>JARQOC010000010.1:108958452-109028452 GCA_033576535.1 Allobates femoralis | reverse complement strand
GAGTCCCATATTTGAACTTTCCATCTTAACACTATACTGACCCTAAAATATACTCTGTAGGTATCCCTTTGTCCAATTTCTGCACTTTGCCCCCATGTATATCCTAAGATTTAGTGAGGAGTTGTTGAGATGGTTGTGGAGACACGAGGGTCAGTGGGTGATCTTATCTGCTGGCCTGGTTGTCTTTAGAAAGATTGTATGGTGCCGGGGCTCCTATCACAGAACAACCATACCCCTTTCTCATGGACAGAACACTACTCAGACAACACAGGGTGAGGTACTACGCCCTGGTAAAACTTTATTGGGTCACCTCAGTCAACAGCATATATTACATTCCCAGCAAGGACACAAGATGGCCCATGTAACAGAGTCTGTTGTTTTGCCAGGCACTGGATCCTCTGCGACTTTGGGGCATCAAGGGTCAACTACTCCAGCCAACACCCTGCTTCTGGTAGGCACCTGCTGAGAGGAGATAGCAGCAAGCTTAGGAAGCCAACCGAGCACAGCAAAGTAGGTGGCCAGGTGCCCAGATGTTCTCAACCATGGTTCTCCAAACAAGTCCATGTTCTCAGTATTGGGTAGTAGAGTAATTCTGTAATCCACCAGATGTACCCCTTGCCCCCTGGCTAAAGTCTTACAGATATACTGGTGATAGAAGCAGACCCCTTATTATATCCCTCAGCTCCCATTTCAGGGTGTTGTGTCCCACAGTATTGGGAGAAGATAATCATGGCCGATTCCTGTTGGCTACTTTAATTGTCCTCCAAAAGATTGCAGACCAGTTCACCGCTGAGGGGCGACTTAATCCACAATCAGCAGGCATTCCACAAGTTAGACAAAAGGGGTAACCAGACAGTCTCACCTGAAACAATGGCCCTTCTCCCTTGACTAACCAAACAAGAGAACAATATGTCTGTCATAATGAAGAATAGTTCACCCTCGCACAAGTGGCAGATATTCCTTATGTTATGAATGCTGAGTCTTTACAATTGTGTTTTTAAACGTTATGGCTTTTGATCACATACTCTACCATCTCAGTTTGATTTGTCTGTTGGGAATCATTTGAGGGTTTTTTACACAGAGGTCGATGTGAATAAAATATATCTAATATTAATAATAATAAAATTATTCTAAATCAGAATAGTAAATAGAACCCCAATTCCCAAAAAATAGGGAATCTGCATAAAATGTAAAAAAAATCAAGAACACAAATGATTAGTAAATCTCTTATCACCATATTTTATTCACAGGACATCAGAAGTTGAATCCTGGACATTTTTCAAGAACGTCAAGTCCTGAAGACTCAAGAAGAGATGGAGCATACAGCTTGATATCAGCACATCTCCGATATATGGAGGGGCATTAGTGCCTATGGCAGGGGCAAGATACATATCTAGAGGTCTTAGACATTGTCTGGATGGAGTATATATTGTTCTATTTCAGGGAAGACCTTGCATTTCTCAGCAAGACAATGCTAAACCACATACTGCATCCATCTATCCATCCATCACAACAACATGGTTGCACAGAAGAAGAGAGTTTCAATGATAAACCAGCCACCTCTGGAAATAGAAAACATTTGGTGCAGGGGCGGAACTACACTGGTGCAGCTGGTGCAGCTGCACCAGGGCCCCGACCGGCTAGGGGGCCCCTTCAAGCCTGGAGGGGGCCCCCAGCTGACCCCCGCAAGCCGCCGTCAAAGGAGAGGAGGGCCAGGCAAGGGTAGCAGAGAGCTTCCTGCTTCCCTTGCCTGATCCCACCCCTCCCCTCCGGCTCCTACGAACATCCGGCGCGGCTCTCCTAGCAGCACCAGGCGGGAGAGCGTGGCTCTCCCAGAAGCAGCGCGGCTCTCCCAGCAGCAGCGCGGTTCTCCCAGCAGCAGCGCGGCTCTCCCAGCAGCATCAGGTAAGAGAGCTCTGCTCTCCCAGCACCCCTCCCCCCAGTCCTCACCTGCACCAGGGCCCCCGGGGGTGACGGTCCGCCCCTGATTTGGTGCATCATGAAACCAAAAATCCAGCAAAGACCCTGGACTCAGAAGCATCAAGAATCTGACATCAAAAAAGAACGGGACAATGTTCTCGTTACAGGTTGAGAATAGAGCACAAGCGGACTTGTAGCAGGAAGGCAGAGTAAGGCTGCTTTCAAATCGGGTTTTTATGTAATCCGACACTGTCCGCTGAAAATCGGACAGCATCGGATCCGAATTTGGCCCCATGGTGGTGGATCGGATTTTCACTTAATGGCATCCGATTTGCATCCGATCCTCTCCGATTTTTTGTAGACTGCTGCGATTTTGGCTCCTGAAAAAAATCGGAGAGGATCGGATTGGAGGCAAATCGGATGGCAATTATGCCAAATCCGATCCGATCTGATGCCTTTAACATGGGGCCCTATCGAGCATGGTCCGAGGAAACATCTGATGTCTCCTCGGACCTGATTTTAGTGTACTGAGCATGCTCAGTACATGCTCAGTACACTAAAACTATTGTGTGCCGCCTAATTTCACTTCCGCAATGTATATACATACATTGCGGAAGTGAAATATAACTAAAATCAAGTGTTTAAAATAAAAAATCTTTATTCTCACCTGCCAGCGCTCCCCCGGCGTCTCCATCAGCTTCCCGCTAGGTAACAGGACCTGGGATGATGTCACAACCTGATCAGCTGATTGGGTCACATGAGCGGTTACCGCGGTAATCGCTCATGTGACCCGATGATGCTTCTGACATCATCGCAGGTCCTGTAAAACCGATCGGGAGCACTATGGACACTCCGGGGGAGCGCTGGCAGGTGAGAATAAAGATTTTTTTTATGTTGGAATGTCAGGAGGAGCGGGGAGAAGAGGAGAGGACAGGGAAGAACAGGGGGACAGCAGGGGGAAAACAGGGGGACAGCAGGGAAAAAACAGGGGGACAGCAGGGAAAAAACAGGGGACAGCAGGGGGAAAACAGGGGGACAACAAGGGGACAACGAGATGACAGGAGGCAGAGAGGAGGGGGAGCGAGGTGACAGGAGACCAAACTGATCCTGCAAAATGTCGGAATCGGACGCCTATTTGGCATTCGATTGCAGGGATCAGTTTGCATCCGGTGCTGTCCGATTTTCATCGGACAGCATCGGATTTAACTAAAACGCAATGTGAAAGCAGCCTATTAGGGAAGCTAATTTGATACTGTAAACTGGGGTTCCCTAGCTGACCCTGATCCCAGTATTACCCCTACAGGTGGAGATGTCTGGGCTGCAAATTTTGCCCTTGCTGCTATCCAGCCATGGGTTAACACCCCCTCACCTCCACCCAAGAAAAGGAACAGCAACCCCCAACAGATGATTCAGGAAAACGTCTGTAACACAGCACTACATCCTCACAGCACAAGGTCAAAGTAGAGACTAAACTCGATCAACAACACCTGATGGTGGGAAAAGATATTAAAGACTAGGAGTGTGGAGAACTATGTTACTTGACACACACAACAGCTCACCAGAGGAGGCACAACACACCATAGACAGCAATACTGCAACAGCTGCCATTAACCCTGAAGTTCCCAACAGGAATTAAACACATTTAATCATGGCAGAGCAGTTCAAGAAGACTTCAACGCAGACTATATGTGACAGTTCTCTCCCAAGTCTTTATCAACTATCTCCTCTCTTCCCTAACATTTACAGACTGTTGTAAGAAGCAGAGCGGATGCTCCCCAATGGTGGACCCAGCACAGGCACAACTTTTTTTTAACATAATATAGTCATTAAACTTTACAATGATTCCTCTCCATGAGTATCCATGTGTCCATCTATTGTCCATATCTATCTATCCAACTCTCTGTCCATCCAACTATCCATCCATCATCCATATCCATCATCCATATCCATCATCTGTATCGAGCCATCCATCCAAGTGGCGGGGTAAACAAAACATTTACATTTGGAGTCCATGGCCAGGATACTCTTCCTTTTTCAATCCTATTGACAACGCGTTTTCAACCCTCAAAATATAAGTAGAAAAACAAAAGACAAAGATGTGATCAAGTCCAAGAACTAATGAGACAAGAATGGGTCATCAGTCAGGATCTGGCCCGGAAGAAAATATCCAGTATACCAGAGCAAAGGGTAGAGGTCTTGAAAAATAAGGTTCTTCGCTGTAAGAATTCTTTCTTTACATAAGCTCGATGTATTTTGTCAATAAAAGTTTGGAATCTTAAGAAAAGTTAATAATTGTACGTCAGTAACCATAGAAACATCTAAGATCTTAAAAAACTGAATAAACAATCTTTTTGAAAATTAAGAATTGCATCAGTCTAAAAACTTTTGGCCACAACTGTGCACGTGATATCCAATAATCTCCCTGTGATTAATCGAGGGTTTGTTTATTCCCATCATGAATATAGACGGGTCATTCCATGTTAAGTGAACCAATGGTTTTTACCTCTATATTTTTAATTCTTTTGAGATTTTGTTATTTGATAATGGCATGTCAGACAATGCAAAATGTGAATATAAAAAAATTATATTTTTTTTATTTTTAATTGATTTTCAAAGTTTGGAAAAAAGTGTGAATTTCGGTGTTGCCTGCCTTTACATTTCTCCTCATAACTCAGGCTAGAAATAAGATAGAGAAACAACATAAACACCATTCTACTCAGAACTATACAGGCTTTCACCAGATATGTCACAAGAATATCTCTGTTAATATTTTACCCATGCGATCGCAAACGCAAAATTTTAAAACGATTTCCAAAAAAAATCATATCATTTAAAAATTCCCAAAAATGCCCATGTGCCTGCTATGGTCTTAGCCACATCTGTACCAAAATTCAAGTTGGGATCTCAATGGAATCATATTTAAAAATATTTAACTATTATAGCGTCAATGGGTCATTCCATATCAAGTGATCTAAATATGAATATTTTTTTTACCTGATGTCTTTGGATTTTTTAATTTTTTTTCTATTTGAAGTACAACTTTCGTTAATTACAAATTAAAAGTTCTGAATTTTTTTCTTCATCATTTAATTTTTTACAGATTTTTAAAGTTTTGAAAAAGCGCGAATTTTGGCCTGGTATGGCTTTACATTTATCATTATATCTCGGGCTAGAGTTAAGATAATGAGGTCGGAGAGGCATAATTTTTCTCAGGACGGTATGGGCTTTCATTTGATATGTAACAAGACTATGGTTCTTAATAGTTTGTTAATAATTTTGTTATATTTTGTTAATAATCTGCATATTCATAAAGACTCATCAACATAATGAGCTGGTCTGTGACTCACTGACTATCACATACACAATCTGACAAGATAATAGGAATCTATAGAATTTTTACTAATGTTCCACAGCTCACACCACTTTGTGCTGCAAAGTACAGTAAACATAGTATTAACAAAATATAAAGAAACATGGTCTTATGACATATCAAATGAAAGCCCGTACTGTTCTGAGAATAATGATGCCTCCCCACCTCATTATCTTAATTCTCTTCGATGTTACAAAGTGATTTATTCACATACTCTATTGTTAAATCAGGATTTATAAACTCCTCTGTGTTGGAAGTTACAGGTTCTTCCAAAAATTTGGGTCTACAGAGTATCTTTCTCTTTTGCAAGTTGCTTTCTACAACTTTTACTAATGTTCATGCTGCATTGAATGATGGATTTATATCAAACATCCAGTCTTGGACCGGCCTAAGATTTTTTCTTGTTGTGTGTCCAGTTTTTTAAAGGGATTGCAACAGCATATATTATAAAATATTGTTCCTGGAGATCCTCTTGTTACATATCTGGTGAAAGCCTGTACAGTTCTTAGCAGAATGGGGATTATTTTGTTTCTCTATCTTATTTCTAGCCCGAGATATGATAGAAAATGTAAAGCCATACTAGGCCAAAATTTGCGTTTATTTAAAACTTTTAAAATCTGTAAAAAATTAACTGATGAAGAAAAAAATTCATGAGTTTTTATTTGTAATTAACTAAAGTTCTACTTTATATAGAAAAAAAAAATAAAAAAAATCTAAAGATGTCAGGGAAATAAAAATTCATATTTAGATCACTTGATATGGAATGACCCACATGTTTTGCATAAAAATTTTGGTGGCTCATACATAATAAAATAAAACAGGATTCATCTGTACCATAAGATTACTACTTGTTTCCAACAGGATAAATCAAAACCTTCCACGGTTCTCTGTTCTGGTAATCTCCTGAGAACTACAATCCTCCATAATAAACAGTTGCTGTCATGTGGTGGTTATAACAGATGAGGGTAATGAAGCAGGATGGTAGTGACGGGCAAAGGTAATTGTGGTAACTAGTATGACCCTCAGACTGGGGGTCCCTAGCTGACCCTGTTCCCAGAATTATGTCTGAAGGGGAGGATGTCTGGGCCGCCACCTTTGCCCTGCATCTGACCAGCCCTAGGCTAACACCGGCGTCACCTCCACCCAGAGACTGGGATAAGCACAGCAACTCCCGTACATAATGTCGATTGCCAAAGGAAAAGGAAGGACTCAGTAGGAACTGCACTCAACATCCACACAGCTGACAGGTCAAAGAGAGAATGAACTCTATCAGTGACATCAGGTGATGGGTCATGGGACTATTTAAAGGCTGGAGGAGTGGTCAACCCCATAACCTGATACAGACAGAAGCAGCAACATGACATGAACATTAAGGAATGTACAAAAGGAAATTTACTCCCATTTAAACTACTCACTTAGCAGAGCAGTCTACACGTGACAGTTGCACTCTGAAACCTAAGCTATGCAAACATTGAATATATGAATATAGAAATATATTCCTGCTAAGGAAATGCATTGGAAAATTGAGATACTTAGAGAAATAAAAGGCCCATTTTATTAGAACCCAGCAGCCAATGTGAAGATGTATCTTTTTTTTCTTGGGTCAGCATTTAATGTCTCTATTTAGGTTAAAAAGCATACTCATGTGCACGTAGAAATCTGCTAATATAAAATATTTTACCCACCAAATTGTAGGGTTTTTAACCCAGGTAGAGGACTTAACTAGGGACCCAGCAAAGAAATGCACCTTGATGTTGGCTGCTAGGCTCACATAAAATTGGCCTTTTAATGCACCATGTCAATTTTTCAATGTATTTCCTTAGCAGTAATGCATGTTTATATTCAATGTTTGCTTACCTTAGGTTTCAGAGTGCAACTGTCACATGTAGACTTCTCTGCAGAGTGAGTAGTTTAAATGGGAATGACCTTTTTTATGTTCTAAAAGTACCGTTACACGCGGCAACATCGCCCAAAAGTGACGTAGGCATCGCTGTTGCCGTTGAAATCGCTAGTGCGTTGCAACGTGTGACAGGGCGATTCAACTGCAATAAGTTGCTTGAGCCGAGTTTCCAGGTTTATGAACATGTTCTTAAACCTGGCGATGTTGCTCAGGCGATCTGGTAGCATCGCTCTGTGTGACACCGCAATAATGATGTTGAAAGCAACTTCCCCTATTCACTACATTGATAAGGATTGCTCGCTGGGTTGCTCATACCCACCGAACGAAAGGTGCTTTCAACATCGTAGTTGAGTTGCCTACGATATCTCTGCATGTGACATCTACAAGGCAATATTGGAAAAGTGCCAAAAAGGCGCGCGCTCCCGTGAAGTTGCCGGCAACATCGCAGCAACATTGCCGTGTGTAACAGTACCTTAAGTGACTCAATTTTTCAATGTTTTTTTTAGCAGTAATGAATATCTATATTCCCAAACTTAATGTTTGCGTGCCCTAAAGGTACCGTTACACGTCGCGATATCGCCCGCAACATCACCCAAAAGTCACGTGGTGATCGAAGTTGCAGTTGATATCGTTAGTGCGTCGTGTCGTGTAACAGGGCGATGCGACTGCAATAAGTCATTTGAGAGACATCGCCAGGTTTTAGTGCAAGCACTTAAACCTGGCGATGTTGCTCAAACGATGTGGTAGGATCATGCTGTGCGACACCGCAATAATGATGTTGAAAGCAACTTCCCCTATTCACTACATTGATAAGGATCGCTCGCTGGGTTGATCAAAACCCAGCGAACGAAAGATGCTTTCAACATCGTAGTTGCGTTGTCTACGATATCTCCCTGTGTAACATCTACAAGGCAATCTTGTAAAAGTGCCAAAAACGTGGCGCGCGCCCGTGAGTTGCCGGCGCTGTTGCGACGCATAATGGTACCTTAACGTTTCAGAGTGCAGCTGTTTATTTGCCACCCTCTATAGTTAGGTGCAGAGAAAATCTGTGTGGATATGCTAACCACGCTCTGATCAGAGTAATGGTGGGTTTACACACACCAATCATTGTGTCCAATATCTGAACCAATCTCTGGTTGCAGTGAAATCATGGACACATAGTTCCATTTTGTGGCTGTGTACAACATGGAGCAATCTATCCATGATTTCACTGCAACCAGAGATCTGTTCAGATATTGGACACAATGATTGGTGTGTGTAAACCCACCATAAAAGTGTGATCAGAGTGTGATTCAATTTTATCAGATGTGAAAAAGATGGAAGAAAAAAGTAAAACGTGTTCTGTCTTCTCCATTCTATGAGTCCATGACAATCAGACCGCACTTGGATGTCATCTAAGTGCAGTCACATTTTTTCCATTTACCCATTGACTTGAATGGCTGAGTGTGGTCTAATTTACAGAGGAAAATTATGCATGCTGTAATTTTTTCCCTTGGATAGGCTGGGGCCAAGGGCAAACTAAAAAACTAAGTCCGGTTTCACATCATGTTTGTGGTATTGCAGGTTCTGCCCGGTGTTTTGCAGGACACACCGGACAAAACCTGGAGTGCCCTGAACAAACAGAACCAGAAGGCAAAAATGCCCTCCGATCCGGTTTTCTGCCAGAATCGGCAGATCGTAGCTGCAGCTGCTGAAATTTCAAGATCGTGGCTAGCAGGGAGCTAGCCGCGGTCCTGAAATCTCTGCAGGGGACAGCTCCAGGTGCTGAAGTTTAGCAACACTTGCTGCTAAACTTCAACAGCCGGCATCCGGGAGCCACATCCGATTTTAAGTTGGATCCGGAGCCATAGACTCCCATGTTAGGGGGGTGCCGAATCCGGGAGGATCCAATTTGTGCCCCGGACACAAAAACGCTGCAAGCAACGTTTTTGTGTCCGGGAGAAAAATTTGAATTCTCCCGTCCCCTCCCGGACAGATGGAAACCGGATGGCACATAGCTGCCATCTGGCTCCATAGGAATACTATCGGGCTGAAATCTGAATGGGACAGCCCCGTACCAGATAAACCGTGGGGTGAAACCAGCCTAACTTGTGCACAGTCCCATAGAATAATATTGGTCCAATGAAAATATGATGGTCTACATGACCACTAACTGCGAGATTTAGCAGATCTGAACATTTACAGGATTGTTAACAATACCTAATTTAATATATATTTAAAATAAAAAATAGAAAATAAATAATTATAATAAATTTTACATGAATAATTAGAAACAATAATAAAAAATGTAAAACAAAATATTCCGCTAAATGCTGCAGCTTCTTCCCGGTTAATCGCAAGGATCCCTTAAAGGGCGACAGAGCAGATCCCGCAGATATTGTAAGATTTGCCTTTAACACAGGCGAAGACATTTCACATTACCGTTCCGGATGGTCGCATCTTTTATGTTGTGGTAAAACACAAATCAAGTCATTTGTGATGCACAAGGCAAGGGCTGATTGTCGGCAGCAGGACGCCTTGATTATGGCTACGATTGAGGACAGCTCTCACTTAATGCCCTTTTGTTTACCGCCTTAATCCACTGATTGAAATCGAATCTGTTTACGCTGATATTTTATTTTTATTTTATTTTTTTGCACAGAAATGACCAAAACAAATATCTGCCGTTAATTGCGTCCGCCTGGTCTTAATGGTGATTGCAATAATCCCTCTGAAATAAGATGTGATATTCTTCATAACGCTGAGTAGCTGATTTGTTATAGTTGCGCCAAATTACACTCTCTGCTGCCGAGTCTCAAGTATTCTTTTTTTTTTTTTGTAAATCCGTCTTGAGTAAATTGATTTGCATGCAGAACAGATGACGAGATAAGACAAACCTGAAAAATAACAGCAATTTCCATGTACTGGACGCTCAGCTCCATCAGGTGGTGTTCTGTTATAAAGGGTGGCACAGAGGCTCAGCTCCATCAGGTGGTCTTCTGTTCTAAAGGGTGGCACAGAGGCTCAGCTCCATCAGGTAGTGTTCTGTTATAAAGGGTGGCACAGAGGCTCAGCTCCATCAGCTAGTGTTCTGTTATAAAGCGTGGCACAGAGGCTCAGCTCCATCAGGTGGTGTTCAGTTATAAAGCTGAGCCTCTGTGCCACCCTCCATCAGGTGGTGTTCTGTTATAAAGGGTGGCACAGAGGCTCAGCTCCATCAGGTGGTGTTCTGTTATAAAGGGTGGCACAGAGGCTCAGCTCCATCAGGTGGTGTTCTGTTATAAAGGGTGGCACAGAGGCTCAGCTCCATCAGGTAGTATTCTGTTATTAAGGGTGGCACAGAGGCTCAGCTCCATCAGGTAGTGTTCTGTTATAAAGGGTGGCACAGAGGCTCAGCTCCATCAGGTGGTGTTCAGTTATAAAGCTGAGCCTCTGTGCCACCCTCCATCAGGTGTGTTCTGTTATAAAGGGTGGCACAGAGGCTCAGCTCCATCAGGTGGTGTTTGTTATAAAGGGTGGCACAGAGGCTCAGCTCCATCAGGTAGTGTTCTGTTATAAAGGGTGGCACAGAGGCTCAGCTCCATCAGATAGTGTTCTGTTATAAAGGGTGGCACAGAGGATCAGCTCCATCAGGTGGTGTTCAGTTATAAAGCTGAGCCTCTGTGCCACCCTCCATCAGGTGGTGTTCTGTTATAAAGGGTGGCACAGAGGCTCAGCTCCATCAGGTGGTGTTTGTTATAAAGGGTGGCACAGAGGCTCAGCTCCATCAGGTGGTGTTCTGTTATAAAGGGTGGTACAGAGGCTCAGCTCCATCAGGTAGTGTTCTGTTATAAAGGATGGCACAGAGGCTCAGCTCCATCAGGTGGTGTTCAGTTATAAAGCTGAGGCTCTGTGCCACCCTCCATCAGGTGGTGTTCTGTTATAAAGGGTGGCACAGAGGCTCAGCTCCATCAGGTGGTGTTCTGTTATAAAGAGTGGCACAGAGGCTCAGCTCCATCCGGTGGTGTTCAGTTATAAAGGGTGGCACAGAGGATCAGCTCCATCAGGTGGTGTTCAGTTATAAAGGGTGGCACAGAGGCTCAGCTCCATCAGGTGATGTTCTGTTATAGAGGGTGGCAAAGAGGCTCAGGTCCATCAGGTGGTGTTCAGTTATAAAGGGTGGCACAGAGGCTCAGCTCCATCAGGTGGTGTTCAGTTATAAAGGGTGGCACAGAGGCTCAGCTCCATCAGGTGGTGTTCTGTTATAAAGGGTGGCACAGAGGCTCAGCTCCATCAGGTGGTGTTCTGTTATAAAGGGTGGCACAGAGGCTCAGCTCCATCAGGTGGTGTTCTGTTATAAAGGGTGGCACAGAGGCTCAGCTCCATCAGGTGGTGTTCTGTTATAAAGGGTGGCACAGAGGCTCAGCCCCATCAGGTGGTGTTCTGTTATAAAGGGTGGTACAGAGGCTCAGCTCCATCAGGTGGTGTTCTGTTATAAAGGGAGGCTCAGCTCCATCAGGTGGTGTTCTGTTATAAAGAGTGGCACAGAGGCTCAGCTCCATCAGGTGGTGTTCAGTTATAAAGGGTGGCACAGAGGCTCAGGTCCATCAGGTGATGTTCTGTTATAGAGGGTGGCACAGAGGCTCAGGTCCATCAGGTGGTGTTCAGTTATAAAGGGTGGCACAGAGGCTCAGCTCCATCAGGTGGTGTTCTGTTATAAAGGGTGGCACAGAGGCTCAGCTCCATCAGGTGGTGTTCTGTTATAAAGGGTGGCACAGAGGTTCAGCTCCATCAGGTAGTGTTCTGTTATAAAGGGTGGTACAGAGGCTCAGCTCCATCAGGTGGTGTTCAGTTATAAACGATGGCACAGAGGCTCAGCTCCATCAGGTGGTGTTCAGTTATAAAGCTGAGCCTCTGTGCCACCCTCCATCAGGTGGTGTTCTGTTATAAAGGGTGGCACAGAGGCTCAGGTCCATCAGGTGGTGTTTAGTTATAAAGGGTGGCACAGAGGCTCAGCTCCATCAGGTAGTGTTCAGTTATAAAGGGTGGCACAGAGGCTCAGCTCCATCAGGTGGTGTTCAGTTATAAAGGGTGGCACAGAGGCTCAGCTCCATCAGGTGGTGTTCTGTTATAAAGGGTGGCACAGAGGCTCAGCTCCATCAGGTAGTGTTCTGTTATAAAGGGTGGCACAGAGGCTCAGCTCCATCAGGTGGTGTTCAGTTATAAAGGGTGGCACAGAGGCTCAGCTCCATCAGGTGGTGTTCTGTTATAAAGGGTGGCACAGAGGCTCAGCTCCATCAGGTGGTGTTCTGTTATAAAGGGTGGCACAGAGGCTCAGCTCCATCAGGTGGTGTTCTGTTATAAAGGGAGGCTCAGCTCCATCAGGTGGTGTTCTGTTATAAAGAGTGGCACAGAGGCTCAGCTCCATCAGGTGGTGTTCAGTTATAAAGGGTGGCACAGAGGCTCAGGTCCATCAGGTGATGTTCTGTTATAGAGGGTGGCACAGAGGCTCAGGTCCATCAGGTGGTGTTCAGTTATAAAGGGTGGCACAGAGGCTCAGCTCCATCAGGTGGTGTTCTGTTATAAAGGGTGGCACAGAGGCTCAGCTCCATCAGGTGGTGTTCTGTTATAAAGGGTGGCACAGAGGTTCAGCTCCATCAGGTAGTGTTCTGTTATAAAGGGTGGTACAGAGGCTCAGCTCCATCAGGTGGTGTTCAGTTATAAACGATGGCACAGAGGCTCAGCTCCATCAGGTGGGGTTCAGTTATAAAGCTGAGCCTCTGTGCCACCCTGCATCAGGTGGTGTTCTGTTATAAAGGGTGGCACAGAGGCTCAGGTCCATCAGGTGGTGTTTAGTTATAAAGGGTGGCACAGAGGCTCAGCTCCATCAGGTAGTGTTCAGTTATAAAGGGTGGCACAGAGGCTCAGCTCCATCAGGTGGTGTTCAGTTATAAAGGGTGGCACAGAGGCTCAGCTCCATCAGGTGGTGTTCTGTTATAAAGGGTGGCACAGAGGCTCAGCTCCATCAGGTAGTGTTCTGTTATAAAGGGTGGCACAGAGGCTCAGCTCCATCAGGTGGTGTTGTGTTATAAAGGGTGGCACAGAGGCTCAGCTCCATCAGGTGGTGTTCTGTTATAAAGGGTGGCACAGAGGCTCAGCTCCATCAGGTGGTGTTCTGTTAAAAAGGGTGGCACAGAGGCTCAGCTCCATCAGGTGGTGTTCTGTTATAAAGGGTGGCACAGAGGCTCAGCTCCATCAGGTGGTGTTCTGTTATAAAGGGTGGCACAGAGGCTCAGCTCCATCAGGTAGTATTCTGTTATAAAGGGTGGCACAGAGGCTCAGCTCCATCAGGTGGTGTTCTGTTATAAAGGGTGGCACAGAGGCTCAGCTCCATCAGGTGGTGTTCTGTTATAAAGGGTGGTACAGAGGCTCAGCTCCATCAGGTGGTGTTCAGTTATAAAGGGTGGCACAGAGGCTCAGTGGTTGGCACTGCAGCCTTGTAGTACAGTGGTCCTGGGCTGTTTTTCAATCATGGCAGACAGGTATGTTTGTATTTTATTGTCTATCAGCTTGTTTAAGTTGTACAGGAACCTCAGTGACGTAACCAGTCAGGTTGGAGATGTTGTGCATACACGTCCTAGTACCAGAGTCCAGATAAAAGGGCACAAATGCTATTAAGGCATAAGGTACTGCATATTTTCCAATATAGGACATATCTATGGTTATATCACCTTTATTGGCTTATTTAGTTTTCCAGGAACCTCAGGGGTGTAACTACTCAGGATGAAGTTGTAGTGTATCCAGTCACTCATCCCGTAGTCCAGATAAAAGTGCACAAATGCTATTAAGGCATAAGGTACTGCATATTTTCCAATATAGGACATATCTATGGTTATATCACCTTTATTGGCTTATTTTAGTTTTCCAGGAACCTCAGGGGTGTAACTACTCAGGATGAAGTTGTAGTGTATCCAGTCACTCGTCCCGTAGTCCAAATAAAAGGGCACAAATGCTATTAAGTCATAGAGTATTGCACCCTTATTAATATGGCATATATGTATGTTTAGATTATATTTTTATTGGTTTCTTTTAGTTGTCCAGGAACCTCAGGGGCGCAACTACTCAGGTTGAAGTAGCAGTGCATCCAGGCCCTAGTATTGTAGGCCAAATAAAAGGGGCACAAGTGTTATTAAGTTATAGGGTATTGCATCCTTACCAATACAGAATATACGTATGCTTATATTTTATCTTTATCAGCCTGATTCAGTTATAAAAAAAAACTCAGGGGCGTAACTACTCAGTATGAAGTTGCAGTGCATCCATCTCCTAGTACCAGAGTCCAGATAAAAAGGGCACAATGCTATTAAGCCATAGGATGCTGCATATTTACTAATATAGCACATATGCATGTCTATATGTTATCTTTATTGTCTTTTTCAGTTGCCCAAGAACCTCAGGGGAGTAACTACTCAGGTTGAAGTTGTAGTACAACCAGGTACTAGTATTGGGAGCCAAATAAAATGGGCACAAATGCTATTAAGTCATAGGGTATTGCAACCCCATTAATGTCACATTACATATGTTTAGACTTTATCTTTATTGGCTTGACTCAGTTTTCCAGGAACCTCAGGGGTGTAACTGCTCAGGTTGTTGTGCATACAGACCCTAGTACTCTATGCCAAATAAAAGGGGCACAGGTTAGTGCATTCATACCAGTATGGAACATACATATGTTTATATTTTATCTTTATTCGCTTGTTTCAGTTGTCCAGGAACCTCGGGGGCGTAACTACTTAGGTTGACCAAACTGAGGTGCATACAGGTCCTAGTATCGGAGGCCAGATGAAGGGGGCACAAATGTTATCAAGTCATAGGGTATTGCATTGTTAACAATATAGTACATATGTATGTTTATATATTATTGTTTATTGGCTGCTTTCAGTTGTCCAAGTACCTCAGGGATATAACTACTGAGGTTGGAGTTTTAGTACATCTAGGTATTGGTATCAGAGGCCAGATAAAATATGCTATATAGTTATACAGTATTAAATACTGACTGATATGGCACATATGCTTATATTGTATCTTTATTGGGTGCTTTCAATCCAGGAACGTTAGGGGCATAACCAGGGGCGGAACTACCGTGGTGCAGCTGGTGCAGCTGCACCAGGGCCCCGACCAGCTAGGGGGCCCCTGGAGCTCCAGCGGCAGGTCCATTCCCGTGTTACAGGGGCGGACTGGCCCGGCGCGAGATCGGGAGATCCCCCGGGGGCCCCGACACTTTGGGGCCAAGCCCACTAAGCCCCGCCCCCATACCCCTCCCTGGGCGCTGTAGGGGGGCCCGGATGCAAAGGGGGGACCCACTGGTCCCCTGAGAGTCCCCACATGTCGTACTAGGGGTCTTCTGACCGCTGCCCCCACACGCTATCCTCAGGGCCCCCTTACTGCTACCTCCCCCCTCTCTTCATTACCGGCGGGCAGCACTCAGGGGCCCCTGAGGCTGAGGTGTGGGGGCAGCTCTCAGGGGCCCCTGAGGTGTGGGGGCAGCACTCAGGGACCCACAAGAGCCCCCTGGTGGTGCTGGGCCCCCCTGGTGGTGCTGGGCCCCCCTTCTGGTCCTGGGCCCCCCTGGTGGTGCCGGGCTTCCCTGGTGGTGCCTGGTGCTGCCGGGCCCCCCTGGTGGTGCCTGGTGCTGCTGGGCCCCCCTGGTGGTGCCTGGTGCTGCCGGGCCCCCTGGTGCTGCCGGGCCCCCTGGTGCAGCCGGGCTGTTGTTTCCACCTCTTTTTGAAACTCCCGTCTCCTGTGGTACTCTGATGGGCCACCCAGAACGTCATATCCGGTCCTGTGCATTGTGGGGGTTTATGACATGTACGGGCAGCTTCAATATGTGCACTGGGCATGCGCCGGAGCCCGGCCGAACATGTGATCAGCCCCCACAATGCACCGGATATGACGTTCGGGCTGGTGTGACAGAGTACCATAGGAGGCGGTAACAACAATGGCTTGCCCCCCCCTAGTTTTGATCCTGGGTACGCCCATGGCTGCACACCCACGGCACTATTCTGTCATTGAGTCCCGTGGTGCTGTCGGGTGTCAGCTGTGCTCAGTGGTGTAGCGGGGGGGGGGCCCACAGGCGGCACTTGTGTGGGGGTGGCACGCGGCAGCAGCAATTCCTCTCCCTCCTTGGGAGAAGCGCCACTGCAGGACCTGTCAGAGCGACCGCGGTGATCACTTCATGAAAGGACCTGTGCGGTGACTTCCGGCCGTTCTGGATCCTGAAGGGAGGCTGATATTCATTGAATTTAACCAGTGAGTCCTGACTCCCTGTCCTTAACAGGTACACTAAGTGGCTCCATGGAGATGAATGCTGTATATAGCATATGGGATATGGGTCATATGCTATATACAGCATACAGAGGAGAAGAGGACAGGGGGGCAGAAGGACAGGAACAGGGGGGCAGGAGAAGAGGACAGGGGGGCAGAAGGACAGGAACAGGGGGACAGGAGAAGAGGACAGGGGGCAGAAGGACAGGAACAGGGGGAGAGGAGAAGAGGACAGGGGGACAGAAGGACAGGAACAGGGGGAGAGGAGAAGAGGACAGGGGGGCAGAAGGACAGGAACAGGGGGACAGGATAAGAGGACAGGGGGACAGAAGGACAGGAACAGGGGGACAGGAGAAGTGGACAGGGGGGCAGGAGGAGTGGGGCAGTGTGTGGTGATAGTGGCGGCTGTACCAGGTATCTCTGCCTCCATGCGGCAGCCTCCACCTTCCTGTGTTGGCAGGGTGTGGCATGCTGGGAATTGTAGTTCTCCTGCCTGTTCAGACGTTATTGTATGGTTTCTGGGCAGTGTGTTGGGTGCTGGGAGTTGTAGTTCTCCTGGGCGGGCTCAATGTTCTCCCGCCGCCTGTCTGTGGTTATTGTGCCTCTTCTGGGATGTCCTCAGCTCCGTGCTATGCACTGTGTACCACCATGTCCCCAGCTCCGTGCTGTGCACAGTGTACCACCATGTCTTCATCTTCGTGCTGTGCACAGACAGTGTACCGTACACTAACAAAAGAAAAGGTATCCACAGCACCAGGTGAAAGGCGGAACTCATTGAATTCCTAGAGTTGGAGGCGCAAGTCTTTAGTCAGGCAGTTCCACCTGACTCAGGCAATAACAGAGAGTACTCTCAGTGTACCGTACACTGTCTGTGCACAGTACGGAGCTGGGGACTTGGTGGTACACTGTCTCCTGCCGCCTTAAAATCGGTCTGTTTCTCATCCAGGAGAGTCGGATGAGTGACATCCGTTTTTTGGTCTGTTTGGCAACTGCTGTGCGAGTGGCCAACATTTTTCTCAGATTCTCAGATCACATCCGTGTGCAATCAATCTGTTCTTTCCTTAGCAGCTATTACTGTATAATCATTTACAGGAACATTTTGCAGTGTTCTGAGCTATAGAATGATAATGTATCCGTGAAAAAAACAGATGTCTCTCGGATGGTCAGTGTGCTGTCTGTGATTTTGTCAGACCCATAGATTTGCATTAGTGAGTCTCGTGCGGGAATCACATACTGTCGCAGCATGTTGCAACTACACTCACCAATGTGCTCTCAGAGATTGATTGCAATGTGAGAAAATCACACATTGCACTCATCAGAGTTTCACCCCAGTGTGTCCGTACCCTAATACTAAAATCCATATAGTAATCCTACTGGTATGGGGAGGATTTATGGCTCAATTAGTACACTCCAAACCTCTTGTTATTAACCAGTTAATGCTCTCTTATCCACCGCACTGCAGTGTCAAAAGAGGACGACAGCGAGGCAGACAGCAACATGGCATCAGAGAGCCCCTGACCTCCAAATAGAAGATCCTCAGACCCCCGGTATTGTGACATAATATTAAGAATAAAGTTTTTTGCATTTATATTGCATTATGAACTCCACAGCACAGCGGCGAAAATTGCTCCGGCCCCGGGCCCTCCTTGACTCCTGCTTGTTGCCATACACTGGGGTTGTGCAGAGGTGGCAATTGCACCCCTTCTCTTTGTGTTTTTGTATAGTAGTTATATTCTTGAATATAGGGGCAGACAGTGTATACTATGTACACTTCCAGATTATCAACAACCAAAGTGGCGGCAAATTTTTCGACCGCCCCGGGTGCCACAAACAGTTGCTACGCCGCTGGCTGTGCTGCACACCCACGGCACTATTCTGGCACTGAGTTCTAGGGGGGGGCCCCAAAAAATTTCTTGCACCAGGGCCCACTACGATCTGGGTCCGCCCCTGGGCATAACTATTAAGGTTGGGGAAGCTGGAGGACATCCGGGCCCAGTACTGTAAGCCAGATAAAAAGGGACATTGATACTATACAGTTATAGAGTATTGCATACTTACAAATATTTCAATACCCTAAATCAGGACATTACCCTGGAACTGCCCCAGAACATTAATACCACCCACTTCTTTCTGAACACAAATTGTTGTGTTGATGGGTTGCTGTTGGGGCCTGATGGTCTAATTTACAACAAAATACAGGATTAAGCTTCAGTTTGCTGCTTTAGCCATATAACTAAACACCCTAGCTAAAGCAGTGCGGCTTGTGGGCGCCTCTCTAGATTCGAACATCTAGAGCACTCTCTCTAGAGGTCTCTCTCTCCCTAATGGTAAAAAATGGAAAATAAAAGTGGGAGGTGAAGACCAAATTTATTTTAAAAAATGTTTTCAATGCCTCTTAGGGAAAGGCCATGTTCTAAATTTTGCTATAAGACCTCCCAAAGTGGGCTCAGTTACAGATTTTGCCATACATATTGAGATCACGCCCCCACTTAGCTTACTTACAGTCTTTAAAACTGAACTCCCATTTGGAAACCTCAATTACTTACACGGTCCCACAGTTTTCTGTTACTTTCTTGATGTGGACCTTTGTGCTAATTTTGCATTGTAGCTTCAGGCCACGCCCCGGCTTAGGTTACTCATTTCCTTTAAAACTGGCAAAAAAAAAAAAAAATTCTGTTCTTCTAGAGAGTACCGTAATCCCTATTTTGAATCCCAAAATTTGAGGGAAATTGGTACTTATAGGGCCCTATGCTTTACCCTTTACACTTCCAAAGTGAATCCTGATATACATTTTGCATTCTAGTATCAGGTTACACCCATGCTTAAGGTATTCATTTTCTAACAATCAGCAAGAGACACTAATATTTCAGAAATCCCAGTGGCAAATGGGAGCCCTTTCATTATTTTGGAACAGGCACCAATAGGGTCCCATTGATACCAGTCACACTCCCTATGTGATCCCCGTGGTATAGATTTTATATTCTAGCATCATGTTATGCCCTCGCTTAGGGTATAAACTTTTTATTAAACTAATCAGAGACCTTAAATATTTCAAAAAATATTCTCACAATTGAGAAGCCTCGATTGTTGTAGAAAAGGTTATAAAAAAGGACTGCCCGGGTAACAGTTACCTTCCCATTTTGAGCCTTGATACAGATTTTGTATTGTAGCTTCTGGTTCCGCCCCGGCTTAAATTACTCATTTATTTTATAACCAGCAACAGAATCTGATTCTCTGAAGAGTAAGGCCTATTTGAGACTTTAATGTTGAAGAATTTGTATTTCTAAGGCCCCATGGTTATTATCTTTTTATGGGTCTTATATAAATTTTGTGTTGTAGCTACTGGTTTCACCCCTGCCTAAGTCATTCACTTATTTTAAAACTGGCCACAGAGCTTGATCCTCCTAACAAAGAAGCCGCATTTGAGACCACCAATATTAGAGAATTGGCACTTGTAGGGCCCATGGTTATCTGGTACTCTTCCATTATGGGCCCTCATGCAGATTTTTGCATTGTAGTTTTTGGTTCTGTCCCTGCTTAAGTTATTCACTTATTTTAAGACTGAACACAGAATCTGATCCTCTAGAGAGTAAGGCCTATCTGAGATCCCCAGTGTTGGGGAACTGGTACTTACAGGCAGGGCCGCCATCAGGGGGTGACAGCCCTGACTGGAGTCAGGGGCCCCGAGCCCAGGGGGGCTCTGCCGTGACTCCAGGGGGCGTCGCCTTTATGAGCAGGCTCCTCTGGGCCCCGTCCCCCATGTCTTGCATGCTCTCCCCCCTATTAATCACCGCCGCCGGGCCCTGGAGTTGCGGGGAGAAGCTGCTGCAGGGAGCAGTGGGGGCCGCCATGTTCTTTGTGGCCGGCGCCCACTAACTGTACAGCCGGTCAGTAGAGGTTAAGACTTCTACACAATGGCCGCGGTCTCCATTTAGCCGCGGCCATTTTGTGGAGGTCTCAACTTCCACCGACTGGCCGTACAGTTAGTGAATTCAGCCAGCCACAAAGAACACAGACCCGCAGCTACTCCCCCGCAGCTCCAGTCCTGCAGATGTGCCCTCTGGGCTCCGGCACCCCTGCTCCGCATCCACGGCTCCCCCAATGGTAAGTTATGGGAGGTCCGAGGCAGGGATGGGGCAATGTACAGAATAGGGGGCCATATATAGGGAAGGAGGCTGTGGGGATAGAGACAGGGAGGCTGTGGGGATTGAGACAAGGAGGCTGTGGGGATAGAGACAAGGAGGCTGTGGGGATAGAGACAAGGAGGCTGTGGGGATAGAGACAGGGAGGCTGTGGGGATAGAGACAGGGAGGCTGTGGGGATAGAGACAGGGAGGCTGTGGGGATAGAGACAGGGAGGCTGTGGGGATAGAGACAGGGAGGCTGTCAGGATGGAAGGATGCAGTCAGGATGGAGGGAGGCTGTCGGTATGGAGGAAGGATGGAGAGAGGCTGTCAGGATGGAATAGGCTATTGGGATAGAGGGAGGCTGTCAGGATGGAGGACCGCTGTTGGGATGGAGGAAGTATGGAGGGAGGCTGTTAGGATGGAGGGAGGCTATTGCGATGGAGGAAGGATGAAGGGAGGCGGTCAGGATGGAGGAAGCATGAAGTGAGGTTGTTGGGATGGAGGAAGGATGGAAGGAGGCTGTCAGGATGGAGTAAGGATGTAAGGAGGCTGTCAGGATGGAGGGAGGCTGTCGGGATGGAGGAACACTGTTGGGATGGAGGAAGTATGGAGGGAGGCTGTCAGGATGGAGGAAGGATGGAAGGAGGCTGTCAGGATGGAGGAAAGATGGAGGGAGGCCGTCAGGATAGAGGGAGGCTGTCGGGATGGAGGGAGGCTGTCAGGATGGAGGAAGTATGGAGGGAGGCTGTCAGGGTGGAGGGACATTGTTGGGATGGAGGGAGGCAATCGCGATGGAGGAAGGATGGAGGGAGGCTGTCAGGATGGAGGAAGGATGAAGTGAGGCTGTTGGGATGGAGGAAGGATGGAAGGAGGCTGTCAGAATGGAGGAAGGATGAAGTGAGGCTGTCGGGATGGAGGAAGGATGAAGTGAGGCTGTCGGGATGGAGGAAGCATTGAAGGAGGCTGTCAGAATGGAGGAAGGATGGAGGGAGGCTGTTGGAATGGAGGGAAGCTGTTGGGATGTTGTCTATATGGCTGGCAGCCATCTCTATTGCGTACGGCCAGCAGTAGTCTCTATTGTGTATTCTCTATTGTGTATGGCCAGCAGCAGTTTCTATTGTGTATTCTCTATTGTATGTATAGCCAGCAGCAGTCTCCATTGTGTATACGGTCCGCAGCCATCTCAATTGTGTATACAGGTAGCAGTTGTCTCTATTCTGTATTCTCTATTCTATATACAGCTATTGTGTTTAGCGCTATAGAAAAGAAGTTGCAACACACAATCAGCAGTGTTTATTCACTCTTCGTGGGGTGGCGCTTCAACAGGCATATAGTCAACAGGCATATGGTGGACTATATGCCTGTTGAAGCGCCACTTGCGGTGTGAAACAGCCATCGCCTTTGAGAACCCCCGTCCTCCCACCCGCACCATGTAAGACCACACGAAGAGGGAATAAACACTGTTGATCCTACGATGTTGCAACTTCATTTCTAGAACGCTAACCGGAAGTGATGAACCGCTAACTTGAAGTGTGCACCGGGTTGTTTGAGCGCTCAGCAGGCTGAATGCCGGAGCGCTGGTGATCAGGAAGGGGGCACCCTGAAGCGATCTGCAAGCTGCAGCTCTCCAAAAACACCGTGGACAGATTGGTGCTGGCACCAAGAATCGCCAGAACCGTGACTGATACAGCTATTGTGTATTCAGCCCACAGCAGTCTCAAGTGTGTGTGTGTAATATATAATAGAGAGAGTGTAAAAAAAGGAAAAACAGCACAAAATATAGAAAAAAGTGGACTTTATTGCCCAATGTCATGGCCACGCAATAAAGTCCACTTTTTTCTATTTTTTTTGTGCTGCTTTTCTTTTATTTTTAATCTGTTGTAAGGAACCATCTTTATTTCTAGTTGGGAAAGCTTTGCACATAAATTGAGGTAATTTTTTGTGGTGTTCCAATTTTTCACTATATATGTAATGTATGTTTGGGTGGAGGCGGATCTAGGGTGGACGCGGAGCCTGGGTGGCGTCTGGGTGGAGTCTCAGGGGGTGGAGGCTGGGCGGAATCTCAGGGGGGCCCCAAAATTTTGGCAGTCAGGGGCCCCGAAATTCCTAGTGGCAGCCCTGCTTACAGGGCCCCATGTTATCTGTTCAAGTCCCGCTGTAGTCCCTAGTACAGATTTATATTGAAGCTTCTGGTTCTGCCCTTGCTTAAATTACTTATTTAAAACATGCCACAGAATCGGATCCTCTAGAGAGTAAAGCCTATTGGAGACCCCCAATATTGAGGAACTGGTGCTTAGAGGACCCCATGGATATCTGTTATACTCCCATTATAAACAATGGTACAGATTTTGCATTGTAGCTTCTGGTCGCCCCTGCTGAAGTTACTCATTTAAAACTGGCCACATAATCTGATCCTTTACACAGTAATGGTACCTTTACACGCCGCCACGGCAGGCTGGATACATCCCGCTACTTCACGTGCACGAGCACGCTCAAACGGCTACAAACGGTCAACGCACCCTCTTTACACGCCGCCACAAGGTTCGCTACGCCACGCTACATCTATAGCTAGCTACATCGCCGGGTGTCTCAAGTAGCCAGCTGTTGCTCATTTACACACCGCTACAACCAGCTACTATGGGCGGACCTGGTGCAGCAGGGACAGCACATAGGCGTCCTCCAATTGTGGATTACAAGACTTCCGTACGCTGATAGGACGAAGCAATAACATCCTGATTGGGCAGGCATCGCAGGAGGCTGAGTAATACAGCACGCTCGAGCGATTGTGTAGTGTGACTCGTCAGCTCCTTAAATATACCTCCCTATGCAGCGACTACCAATCGTCATGCAGCAGCTTCCACCAATGATCGCACATGGGGCGCGGGTAACATGGAGCCGAGGTCACGCCTTAGCTACATTGCAGCTACAGCCCCGGGTGTCCAGAGTTGCCTTCCGTTGCTTCTTTACACGCCGATACAGCTCGCTACCATCGGCGATATAGCCATCTGTTTTCGAGCAGAGCCCATAAACAGATGTATCTGTCGCCGGCTGTAGCGTCGCGTCTTCAGACGCCGCTACGACGGGCTACATTGGCGCTACAAGCTACATTTGTAGCCTGTAGCGGGATGTATCCAGCCTGCCGTGGCGGCGTGTAAAGGTACCATAAGACCTATTTGAAACCCTCCATGATGGAGAAGTGATACTTAAAGTGCTCCATGGTTCTGTTACTCTGCAATTATAGACCCTGGTACAGATTTTGCATTGTAGCTCCTGATTCCGCCCCTGCATAAGTTACTCACTTCCTTTAAAACTGGTCACAGACCACAAAACTGGGGTTTTTTTTGTGTCTCGTGTTGGTTAGACGTATTTGGAGTCCTATGTAAACCTAGAATTGTCGAGTTGCACCAAGTGACACATTCAGCTCTGCTATGTCTGTAGTAATAAATCATAACACCTGACTGATTCAGCGGGTCATGCAGAGAGTAACAGTGGCCGCCTCTAATTGCACATCCCTGGAAATGTGAGGAAAGTGTTCTCGGCCACTGATTTTCTGCAGCCATTTGGAAAGGATTCAGCTCTGGAAATGTCAGACCTAATTGTACGAACCCTGAGAACTTTTCGCCGGCCTGAAAACTTGCTTCCTTCTCAGCGGTTTTCTCACATCTCTGGTGACGGAAAGGTGATGCCGCCTTATGGGAAGGTTAATTAGATAACCTGCAGATTATTTTTATTCCTATATTTCTCCTTCACTTGTAAATCCTTTTTCATAAATTGGAATGCACCTTTTATGTGACATTTATACAGATGTAGCAGAGCTGGGGTTTGTTTCATGTATTAAAGCTGGGTTTATCAGGTGCCGGAGACCTGAATTTTACAATTTGCAAACCTTAAGGCCCCGTTACACGCTTCAATGTCTCAGCGATCCCACCAACGATCCCACCTGGTTGGGATCGCTGGGACATCGTGAACTGATCACTGGTGAGCTGTTATACAGGCAGACTCACCAGCGATCAGGACTAGAGAGAACGCTGGTAACCATGGTAAACAGCGGGTAACTAAGCGCCGCGCTTAGTATTTACTAAGTCAATGCATTAAGCAAAAATACCAGGACCCACAATCAGGAGAGAGATCTGAAGTAGTATGTCATACCAAGAAAAGTGCACAGTGCTGGATAGCCACGGATCCACAAAATTCGTCATGTGAAAGCACCCTAAATTGTAGTCATGTTGAGTTTGTTATATGCAAAATTGAGTTTTCAGATGTAAAATGTATCAGAATTTAAACTGTAGCAGTGTTGAGTTTGTAACGCAGCAGAATTGTCTTGTTACATGTAGTAGAGTTGAGTTTTCAGCTGTAGAAGAACAAGTCCAACCTATTCTAGTGCAATATTGATAGGGGACAAAATCACAACAGATCAGTTTACCTTTTCCTTCCTCACTCCAAATTTGATGACTTGAAGAAATCTGTGGATCAATGTGCTGAGATTGTGAGATGTAGCAGATCTGGGTATGTCATTTGTGGTTACAATGGGCTTTATCCATAGCAAAGTGTGATCCGACTCACAGCGCAGTAATGCTCCGCCAGGCGGTGTGGAGACGTAGAATGCGGGTGACCAGGCGTACACAATGGATGTTGCGCTCTCGGGTGTTTAGCATCATGTAAAGGTCACCGCCAGTTAGTCACAGCAACATAAACATCTCCGGATCCTGCAAGCATAATACATAATATGGGAGCGGAGCAGACACGGAGCTGCCCCTGCACTCCTTACACTGAAGAAATAAAGGGCTGGTCAGAGCTTTTCACCTTCAGGAACTTTATTTTTACATAAATGCTCATAATCGGGGCTTAAAATTGTAATTAAGTTTTATTAAACATTTTGCCTTCTATATCATGCATGTGTTGTTCTGCTTATTGCTGGCTGCAGAATGAGTTAACCAAGAATCTATCAGTGAGCTCATTCTGCTGGGAAGCTTGTGACTATCTTCTCTGTCTTTTTCTAGTTCCTTTCAGGTAATTTCTGACCACATCAAAGATGAGTGTGCAGGAAAAATGAGCTTGTAAACCAAAACTGCGACATTTTTCATGAGACCCAATGATTTTTAGCACCAAATACATGCAGGTAAGTAAAAAAACTAAACAAACAAAGCCCCTGTGTCCTGCATGTGTCACTGCAGTCAGGAAAATTCCCAGAAACATGTGGTCCTTTAGGGTGGCTTGACACTGCGGTCAGGTCCGGTCCGGGGCTGTCAGGGATGAACCTGACAGCCCCGGACTGGATCAGCACACAGAACTGGAGGGCTAATTTGCCCTCCGATCCGGTGTGCAGCGCATGCAGCTGTTGATAACTCAGGACCGCGGCGCCGCGGTCCTGACCTATCAGGGGCGGCAGCTGCACACCGGACCGGAGGGCAAATTAGCCCTCCAGTTCTGTGTGCTGATCCAGTCTGGGGCTGTCAGGTTCATCCCTGACAGCCCCGGACCGGACCTGACCGCAGTGTGAAGCCGCCCTTAGATTAATACATTTACATATGACATGTGTGCCCAGATCACCATGGGTCTGTCACAGGGTGGTAGAATGGTAAAGGGGATAAGAAAGCAAGAAGGTAAGATGAGCAAAAGGTGATCAGGGGAACTAGTCTGACCCTTTAGCTGGGGTTCCTGCAGTGGCGTAATTAGAGTCTGGTGGGTCCCGGTACGAAATTTAGACACTGGCCTAAAGCAGCATGTGTGCTTTCGCGCATTCACATGGATGTGCGTCCTTGGGGATGCAGATCCATGTGAAGAAGTCGCTGGGATCGGCGGGCGCAGGGGGCTGCGGGTGGCCCAGGCCCCTTATAGGTCCAAGCCCCGATGCACTCGAGACTCCTGCAACCGTTACGCCACTAGGTCCCTGGCTCACCCTGTTCCTAGAGTTACCTGAGTGATGATGTTCGGGCTGCCACCCTTGCCATTTGCTCCTGATCAGCCCTAGGCCAAGAACCTTCTCACCTCCACCCATTGACAGGGAAGCACAGCAACTCCCACAAAATAAGGAAATCACCAAGAAGGCTTTAGCACAAAGTGCACACATGTCCTCTTAGCTCGTGGTCTTGCAGATACTAAAACTCTATAGGTACTTTTACACGCCGTCACTGAGGTGTAGCAACTGCCTGGCAATCGGGATTTTTGTCACGGTTGCCTTGAAATTGCTACGAAGTTGCGGCGTGTAATTTAGGAAAGTGATCCGGTTTTTCGCAGTTGCTCCGGGTTGCGGCTTCTGAGCCTTGTTCTAAAATCAGAGGCAACCCAAATGGTGAATTGCCCTGGTATTGGCATGTAAACGGGCGATAGGGATGGAATCTGCGTCACCTAGTGATTTCCCCGGGGCATGCCACAGCGTGTTTGATACCGCGCCCCATCAGCGATGATTGGTGGGGGCTACTGTGTAACCATTGGCTGTCCCTTCACAGGGCGCCATATTTAAAGAGTTGACCATTCACACTACACAATTGGAATGGCGTCATGTATTAGCCAGCCTTCCTGCGCAGGCTGGCCAATCATGACGCTATTGCGTTGTCCAATCAGCGTGTTAGCGTCACGGAATACACGAGTCTGTCATGCCTATGTTTTAGCGCCGCTGAACATGTACGCCCACATCCCCCTACTGATTGCAACGTGTGAAGCGGCGACGGTATTCAACAGGGAGTAATCCGCAGGATCAGTTTCAACTTCCGGGGAACCACAATACCTTGAGTTGACTACACAATTGCGGCATGTACATACGGCATCGGCGATCGTTAGCAACCGTTAAAAACGTGCACATTCGGTTGCTACCGATTGCCAGTGATAGTTGCGGCGTGTAAAGGTACCTTATCAGTGACATCTGCAGGTAGAAGAGGGAACTATTTAAAGGCCAGGGTTGTGGACAGTAGGGTAATCTGACCCACCCCCTCACCTGAAGAGCCACAACAGACCATAGTCAGCAGCAGCTTCTGACATTAACACTGAATATTCCAAAGGAAATTTACTCCCATTTAAACTACTGCAGAACTTTGCACATGAGCTTTTCACTTAATCAGTGATTTTCGCTTTCCAACCTATGTAAAATAGCTGTATGGTATGAAAACGTGCCAAACAGCATCCCGTAGCTCAGCACCTTGGAATTGTGAAAATATTCCACCAAACAGCATCCCATATTCAGCATCTAGAAAATCTGTGAAGACCCTATCAAACAGCAGTGCATATCTCAGCATCTTAGAAGTGTGTGAAGACCCAATTTAATAATGTCCCATATCTAAGCATCTTGGAACTGTGTATAGACCCCATTAAGCAGCATCCTGTATCTCAACATCTTAGAACTCAGTGAAGACCCTGTCAAAGAGCATCCTGCATCTTAGAATCCTGGAACTGGGTGAACATCCCAACAAGCAGCATCCTCTATCTCAGCATCTTGGAACAATGTGAAGACCCCAAACAGCATCCTATATCTCAATATCATGCAACTGTATGAAGATCCCATCAAATAGCATCCCATATCTAAGCATATTGGAACTGGATAAAGCCCCTATCAAATGGTGTCCTGTATCTCAGCATGTCTGAACTGTCTGTGGATCCTATCAAACAGCATCCCATATCTCAACATCTTGGAACTCTGTTAATGTGATATCCTCAAATGAGTGATATTAGTCTTAATTACAGTAATAATTAACATTTACAGATCGACACTTTGAAGAAAGCGTTATTCCTGGTAAATCTAATGAGAGCCCCCCAGGAAAAATTTTGGTTTTGACCTTTTTATAATGAATTGAAAATTCTCCGATTGGTTAGTCTGTGCTAATGGCGTGTAGATACCAGTGCCAGTGTTTGGGCGGGTGCCAGGCTGTTTGGGGATGTATAGAGTGTCTAAAAACAGCTTGAGACAGCTTGTAACCGGAGCAGCGAATATGTAGAGCAGCCACTGGGGACGTGAGCGCCGAGCAAGGAGCGCCGGATTACTGCAAAGGTCATGAGAACTCTTCATTACCGCTCGCCGCTGCAGTCGGTTGCACACAATCTGAGAAAACCCACACAAATAGCTCCGGTTCTGAGCAATATCCAACAATAGTACCCATTCTATACATTATATAATTATTATAGTCTCAGTGAATGCCCAATATATAGCACTGGTCAAATATAGGGACCTTAAAAGAGGATGTCCACCCTTTGCTATAATGCTTTTAAAATAGAGAAATAAAGTCTTAAAAGAATATCATATAAATAATTCAGCAATAGTTCACACATGTTATGTGTTTCTATGGTACCAGACTACAAGCAGACTGTAGTCTAATCCTCCTCTTTATGTCCTATAATCCTCCTCGTTAGGTCCTATACTTTTTTCTAATCTCCCAAATGTATAGATTGTAAAACATAGGGTTTAGAAGGCTATATAGAAGAAAGTGGTTCTATAGTGTGGCACCCCTGCACTCTGGCAGCCACAATGGTATTTCTTCTACATGAATTGTAATGCCATGTCTGAGGAGAATTGGAGCTTCCTCTGCTGGAAGTCTGAAGCATTCAACACAACCTGAACTTCAACCAGGTAGCTGAGCACTGAAAGGCCTGACTTAGGCTGTGACTTAATTTCTGGTTGGAGGGAGGGGTTAGCTGGGTAGTAAGGCTGGGATAGGCAAGAAGAGAGGTTCAGTCAGGAGCAAACCGGGAGACTGCCCTGAGGGATAAGCTGCATAGTAGGGCACCAGGCCCTAGGTTACTTAAGACTTATAGGGGCTAGCAACAGAAACTGGAGGTTAGTGGGTTTTATGCTCACCAGCTACTTAAGTGGAACTTTCCGGGGCATCAGTAATACAGAGGGTCAGAGAGCTGCAGGAAGGTAAAGCTATCTATAGGGTCCACATTTCAAACCTGGCAGGATGTAATCCACAGCAGCTAAAGAGGGAGTACAAGACAACACAAAGTCACCTAGAAACCTACCAACTTACAGAAGTCAGCAGGAAGGCCATATTTCTCACCCAGCAGAGCAGACAACAGTTCTCATCAGAATGGCCAGACCACATGCCTGGTGGTGGTTGTATCATTCTGGACATTCTGCAAGGATTTCAATAAAAGGGAAGCTAAAGACTGTTTCTGTTTATTTCTCTGCTACCCTGCACCTCATCATCACTACTACCACTCTCATCATCACTCTCCCCTGGAAGCCAGTCCTGGTTGGGAAGGGTTTAACACCTGCACTGCCACTCCATCTGTCTCGCAGGGATCTTCTGAAGTGCCAGCCATATCTGGCTGATTATTCCAAACTGGTGTCATTAACTCTATTTCTTTATTATTTTTAGTTCTTTTTTACTCTCCCTTCTCAATGTGAGCCAGGGCCACAGCACTGGGCACTACCTTCGTGATCCTGACTACTAGCGCAGCTGCTGAGTACCTCAGCCCTTAGTGCTCCACAATAGCCTTAATTAATACTGACCCGCTCCTCTTGTGCTGGTTGATGCCTCAATGTCCAGTGATATAGCTTGAAGTTCATGAGCCACAATAACTTGAAGCTCATGAGCTACAATGCAAAGCTCCAACAGGGGTGCCAATTATTGAAAGTCTTTAAAAGTTTTACTTTTTTCCATATAGGTCAAAAGGACTTGGGGCCCCTTAGGTTCCAGGGCCCAGGTGCAACTGAAACCTCTGTACCTATTGCAGTTATACCTGTGACCATGCCAATAACCTGAGACATACATTAAAGGTGGGGTCACACGCGGCGATCTCGCCCGCGACATCGCCGCAAAGTGACGTCACAGCAATGTCGCGGGCGATATTGCAAGTGCGTCGCGCTGTGTAACAGCGCGACGCAACTGCAAATTATCGCTGGTCGCAGGTTGACAGGTTTATGAACATGTTCATAAACCTGTCAACCTGTGACCAGCGATTAGGCTGGATCGCGCTGTCTGACACTGTTGGCGGCGCGATCCAGCCTATATCGCAGTGTTTCTGAGCCATCGCTCGCTGGGCTTAGCCCAGCCCAGCGAGCGATGGCTCCGCCCACATCGCCGCCGCGTCACCGGCAACGTCGTGCCGTGTGACAGCTGGCCTGCGATGTTGGAAGCGAGCGGGCACCCGCGCATCGCTTCCGACATCGCAGGCCAGATCGCCGCGTGTGACCCCACCTTAAGTATTGGTGCTTGTTTGCTCTTATCTACCTTGGTTGATCTTCCGCATCCTTGCAGATAATTAGGGAAGGAGCCAAGTTGAACTGGGTCCCATTTCTTTTCCCATTTATAATCATACTTTCCAAATTATCTGGAACACCCAAGAGGAAAGGAAGGGAACTTACTGAAAGAGTTTGCAAAGCTATTTTGAGCTAAGAAAAATTCCCATAATCTCCTGGAAAGAAGAGTTTACCCCAAGATTTTTGCCTCAAATCTGAGCCAGTGTGGGAGGAGTGGGGGTCAGGAAATGGGTACAACCTGTTGAAAAGTGGGTGTTGTCAGGCAAACAAAAGTTGGTACATTTCTACCTACCTCAGGGCTCCTTGGGGCACAAGAGCCCAAGTGGAATTAATATTTCTAAGACCCAGAGGTAAAATCAAGAAAAGTCAAAGGGGAGTGGCTTGCCACAAATTGGGCATGGCCATGGTAAAAAATTACCAAAAAGTATCTTTACAATTTCAATGTCTTCTTATGCCCTGAGCCCAAAGTGCAACCACAGAGACCCATAGACACATTCAGAAAGAGGACATAGGGCGAGGACTGTAAAAAAAGGGGTGTGGTTATGCTAATAAGAGCAGTCAAAAATGAGTGTGTTTTTACATTTAGATGTTGACTTATGTAGTAGATGTACTTCTAGGTCCCCCTCTGGCACAAGGGCTCCGAATTTGGGGGTGACTCATAATATACCTATATATCCTGCGCACACACAGGCTCAGTCATCATTTGCATTTCTTTTGAAGCCAATTTTTTTTTTTATACCAAATTTTTCAAAATGGCGCACGTCATTAATTTTCTGCATAACTATAAAAAGTACTTTATTCTTATATCTAAAAGAATGTGCGCAAATTTTAGAGCAAAAAAGTGCTCCAGATGTGACTCTGAAACTAGAGGGCCGGAGAACTTTTAAACAAAAATGTAGCAACTTTTGAAAATAAATCACAGATAGATTGGTTGCAAACTTTTGGATAACAAAGCTCACACTGATAATGGCGAGGATGAAAAAAAAATGGGAAAGGCTTAAAATAGGCTTCAAAAAAGGCGCAAATTTAAAGAATTAGGCACAAGTTTAAAACTGGCTAAAACAATTGCACAATCAGATTCATAATCTGCAGATGTAGTGAAGGGGGGAAGGGACTGGACATTTGATTCCCATGTGCCAGGTGCAGGGGGGTTCTACAGGTGCGCAGTGAATCCGTCTTACGGCACAGTGCGAGGCTCACGCCTTCTATATCCGGGCGTGGAAGTCGCTCGGCCATGATTAGGAGAAGCAGTGAAGTGTGCCGTCCTTGTAATGGGCATGTTAGGAAGCTTGTTTCCACACTACGCCTATTATACTAAAAAAAGTGCATTAGCCACTTCACAGCCAAGGAGATAAAAACCAATCGCGCCGCGCACAATCTAAACAGCTGGCAGTGCCGTAAACTTGATTTGATTTTTGATATGCCTTATATTTTGCAATTTGTATCGTATTACAGCTCCTCTCCTGCTCTCTACAGAGCCGCTGCCACCACATATTGTCATTGCTATCTAGGCGAAAGAGACGCTGGGAATTAAAGGGGTTGTGCCACAAAAAAATTGTGCATTTTCATAAATAGATGTTAGAATAAAAAGAACTTCCACAATTAGATGTGTTTAAAAAATATGTTCCTGTCTCAAGATATTTGTATAAATGTGTCCCTGTGTAATGGATGTGTTCGACCATGCAGGAACAGGTGGGATATACCACAGCTCCTGGGCAGGGAGGAATTAAGAGCGTATATAGACATTACAGCCGGGGATCACAGAATATAAGAGTATACCTCAGCCTGCCCTGCTCTAATCCAGGAGTCTGCTCTGGTTCAGTGAGGTTTAACTCTGAAAAGCTCAGACATTTCCAGCCTCAGCTACGGGTGTGGAAGTCTGAGTTGCCATTTAATTACTTAATCTGGTCTGGCAACTTGGGAGCAGGTTTGAGATGCACTGGGTAAATGTGTGCCCTTTATGGTCCACTGTATGTTCATGTTGGAGGCCGCATGGCACAACTAAAATAAAAAAAGTATAGAGTAGGACCACCCTGATGTCATTGCCTTGATGTTGGCGGGGTGGCTCAAAAGATTGATCAATTTTTCGCCAAATATCTCAAATTTTATAATATTATACAGTTTGGAAATGATGTGTATTTGCACAATTTTTAATGCAAGCTATCTTCTGGTGGTGCTGTTTTTTTTGCCGATTTAATGTCTGTATGCTCATATATTCTGTGATCCCCGCCTGTAATGCCTGTATACCCTTATATTCTGTGATCCCCAGCTGTAATGTCTATCTAATATATAAAGCTGAATGTGTGTGTGTGTGTGTGTATCCGGGATTGGCATCTACACCGTCGCAACTACAGACACAAAATTTTGTACAGTCACACGTCTGGACCCCAAGAGCGTCATAGGCTATGTTGTGAGGCGAAATTTTAAATTCCAATTCACCAAACAATTTTGCCCCTATCTACATAATGGGGAAAAAGTGACAGTTACCAGTTGACAGTTGTGAATGAGAGGGGCTTAATGATAGCACCAAAGAGTAACAGCACATACCAGCATATAGTCACTAAGGTGGGGCCCCAACATGAGATATTCACCACACACGGGGACATGTATACACACCACACGCACACAAAGAGTAACAGCAAGTGTATAGTCGCTAAAGTGCAGTCCCAACATTGGATACTCACCACGCACCCGAACAAACAACACACACCACAAAGAGACACACACAAAACAGAGACACACACACCCCCCCAAGGGGACACACACACACTCTATAGCGACACATGCACTCACCCCACAGGGACACACACGGGTCATTCCATGTCAAGTGAACCAATGATTATTACCTCTATATTTTTAATTCTTTTGAGATTTTGTTATTTGATAATAGCATGTCAGACAATGCAAAATGTGAAGAGAAAATTTTTTTTAAAAATTTATTTTTTTTTTAAAATGATTTTCAAAGTTCGGAAAAAGTGCGAATTTCGCTGTTGCCTGCCTTTACGTTTCTCCTCATAACTAAGGCTAGGAATAAGATAGAGAGACAAAAAAAACACCATTCTACGCAGAACTATACAGGCTTTCACCAGATATGTCACAAGAGGATCTTTGTTAATATTTTACCCATGTGATTGCAAGTGCAAAACGTTAAAACGCATTTCCGAAAAATCGGCGCGCTTTAAATATTTCAAAAACTGCCCATGTGTCTGCTATGCTCTTACCCACATCTGTACCAAATTTCAAGTTGGGATCGCGATGGGATCATATTTTAAAATATTTTACTATTAATAGCGTCAATGGGTCATTCCATATCAAGTGATCTAAATATGAATATTTTTTTTTTACCTGACGTCTTTAGATTTTTTTTAATTTTTTTTCCTTTATGAAGTACTACTTTAGTTAATTACAAATTAAAAGTTTAGAATTTTTTTCTTCATCAGTTAATTTTTTACAGATTTTTAAAGTTTAAAAAAAGTGTGAATTTTGGCCTGGTATCACTTTACATTTTTTTATCTTCGGCTAGAAATAAGATAGAGAAACAAAATAAACACCATTCTACTCAGAACTGTCCAGGCTTTCACCAGATATGTCACAAGAGTATATTTGTTCATTTTAATTTTTTACCCATGCGAACGCAAACGCAACATTTTGAAACGCATTTCCGAAAAAACGTTTTAATAAAAATTTTCCAAAACTGCCCATGTGTCTTTTATGCTCTTAGCCACATCTGTACCAAATTTCAAGTTGGGATCTTGATGGGATCATATTTTAAAATATTTAACTATTATAGTGTCAATTCAAAAATCTTGAATTCAGATCTGTTCAACCTGTGGTCTAAAAGCGTGGGGTCTATATTTATCAAATCCATTATTTTTAGACATTACTGTATTATTTTGATATGTTACAGCTTAGAAGCAGGAGAGGACATATAGGAAAAAGCTTTGTTAGGGCTCAACCTGAGAAAGCACAGGGATAGACAGTGAATGCAGAGCAGATGATAGGCCAGCAGCTCTGTCAATTATGTTAAGTGTCTACCCACTGCATTCAGGAAGTAAGACATCTCGTTCAGACCTTTCATGTCCTGACATGTCTGGACATCTTCACTCCTGAACAAACAATAGTCTGTACAAAGCCATCAAGGCTGTGTACTAAAATATGGGTGAGTAAATATATTAATAGTTTAATGCTTTTATTATTAAGGGCCAATACACACAGTGCTATTCTTAGGGATCATCATTCAGAAAAACAGCCCCATTGATTTCTATGGGGTTCACCACATGCAGTGTTTTTGTAAACACTCAAGAGTGAGTAAATCACTGCTTGAACTACTTTTTAATCGCTGCAATAAACGCAGCATTTATCATTTATATAAAAAAAGCTGCCATTTTTTTCACTAGCGATTAAAAAAACTAACGCATATGTGGTAAAAACTTGGTAGAAAAACAAGCTGCCAAAACTGCAGTGTGTATCTGCAGACAGAAAAAACTGTGCGCGCTAGCCCTAAAACTCACTTTATAGTAATACAGTTCTATCTCAAGTGTACTGTAAATCTTTATTTTTATTACCTATCTTCTTTACTTAATATTAACTGTATTTTTCCCACACAGCAATGGCTGCTACTTCTCAAGAAACAGCATTTTATCATAGACACTGTTGCAATCCTTTTGAAAAAATATGAATATGATTGGCGCTGGTGGCTGGCTACTGTACTCTCCAAAGATTGTGAAAATGAAGAAGTAGAATTGACTTTATTGCATCCTTCTGGTCCAGCGCCATCCTTTGTGTATCCAAGAAAGCCAGACATTTTAAAAGTGCACAAAAATCAGATATTAACTCAGGCGGAGCCTAACACCGTGACAGGCTGGACATACTCTTTGACACACAAGGAAATGGCGATTGCTAGTAAGCGTTTATGGACAAGATTACATTTCACCCACTAGAAGGGACAAATTGATAGAATGCCACTTTAAAAACATACTATTAATTGTTTGATTAGTTCATAATTTATAGAACGATGATTTAACTACTGTACTATTCTTATTAAACACTTCATAAATCACATGTTTAGTGATAGAATAGAAAACAAATTTATATGTATAAATAGGGGTTAACATTTTTGGTTCTTTTAATCTTGTTTAATCAAACTTGAGGATATGATCACCTTTCTTCTTTTGGTTTGTTCAATACATTCAAGTTGAAAATGCTGAGCGTTGTGTTCTGATGATTAAGATGTATTTATCCTGGCACGTCTGGGATTTGTTTTTTGTGTTTCTTTTTTGTTGCATATAAATGTTTTATTCAATAAGTTGTGATAACTCATACAACCATAAAATAAAAAATATATAAATTTGACAGGTCCCAAGTTGAATCTCTGCACAAATATAACCAAGAACACAATCAGTCATTTTTTCACATATTGCCCGTCAATAGTTTGAATTTGATATAAAGAAACATAGTCTTGTAACATATCAAATGAAAGCTGTTACCGTTCTGAGTAAAATGATGCCTCTCCCACTTCATTATCTTATTTCTAGCCTGAGATAAAAAAAAATGTAAAGTCATACCAGGCCAAAATTCACCCTTTTTTTAAACTTTAAAAATCTGTAAAAAATTAACTGATGAAGAAAAAAATTCTAAACTTTTAATTTGTAATTAACTAAAGTTGTACTTCATAAAGAAAAAGAATAAAAAAAATCTAAAGACGTCAGGTAAAAAAAAATATTCATATTTAGATCACTTGATATAGAATGACCCATTGACGCTATTAATATTAAAATATTTTAAAATATGATCCCATCGCGATCTCAACTTGAAATTTGGTACAGATGTGGCTGAGAGCAAAGTTTTGCGCTTGCGATCACATGGGTAAAATATTAACAAAGATCCTCTTGTGACATATCTGGTGAAAGCCTGCACAGTTCTGAGTAGATTGGTGTTTATTTTGTTTCTCTATCTTATTTCTAGCCCGAGATATGATAGAAAATGTAAAGCCATACCAGGCCAAAAATTCCCACTTTTTTAAAACTTTAAAAATCTGTAAAAAATTAACTGATAAAGAAAAAAATTCAAAACTTTTTTTTTGTAATTAGATAAAGTTGTTCTTCATATAGAAAATGTTTTAAAAAAATCTGAGGACGTCAGGGAAAAAAAATATTCATTTTTGGATCACTTGACATGGAATGACCCACACACACCACAAAGAGACACACATAACACAGGCACACACACCACACAGACCCCCCCACAGGGACACACACACATAGCCACCCTATAGGGACACATGCACTCACCCCACAGGGACACACACACCACAAAGAGACACACACACACACACACAGACCCCCCCACAGGGACACACACACATACACACCCTATAGGGACACATGCACTCACCCCTCAGGGACACACACACACCACAAAGAGACACACACAATACAGAGACACACACCCCCCCCCCACAGGGACACACACACATTACACACCCTATAGGGACAGAAGCACTCACCCCACAGGGACACACACATATACACCACAAAGGGACACACACAACAGAGACACACACCACACAGAGCCCCCCCCCACAGGGACACACACACATACACACCCTATAGGGAAACATGCACTCACCCCACAGGGACACACACATACACACACCCCAGGGACACACACACCACACAGACAGACACAGATGTGCACAAATCACCTCACACAACTCGCCTCATACGTGTGCTATCTTTAATTTCCAAACACAAACATCTGATTAAAAACAGCCAATGTGCAACACATGTGCCATATAGGGAATTAAGGCAGATGTCAGTCACATGAGCTGTCTATTATGTGCATGTGTGAGGTAACATATACTGCCCGGCCAGGGGGAGGGTTTACTGTTGGCTGGAGATTTATTAGGCTGCCTATATCAATCAATCACAGCTCAGCTTCTATTTTCCTACAAGTCATTAATATGACATATTCAAATTCTATTTTGTTATAGCTAACAGCAGTTATTTATTAGCCCGGGCGTAGCCGGGTACTACAGCTAGTATACTCATATATTCTGTGATCCCCAGCTTTAATGTTTGTATACTCTTATATTCTGTGATCCCCGGCTGTAATGTCTGTATGCTCTTATATTCTGTGATCCCCGGCTATAATGTCTGTATACTCTTATATTCTGTGATCCCTGCCTGTAATGTCTGTATATTCATATATTCTGTGATCTCCGACTGTAATGTCTGTATAGTCTTATATTCTGTGATCCCCAGCTGTAATGTCTGTATACTCTTATATTCTGTGATCCCCAGCTGTAATGTCTGTATGCTCTTATATTCTGTGATCCCCCACTACAATGTCTATACTCTTATATTCTGTGATCCCCAGCTGTAATGTCTGTATACTCTTATATTCTGTGATCCCCGGCTGTAATGCCTATATACTCTTACATACTGTGATCCCTGGCTGTAATGTCTGTATGCTCTTATATCCTGTAATCCCCAGCTGTAATGTCTGCATACTCTTACTTCCTCCCCTGCCCAGGAGCTGTGGTATATCGCACCTGTTCCTGCATGGTCGTACATATACACAGGGGCAGATTTATAAGAATATCCTGGGGCAGGAATATCTTTAACACATCCAATTGTGGAACTTACGGTATTTTTATTCTACATTCTATTATTTAAAATGCACAATTGTTCATGACACAACCCCTTTCATTCTTGTAAAATGATGATCCGGGCAAGTACAGTGTTGGAGATATAGAGGATCCTCGGCTCATGTTGCCATCGTTGCCTACGCTTTATTGGCACCGATAATGAGGGGAGAAAAACTAAAGCAAATGTGTAGTAAATGAAGTCAATAGTCATTATAACAGCAGTCATCTTGTTTTCACAGCACTATATGGCGGCACAATGTATTAGGGCAGATGTCCCCACTGTTGGGATTTTCCAGTGGAAATATTTAGATTTGTTGTGTATTTTTTGGCAGGAAAATACTTTTTTTCTTAACTGAAATGACTAGAGATGAGTGAATTGAATTTGCTAGAAATTTTGCCATTGTTTTTTTAACTCATTCTATGCCAGCAATAGACATAAATGCTATACAAGGCAAAAGGTGCCACATTTTGAATGAAACCCTAATGCAAAAATTATTTTTATCCCAGTATACGTTAAGGTAATAGAAACCACCCTGAAGGTGACCCTATCCTTATGCAACAACTTCCTGTGTAATATTACATTACATCACAGTTTTATGCACGGTTGCATTGTAGAAAGTCAATAATTTGAAATTTAGGGAAGAAGTTGCAAATCTCTCCAACTTTCTTCAGCCTTATATGTTGGATGGTGTCTGGTCTATAATATTCCTCCATACTGTATGCAAAAATAATCCTATCACGCTACATATTGGCTAACACCCATAAATCTGGCAGGTTCCTGGCAATAGGAGAGAGCAGACAGACACCAAATCTGTTAGACAAGGCCAAAAACATCCTAAAGGCGGCCGTCACACGCTGAGATATCGCTAAAGATATCGTAGACGATGTTAAATTTGCATATCGTCCGAACGACGCGCAAAATCGCTCATCACGACGCTACACCCACAGACATCGCTCAGACGATTCCCCGATCCACCCATCCAGCGATCGTCTGAGAGATGCAGTTATCAGCAGTGGACATCGTTCAGCTAAAGTCACACAGAAATCTCCCAAACGATGTGGGAGCAAATGTGGGCGTTATTGGAGCCGATAGGCGTGGTACATGGGCTCCAAGCTGCGCCCCTCACTACACCATTGGTGCTCAGTACTGCGTCCTCATTGGGTCAGATGTCCTTTGAAACATGGCGGCCTCATCCCCACAATGTCCTGTGATATTGATCGTAATGTATATGTGTGCTGTAGCACATAACTAAATTGCAATGGGCAAAACGTACAGCCGCGTTATGTGTGCCGCGCCCGCCAACATTGTGTGGGTATATGACAAGGTGGACACTATATAGCAGGGTCGGGGACCACGCAGAATCGATTATCAAGTTGACGCAATTGGGTGCACAGTTCGGAGATATTGTGCAGCCGACGCCTATGTGTGGTGCTGAAGACAGCGCTTTCAAAATGGCGCCCTGTGAGGGCAGCCAATGGCAACGCATCATCTTCCACCAATGCGAGCTAGTGGTGAAGCAGCCAATCCGAAACCATTTCGTTGCACGAATCACCACTGAGGAGGTCAGGCAATAGGAAACTCCTGACACGCCTACGTGATGGATTTTGCCATCGCTTAAATCACACGTTTCGTGTGATGTCGGGAATTTACACGTGTCGATTGTGCGTATTTAATTGGCCGATATCGTCAGATCTGAGAACCGAACCTCAGATCACGATTTAGAGATTTGATCAGATATCGCTCGTCGTATCTGGCCGTCACACGCACAGACATCGCTTACGCGATGTTTAATCTGCCGCTTTCAAGCGATATCTTGCACGATATCTCAGCGTGTGACGGCCGCCTAACACATTCTGGAAAGCAATGAATGACGTCAATGTTCTCTTCCTTTGGTTGGAGACCTGGTGTCCAAACTCATGGAGGAGTCAGGGAAGGAAGAATAACGGGTGTGAATGGGGGATTTTAGCTGTACAGATCCTGATTAGGAGTGCTAAACAATATGGCAGCATATGTTGGCCAGATGTCACCAAGCAACAACATGGTGCTGCTACCATCAAACACTGAAAAAAATAGCATACAGCATAGGGTCCAAGTGACAGTGACATACGACGTTTAAATAAATACAGCCATACAGTATCATTTCAACATAGATATAAGACATGGATATATATACAATATAAAGCTTGATTGCTAGATTCTCCCTTTTGTCCTGGTGGTCCTAAACTCTAGTCTCTCTACCCAGGGGTCCGCTGTGATTTCATATAGCCTATACGGTACAGGCCCTACCTCACCTGTGGGGACCCGTCCAAAGGATCACACAGGGACTCCGCACTTGCTCTGAGGCAGAGTGTTTACTGAGTATAGGCCACATTTGGCTACCACCGCCACCGGGTAAGGGCCCTTTCACATCAGCGTTTTTTTTAAATCGCGGCAGATGCGGTGAAAAAACCGCATCTGCCGCGATTACCGCATACCGGCTGCACTTGCGGCGCGGTTGCGGTTTTTTCCATGCAAAGTATAGGCGGACTTGCGGCAGGTGCGGCAAGTGCGGTTTTGCACTTGCGGCAGGTGCGGCCGCGAAAAAAACCGCAGTAAGCCGCGGTTTTTTTCGCGGCCGCACCTGCTGCAAGTGCAAAACCGCACTTGCCGCACCTGCCGCAAGTCCCCCTATACTTTGCATAGAAAAAACCGCAACCGCGCCGCAAGTGGAACGGTTATGCGGCAAACGCGGCAGATGCGTTTTTTTCACCGCATCTGCCGCGAATTACGAAAAACGCTGATGTGAAAGGGCCCTAAGACAGACACAAACTTGGGCCCTGCCAGAAGACTGTAACCCGTACTGGGAGGAACACACTCAAAGATGGCTTTGAAGTCCACTTCCTGTATGTTGTGCTCAAAAGGCCAATAGACCCAAAAGGCCTGGCCGAATGTGATGGGACTGCAACCCGTTAAACTTCTGTTCCTTTCTTTCAATTGGGACTCTCCTCTGTGCAGACACGTGCAGGCTTGTTTTATTACTGAAACCTCAATCCTAGTGACTCACTGGCCAACCTAATAACACTTTCACTTCTAGAGGAAACCCATAACTTCACCCTTAAAGGGTGTACTAGTTCACTAGCTAATTTAACCCTAGTTTACCTTAAGTACAGGGGAGCAGTAGCACAAACATTATATATAATTAAACCTACAACAATTAAGCATAGACATAGAAACAGTCTATCCTCCATTTGGATGGGCAGCACCCTTGACCCTCTTAGGGTACCATCACACGAGGCAATATTGCTTGCAATTTCACTGGTTGCAGTGAAATCATGGACACATTGTTCTATTTTGTTGCTGTGTAGAAATGGAACAATGTGTCCATGATTTCACTGCAACCAGCAAATTGCCAGTGAAATTGCAAGCAATATTGCTGCGTGTGACGGTACCTTTAGACATTAGCACCAGGTCTAGCAATCATCTATGAAGAGCAGGTCTCCAGATGGGGACTTTTCTCAGTAGTCCCATATGGTAGAGCAGATCTAGATGGAGGTAAGGTAGGAACCCCTGGATCTTGGTACACCACCCACCTTAGTGTCATTTCTGTAGACCAGCTTTGGCTGTGATTATAGAGGTAATAGGGGATCTTGGTGTCACTACTGTGACAAGTGCAGGGGAAGGTGGATATGGCTCTCAAGGTTAGAAAGGTTGGGGACCTCTGTCACATCCTATGACTATTATGGTGGGCACAAGCCTTGAGTGGTGGCCCCTGAGGACAGCCCGGATGCCCAGCACCTTCACCTGGAACCCTGGGTCAAGAAAATAATCTAGCGAGGTTCACATACTCAACTTGAAAAGATTAATATTTGTGCCCAGTGTTGTGGTTGTCACTTTAGTGAGCTGTTCAGGTGTTATTCATGTGATGTGACATGAAAGGACGAGAACTGTCACTCAGGACCACACATTAATGTCACAGCTGATGACAAGTATTCTTCATAGACAGTAACTGGACGAAGGAAACTTCCATTATGCAGCAGGACCCTGGGCTTGTGATTTTGCAACAGTCATGGCTACAAATATATGGTAAGTAGTGCGAAAGGTTCTTCCCAAATGTCCTACATGAGGTCTTTAGTGATCTGGTTAATTGTCAACTCTTTCAGAAAGTCTGGGAGGTTCCTGCAACAAAGGGTGCCGTTACACATAGCGATGTTCCAGCGATCCTGACAACGACCAGGATCGCTGGAATATTGCTGTGTGGTTGCTGGGGAGCTGTCAAACAGGCAGATCTCCTCAGCGACCAGGGAGCCAACCTCCACATCGCTGGGTAACAGGAGAAGGCTGGTAACTAAGCAGAGCGCTGTCCTAGTTACCCACTGTGTACCTTGGTTACCAGCCTTCTCGCGCTTACAGGCTGGTAACCAAGGTACACAGCGGGTAACTAGGACAGCGCTGTGCTTAGTTACCCAATGTGTACCCTGGTTACACATCGGGCGCGCCACATGTCCCAGCGTGTACTGCACGGCCGCTGTGGCTGGTGGCGGTGCCGCTGCCCAAACCGGCTCCCTGCATTCTTGGAACCGCCGCTCGTTGGTCTCCTGCCATCAAACACGCCGATGCATGCTGCAGAGCGGGAGACAAACGAGCAAAAAATGGTCCTGATCGTTGTGTAACAATCAGCGACCTCGCAGCAGGGGCCCCGTCACTGCTGCTTTTCACACACAGCGATATCGTTGTCGAGGTCACCGATTTCAGCTATATCGCTGTGTGTGAAGTACCCCAAAGAGAGAAATAACTTAAACTTCCCAAAAGAGTTGTCTACTCTCACTGATCTCGCTGGGACCTCCAAAAAAGCTGGACACGTGGAAGGTTTCTAGTAGATGATGTCAGGAGGTGGTGCTCCTACATGAAGGGGAGGTGGAGGCACTGTGTACTACAGAACAGGTGTACTCACTCACATAAAAGCCCTTGCGTGGGGCAATCCAGAATGGATCCCTAAAAGTTGTCACAATATATCATTGCAAGTGTACATGATCATTGCAAACAAATTAAAACACAGACAGTAGTAAACTTCAACATTCCCACAATCAACGGAGAGGTGAAGGAGAGAGAGGGCACCCACGATGTAACAGATGTTCACAGGGAAGCCACAGCATGAATATTAATCAAGTTCTCCTGGATTGTGGTGACATTAAACATTGGACTCCAGGGACCCAAATGTCAAATAACAAGTTTATCCAAAAGAACTGCCATTTAATTTCATTGCGTGAATTACACTGTCTGTTATTACTATGTACAAGTAAACAGAAAAAAATTTAAAAAAATCTACGTAGTTATCTATGAGGAAAGGCCTTAAAGGTAATGCGTCCCAGTGATTTACAAGGATAATTTCAGGGAATGCACATGCGCTCTTGCTCTCCGTAACAGCCCTATATGGGTCCTTTCCCCCATGGTCGTCTTGTGCCTAAGACTTTCACTCGACCTGAACTAACCCTGGTTAGTGTGCAGGTTGATGAGAACACTAATCTCATCACTACAATAATTACAACACAGAGAAAGGTACACAGACAGACGGAAAATAGACAAAGTATAGAACACAAAAATCCTCGACTGAAGTGAGACACCATCTACAATAGTCACCACTCCAATTTTGTCCAGAGACTGGCTCCTTCCTCGGTGGTCAGCATAGATTCTATCACTGGTGTCAGCTGACCAGACATGTGACTCTTTATAGGGAAGGGGAGTGGTCACAAAAAGAGATGCACCTGAGTTGAGACTGCAAAGAACAACCAGACAGGAAATGGTCTTTAACCCCCTGCAGCACCAAAATAAATTAAAACATTTAAAAACATGTTATGGACCTGATCCACCAGGAGAAGCAACTTTCATGTCCCAGACTTGTTATATGTCTCCCTAGACCCGGAGACACCTCTGACAATTATAATAATGTAGGAAAGGACTGGTCCTGAGACTTTTTTATAATCCCTCACTTCACAGTCAATGAAATGAAGATCTGAAACATGGGACTCCCTTTCTTAGTTCAAAATGTAATAACAGTCTATACGAAAATGTTTTTCCAAACTACGGTAGATAATCCTTAAAGTGAAAACTAATTTTATGGCATGTCATATTCCTCAATGGCAGATCTGTCGATTATGCATCATCCCATGGCACACATTTGTCATTAGCAATTACCAAAATGATAACAAATCACTTTCAAACTGTAAATGGAATCATGTTTTGGGTCATTCCATGGTCACTTCGTGTAAATTCACAAGCCAAAAACTGAGTTAATGATGACTACAGACTGTTCTTTGAAGGCAGGCACAAAAATGAGTGAATGTATATTGTACATCAAACTATTCTCACAGGACAGCGCTAAGAAGCCCTCATAGGCAAACTGCTGCAAAAAAAAAAAAAAAAAGGAAGAAAACGCTATGTGTGCACAAAGGTTACATCTCAAACCCCCACACAAAGAAAAAAAAAAAAACAGCCTCAATAAATGTACCCACTTTGAGAGCCCCTCACATAGGGAGCCAATCCCTGCAACAATGTGGCGCATAGGTGGGGGAAACCGGTCCTTATGTGTTTTAGGTAGGGAATGGAAGATGGGACATACAGGGTTATCCTTATAAAGGTATTCCTTGGTCTTAATATCAAATGCCTTCAAAGCTAAACCCTCCTCCAATAGGATACTAAGTTCTTGTTGGAAATTAGGTGTGGGGTCACCCTGCAAGGTCCAGTACGTGGTATTATCTAGTAGCATAACCTCCACCTCTCTTTTATATAAGAGGAAGTCCATTACAACCACTGAACAGATGCCCTCACAACTATGTTTGGAAATTATCATACCTAGGTATATCTTTGGTTAAACCAACATCACAATTGGTACATGAGAATCTAACAACTTTAAGTACGTCCCTCCATTCAGATATACTACACCTATCCAAACTGGAACTTTCATGGATTGGGAGGATTCAGGCCCTTAAAATGATCATGTTGCCGAAGTTTTTGTATACCATCAGATCCCTACCTTTGTTTATTACTAAATCATGGTTCAAAAAATTTCAAGCACAGATAATAGCATTTATTTGGAATAAGAAGAAACCAAGAATAGTAAGATCCAACCCAGAAAAAACTAAGAAGTTGGGAGGATTAGGGATTCCAAACTTTGACAACTACTTTCTGGCCACGGTAATTAAACAATCTCAAACTTGGTTACACAGTGGTAACGCAAAGTCATGGGCCCGACTTGAGGCAGACCTTGGCAAAACAGGGAACTTAAAAGCACTCCTGTATGCCCATTTGCTCGATCATTCGAAGTATTTGCCGAACTTCCCAACTTTAAAAACCACTATATCGACATGGAAAGAACTGCTTCGGCTGACGAGCAAAGTCTTCTGTCTCCAATAAGATCCCGTTAGAAACCCTGGAGTCTCTTATAACAAATCTTTATCTCACATCTTGGAAGAATCAAGGAATTACATACATTAGTGACATATATATATGGATAACACCTTAAAACCTTTCTTCTACCTTCAAAACAAATTTTCCCTATCTTTGGAGGAAATGACCAAGTGGAGAAAGATAGACAAATTTATTTCTAAAAAGGACTTAAACTGGTCTCTCCCAACTTTTATTCACAATTTGATTGATAGCCCCATCAAACCTTCAGACTGGAAGACAGGTTCTTTCTATAAAATATTTAATGACGACTTTGTAATGAAACATTTACCATATGTTTCTGCATGGGAGGAAGAATTGGGGATCGCAATTGACTGTAAAGTTTTAAAGAAAACATTGGAAGTTTCCTACTCCAACACAGCCTGCATTACAATCCAGGAAACCTTTTTTAAAGTGTTATCGAGATGGTACTGGACCCCAGCATCGTATTGACCCTACATCCTCACCTGATTGCTGTAGAGGGTGCCATTAGTTGGGATCTTTATCCCATATATTTTGGTTCTGTCCAAAGTTGACAAGTTTTTGGAGTGAAGTGAAAGACCTCATATTTAAAATCTCTGGGCTCTATATTTCTCTCTCCCCCCACCTGGTGATTCTTTCCTTGGGAGTGGAATCCCTTCCCCAAAACATAAGATTCATCATATCACACATATTACTTACTACTAGAGTCATAATTGCAGCCAGATGGAGGAAGTTAGAACCTCCAACTATACGAGTCCTGACAGAGAGAGTCTCTACCCATAGCGTATACGAGTTTAAAGTTGCTATTAGGGAAAATACCTATAGTAAATATGTTAATAGGTGGGAGCCCTGGTTGGTCAATTTTTCTCCAGATTTATTGGTATGACTCCTACATTATTATGCAATGTAAATTTTGGAACCCTTTGACATGTCTACGGTAAATATAGTTGCCTGAACAACTGTGAATGATATTCCTTGTGTGCATATGGTATATTGGATTTATGTTATTTTTATCACTCTTAACCTCTAATCTAAATAATGGTAATGTTTGGATTAATGCATATTCACGAGTTTTATCTTTATTTATTTATTTTTTTAAATAAGTCATTATATACCCTTTTGTTACTATATGTATTGTGATGTCTTCTTTGTATATCTATTTATGCTTCCCCTCCCTTCTCCTTCATTTTCCTTCTGTAAAAATCCTTCCCTCTCCCATTTTTCATAAAAATAATAAAAATATTTGAACAACAACTATGTTTGGTTGTCAGATTGTATGACATGGTGTTCCCCTGACTTAAGACTTCTTTGACCTCAGGCTCCATAACTGTCTGGAAGGTAGCCATAATAGGGGATCTGGACTTTTTTTTTTTTTGCAGCAGTTTGCCTATGAGGGCTTCTTAGACATGTTATTGTCAATCATAATCTCTGTATCACCCTTATTACAGTATCATGGTAACATCATCATATGGAAAGGGTTCTGAGGATGGTTTACATTTGTCCCTACAGTGGGGACTTCTCATTACCCTATATTTCCTCTTTTTATCCCTATAGGTACCTTTACACGCCGCTACGACAGGATGGATACAACCCGCTACAGGCTACAAATGTAGCTTGTAGCGTCAATATAGCCCGTAGTAGCGGCGTGTGAAGACGGGACGTGACAGCCGGCAACAGATAAATCTGTTTCCGAGCACTGCTCGAAAACAGATGGCTACAAAGCCGATTGTAGCGAGCTGTATCGGCGTGTAAAGAAGGAACAGAAGGGTTGTTTCTACACCATGCTATGTAGCTGGGGCGTGACACAGGCTCCGGGTTTCCGCGCCCCCTTCAGCGATCATTGGAGGAAGCTCCGGCGTTGCGATTGGTTGTCGCCGCACAGGGCGGCATATTTAAGGAGCTGACGAGTCACACTACACAATTGCTCGAGCGTCAAGTATTAATCAGCCTCCTGCGATGCCTGGCCAATCATGGTATTATTGCTTTGTCCTATCAGCGTACGGACGTCTCGTAATCCACAATTGTAGCACGCCTATGTGCTGTCCCTGCTGCACCAGGTACGCCCATAGTAGCTGGTTGTAGCGGTGTGTAAATGAGCTAAGATGAGCTACAGATGGCTACTTGAGACACCCGGCGATGTAGCTAGCTATAGATGTAACGTAGCGTAGCGCACCTTGTGGCGGCGTCTAAAGGAGATGCGATTACCGTTTGTAACCGTTGGAGCGTGCTCGTGCACGTGAAGTAGCGGATTGTATCCATCCTGTCGTAGCGGCGTGTAAAGGTACCTTATGAGTCTCTCCATGTGATCCCCCTCTCCACGTTGGGCTTTATCCTCTATTCCTTCACCCCAGGATACATTAGTAATGATATAATGATCTAATTTTATAATCTATCATATATGTAATCCATGGGTTTTACAAAGGCTTTTCTAATGAGTTACAACTTAAATTGAAACCCTTAAATTCATGATCTTCAGCAGTGGTGCCAGCCACTTAACCGAGAGCCTGGGAGCCTGGAGGAATATTATGTGAGGTGAGCGGCTTTCCCCTACCCTCGCCCTCACTCAGCTGCAGATTAAGGGTAGCCAGGGCCCCGAGGTGTTCAGACTCTATGGGTGCCCCCATGTGATGTGTCAAGTCACACTGTCATTATCATATACCTTAAACAGATTATTATTGCTGTAAAATAGGTAGAATTTTATTAGCATGAATTTGCATAAAACCAATGAAAAAATGTCTTGTGTGAACTTAACCTAACAACTATGGGTCTGAGGTAAAAAAAAAAAACATTAAATACTCAAGGTGTGCACAAGGCCTTACAGATACTGAGGTAAAAAACACCAAGTACTGAACATCTGCACGAGGACTTACAAATACTGAGGTAAAAAATAAATCAATCACCAAATAGCATCTGCACGTGGCCTAGACTATGCTCACACAGGGCATTTTGCTGCCTTTTTTCTGCAGCAAAACCTGATCTCTTGGCAGTTTTTTGCCAGCAGAATATGCACCAGAACTGAACCAAAAAGCAGCAAAAACACTGAATTTACAATGTACATACCTACTGCTTTTTTAAAAATGCTGGAAAGACCAAGCTGTGTTCCATTTCAATAAAAAAAATAAAAATAAAAAAAGCAAATGAAAAACCATGCAAAAAAGTGCTGCAAAAACACCCTGTATGAACAAAACTTGAAAACTGAAGTAAAATACTCAAATATTGAACGTGTTTACGGGACCTTAGGCTATGTTCACACGGGGAGTTTTTTCAGCAGCTAAACCTGATCTCTTGGCAGTAAAAAATGCTGCAGCTTTTTATTAGCATGTATTTGCATTAAACCAATGAAGAAAAAAAAAAAACAGGCAAAAAAATCCAAGCATAAACGCCCTATGTGAACATAGCTTAACAAATACTGAGGTAAAAACTCAAATACTCAGCGTGTGCACGAGGCCTAAAGGCCGCTCTATCGTTCCGATATTGCATACGATTTCACGGGAGCGCGCATGTTTTTGGCACTTGTTCAAGATCGCATAGTAGATGTTACACAGGGAGATATCGCCAGGCAGCGCAACTACAATGTCGTACGCCCCTCTTGCACATGGCGTCTGAGCAACTCAGGGAACGACCAATTAACATTGGAGTGAATAGGGGAAGTTGCGCTCCAAATCGTAGTTGCGCTGTCACACAGCACGATCCTACGACATCGCCTATACAATATCGTACGGTTGAAGAGCATGCACAATTCAAAAACGATATCTTAGTTGCATCGTTTTTGAGTTGTGTTGCCCATTTACACGACACAACGCACGAACGATATCAACTGCAATGCCCGTACCACGTGACTTTTTATCGTAGTTGTGTTGCAATATTGTGACGTGTAAAGCGGTCTTCACAGATACTGAGGTAAAAACTCACCAAATACTAAACATGTGCACGAGACCTTACAAATACTGAGGTAAAAACTCACCAAATACTAAACATGTGCACGAGACCTTACAAATACTGAGGTAAAAACTCACCAAATACTAAACATGTGCACGAGACCTTACAAATACTGAGGTAAAAACTCACTAAATACTCAGCATATGCACGAGGCCTTACAAATACTGAGGTAAAAACTCACCAAATACTAAACATGTGCACGAGACCTTACAAATACTGAGGTAAAAACTCACCAAATACTAAACATGTGCACGAGACCTTACAAATACTGAGGTAAAAACTCACTAAATACTCAGCATGTGCACGAGACCTTACAAATACTGAGGTAAAAACTCACCAAATACTAAACATGTGCACGAGACCTTACAAATACTGAGGTAAAAACTCACCAAATACTAAACATGTGCACGAGACCTTACAAATACTGAGGTAAAAACTCACTAAATACTCAGCATATGCACGAGGCCTTACAAACACTGAGGTAAAAACACCAAATACTCAGCGTGTGCACGAGGCCTTACAAATACTGAGGTAAAAAATTCACCAAATACTCAGCGTGTGCACGAGGCCTTACAAATCACCAAATACTCAGCGTGTGCACGAGACCTTACAAATACTGAGGTAAAAAATTCACCAAATACTCAGCGTGTGCACGAGGCCTTACAAATATTGAGGTAAAAAATTCACCAAATACTCAGCGTGTGCACGAGGCCTTACAAATCACCAAATACTCAGCGTGTGCACGAGGCCTTACAAATACTGAGGTAAAAACTCACCAAATACTCAGCGTGTGCATGAGACCTTACAGATACTGAGGTAAAAACTCACCAAATACTGAGGTAAAAACTCACCAAATACTTAGGTAATAACTCAAATACTCAGCGTGTGCCCGAGGCCTTACAAATACTGAGGGAAAAAAACTCACCAAATACTCAGCGTGTACACAATGCCTTACAGATACGGAGGTAAAAATTCACCAAATACTCAGCGTGTGAACGAGGCCTGATGGCCACTTTACACATCCCGATATCGTTGTCCAACTTCGATAAAAAGTCACATGGTTCGTGCGTTGGCGCCGATATCGTTAGTGCATTGTGTGGTGTAAATGACCAATTCAATGCAAGAACGATGCCAAAATGATATCGGGGAAGAATTGTGCAGGCTCTCCAACTGCCCGATATTGGATGGACGATTGGGCAGGATCGTTCTGTGTGACAGCCCAACACCGACTTGGAGAGCAACTTCCCTATTCACTCCCATGTTAAATGGACATTCCCTGGTTCGTGCGTACAAGGGGGCGTAGATATCGCAGTTGTGTTGTGTGCAGATATCTCCCTGTGTGACAGCTCCTATGCGATCTTGGATTTCATAAAAAAAAATGCACGCTCCCGTGCCGTTGTATACAATATCGAAACGATGTTGGGACGTGTAAAATGGCCATTACAGATACTGAGGAAAAAACTCACCAAATACTCAGTGTGTGCATGAGGCCTTACAGATACTGAGGAAAAAACTCACCAAATACTCATCGTGTGCATGAAGCCTTAGGGTATGTGCTCACGGTCCGGAGGAGCTGCGTGTTGGATGCAGCTTCTCTGGACCAGAGTGAAGCTGCGGGTGGCCGCAGGGAGACCGCAGCCGCCCTGCACTCACAGTGTACGGTGGGTGCGGGGCAGCTTCTCCCTGCAGTCACCCAATGGGAGCCGCTTCCGACTCCGCAGCATGAAATAAACATGCTGCGGAGGAGCGGACTGCAGGCAACCCGCACCGCAGCTCCGAACACGCTGCGGGCGGATTCAACATAGTGAGGATGGGATTTCTTGAAATCCCATCCACTATGCTTTTACTGTACTACGCAGCGTTATGGACGCAGCAGCAAGACGCTGCATTCAAAATGCTGCGTATACTGATCGTGTGCAGGCACCCTTACAAATACTGAGGTAAAAACTCACCAAATACTCATCATGTGCATGAGGCCTCACAAATACCAAACATGTGCACGAGGCCTTACAGAGACTGAGGTAAAAAGCTCACCAAATACTGAACATGTGCACGAGCCTTACAGAGATGAGGTAAAAGCTCAAAATACTGACATGTGCACAGGGAACAAATACCGAGGTAAAAACTCACCAAAGGCGGCCGTCACACGCTACGATCTCGCTAGCGATATTGTAAGCGATCACGTGCACGCACGATCGCTTACAATATCGCTCACATCGCTGGTGAGATGTCACACAGGCAGACTCACCAGCGATGTGGACCAGCGAGATCGCTGGTAACTATGGTACACATCGGGTTACTAGGCGCCGTGCATCGCTTAGTAACCCGACGTGTACCATAGTTACCATCTCCCAGCATAGGCTCTGCCGCTGGGAGATCGTTCATCGTGGTGTTATACACCACGATGAAGCTGTTTGTAAAATCGTTCATCGCAAGATGTAAGGTCCGGAGCTCAGATCTCGATCTTGCGATTTGAACACTTCTCGCTCGTCGTATCTTGCCGTCACACGCAGAGACATCGTTCACGCGATGTTTAATCAGGCGCGTTCAAGCGATATCTTTCAAGATATCGTAGCGTGTGACGGCCGCCAAATGCTGAGGTAAAAACTCATCAAATACTCGTTGTGTGCACGAGGTCTTACAAATACTGAGGTAAAACCTCACCAAATACAAACAGGCCACACACAGCATGCAGGGGTATTTCACATGTGACTATCCAAGATGGAGGGGCTATGGGGCTTGGTGTACAGCAGCATTTATGATTTATCATTTGCCCCATGTAGTTCCAGTCCAGACAATCCTCCAACCACAGTGTCTCCCAGAGCCTGAAGAGTGATTGAAACAAATCCTTTAATTACTTTATTGTCTACTCTTCACCCCTGCTGTGCAGAAGCCAGCAGGACTAGCTCATACAGCAGCACAGATCACTCACATCCACCTTCTCTCCTTTGTGCTCTGTCTCCGATTGTCTCTCCTGTGAAGGTACCATTGCACGGGGCAACATCTTCGGCAACATCACCGGCAACTCAGGGACGTGCCCAAGTTGCGGCAACATCGCTAGTGAGTTGCCCCGGGTAACAGGGTGATTTCAACAGCGATAGTTGCTTCAGCAACATCGCCAGGTTTCAGGACAATGTCCTGAAACCTCGCAATGTTGCTAGGGCGATCTGCCTTAATCGCCCTGTCTGACATCGCAACAGCGATGTTGCAGGCAACTTTCCCCATTGAATCCAATGTTAAGGATCGCTGTCAGGGTTGAATTTAACCTGGCAGCGATTGTTGCTTCCAACATCGTCACTGCGTTGCCGGTGATGTCTCCCTATCTGACAGCTCACCAGTGATCTTGGCCACCGGCCAAAAACGTGCACGCTCCCGTCAGTTGCCGGTGATGTTGCCGGCAATGTTGAAGCGTGTAACGGTACCTTCACAGTGTGATAAAAGTAGGCCAGGCCGTCACTGAGCGAGCTCCTTTTCGGCAGTCAGCTAGGCGTGCCATACTGCCATGCGTCTCCTCCAGCCACTGCACATGCGGTCTTTTTTGCTAAGTCCTACCACACAGCATAAGGCCGGTTTCACACATCCATGCCTCCGGCACGTGTGCGGTCCGTGCGGTCACATGCCGGAGGCACGGACATACGGGGACACATGATCCCCTATGGACCCATGCACATGTCCGTGTTTCCGCACGGACCGTGTCTCCGTGTGGAGCAAATGCATGTACGTGAGCTCCACACGGTGACAAGTCCGTTTTTTTGCGGAGCCACGGACCATTTTTTTGTCCAAACGTCCTGCACACGGATGTTCACACTGTGACATCCGTGTGCACGGACCACGGACAAAAGCAAAAAGCTTCAACATAAAGAATTTTATACTCGCCTCGCTCCAGCGGTGTTTGCTCCTCTCACTTCCGGTGCCGCTCATTAGGGCTCATGAATATTCATTTCACTGAGCCCTAGAGCGGACTGGAAGAGAGAGGAGCAGCGGTGCTGGAGGTAAGTATGTGGGTGACATGCTGTCCACGGCCCCACGGATAGTACACGGACAGCACACGAGTCATATGTCAGTGACACATGTGTGCATGCCCCGCCGCCAAACGGCCTTGTTCCACACGTCCGTGGTGACACGGATGTGAGAAACCGGCCTAACATGCGGGATGAAGGCAGGGGCGACAGCCTCACTGAAAGTTTAAAATTAGCGGTTCCTGTGGATAATAATGGGGGCGTAATTAACCCAGGGCTCCCCCGGAGCCTAGTGCCCCGTGTGCAGCCCAGATTGCCCTCATTATAATCTGCCACTGCTGGGAGGTCACAGACACATAGCATAAATTTCTCCCAGCAGAGTGTCATAAAATCATACTTGATTTTTTTCTTTTATCATAAATATGTTGTCCAGAATTAAGGTATTAATTACCAATCCTTGGGATAGGTAATCAATATCTACTCGGTAAGGTTCTGCCCCCCCACCGATCAGGTTAGCGTACAGAAACCAGAACTCCATTGGTACGTGCATTGTGTTGTGGCTATTCTTGGGTGCTGATGCTCTGCTACAATTCCCTCAATTAACATGATCATCATATGGTGTCTGGTAACAGATCTGTGGGGGTGGCATATGTTATACCCCCACTGACAGAATTAGATAGAATAAGTCCCCCGTACATTATTTGGGTGTCACACAAAGGCAACACAAAGATTGCAACAGGATAGAAATAGAGAGGAATCCCCTGACATTAGGGGCAGGGGATGTTACACTTCCAGATGCTAACTTGTGTCTGGCCCCTGAGATACCCTTGCATCCCTAAGTGGGTCTTTCCCTATATGCCTAGTCCTTAGCTTCACCTCCTCTCAACTGTCCGGTGCCTAGGCCGCTGAGTACACTAGACGTCATCTGCTACAGTAGTATAGCACATGTGAAGGACAAATGGGAAAACAGAGACGAAAAGAATATGAATTAAATGTGAATGCTGCAGCCAAACACCATAGCTGCAGATGACACGGCCACCACCAACAGAACTATAGCAGCCACTAGAGACTTCCTCCCTCCAAGGTGGTCAGAATAGAATTAATCTATTACCAGCTTCAGGTATTGGATATCAAGACTATTTAAAGGGAAGGGGAGTGATCACAACTCTGCAACACCTGACCCAGAAACTTCTAGCATTGAAAATTATATTGACTCTCACTGCACCAAAAGAGAGCAACTACGTATAAGGCCTCTTTCACACATCCGTGTCATCATGGACGTGTGAAGCAAGGCCGTTTGGGGACGGGGCGTAGACCCATGTGTCACAGATGAGGGTCGAGTTTGCCCTCTATGTGCTAGAATGGAGAGCTGCTCTGTAAGAATACACTGGCTCCAGCTTTGGTGACCCTTGCTCGTTCACACTTTCCATGGATAACCATACAGACTCTTTTTCATAAAAAAAATTGCCGCCTCTGTTGGGCCACTTGTGCCGTGAAGGAATAAGCATTTTCCTGAGTTATATGTACACTAGACCTACATCAATTGTGCACTTGGACCACAGAGCTTTCTTTATGACTCCTCTGACAGACGACATTTCCAACATGCGTTTCGAGTTTGGGGAAGAATTACTGGTCGCCTGTTGTTGTTTACATGGTAGTGTGGTTTTTTTTGTCCCCGAAGTGGCTCCTTTCATTCCTGGTTTATGTTCTGCAGAGGTTTTCACTGAGACAGACATAAAACAAGCACATGGATCTTAATACTCCAGCACCCTGACAAAGGAGAATTAACAGCGACGGCGAGGAGTGAATTCATGTTCTGTTTATACATCAGATACCAAGCAGATGCTCCAAGGTATCGAGACAGATGTTCAAGGATTATACTCAACATTATACTCAATTTCAACTTTTTTACAAAATTGCGATCTCATCAGATGCTCCTTCCTGCATGATCTATCATGAGATGGCTTTATACATTATAGGGACAATGGCGAGGTCTCAAAATAAGTTTGTGAAAACCAAAATGATATATATCATAAAAATATTTCCATCACTACTTTTTGAAAAATGTTGTTAAGGATTTCTATCTTTAACAAGACAAACTTAATACATTATCTGTCATGGGTGTCTCCTGTCCTTGGAAGACCCTTGACAAGTTTGGGACCTAAGGGTCACATTGTTTTGTGAAACTCTGGTTTTAGATGTATAGATTTATTTTTAATACTGCAGGTGTCAAGGACTCTTTCCTTGCTGGTAGTTCTTTGATAGTCCTATTTCAAGTGTAGTATTTTCTGACCACTCCCCTCCACTTTAAATAGAAGTGTATTCCATCATCTGATGCTGGTTTATAGAGTCCATGTCTATGCTAGCTTTTGTGGAAGGAGCAAGTCTCTTGTAGTTGCTGTAGTCGTGTCGTTTGCAGCCCTTGTGATTCGCTGCAATTTTGATGTTGGAGTAGATCCTTTTTTGTCTATGTCCCTCAGTCTGTCTGACTCCTACAAGCCCTCCTCAGACCCAAGCATGGCTGCACCCCCCCCAGTCCCCAATATGACCATTGCACACAGCGGTCACCTCCTCTGTCAGAGTGTACCAAATCTGCAGCTGTGTGAAGGAGATGTCCTCTGAGACCACTAAGCTGTGTATTCTGTACACGGTGTCAGAGGAGGAGATGAACGCTGTATGCAATGCAGTGTATGCTCACCTCCTCCCCTGTAGGAGCCTGGGGGTGGCTGGGCATGCTGAAGTCTGGGGGGGGTGGGCTTGTAGGAGCCTGGGGTGGCCAGGAATGGTGAGACTGGGGGGGCCTGTAGGAGTCAGAGGCATTTTGTGGAAGACTGGGCGTAAACGACCAGTCATGATGTTTGCCCCCAGGTTTCAAAACAAACACACACCCTGGTCGGTCTCCCGCAGACGCAAAATAGTGATATCCAGGCAACGCTGCAAATTGTTGACAGGGTGTAAATTACAAAATGTCAGCATTTTTAAGACTAGATACACATATAAATGATACAAAAAGCCTGGACAACCCCTTTAAAGACAGATGAATGAACATATATCAAAGGGGCATGGTTTAGAGAAAAAGGGAGGGACAAACCTGAAAATGGATGTAGTTTAGATGAAAGGGATTTGTTTTGATGTAGCAGTGAACTCCAAAATTTACCAAATATAAAAATAATCTATCAAGGGTCAAAGTAGAAGTAGTAGTGGGACACAATGAACATCAATGCCATGCCCCTCATGAACATGTAAGTCCCAGGCTTCTCCCGGTACAAAGCCTCCTACAGCCATGTGAGGCACAACCAACTACTATGTCATGCTACACATGACCATGTAAGTCCCAGGTTCTTCTGGCACTAAACCTCCTATGGCAATATAGGGCCCAACGAATGTGAATGTCATGCCCCACATGACCATGTAAGTCACAGTCTTCATCCAACACTAAGCCTCCTATGGCCATATGGATCATAATAAACATCAATGTCATGCCCTGCATTAACATGTAAGTCCCAGTCTTCTGACACTAAACCTCCTATGGCCATATGGGGCACAATGAATGCTAATGTTATGCACTGCATGACCATATATGTCCCAGGCTTTTTCCGGCACTAAGCTTCCTATGGCAATATTGGGCCCAACGAATGTCAATGTAGAGACTGGCATCAACAGGACAGGTGAGCGGAGGGCCTAGTTGTTTGCACCCAATGTTTGGCCCTCCATGTACACTATTTTGCAGTCTGGACGACCCCACAGCATATTATTTATCTTTTTAGGCCTTTTCAATTTGGATTTTATTCGGTCGGATTCTAATCTGCATGTCGATTTGATTGAATCTGTAATGGTGCGAGATTGGCCAAAGGATCAAAACCAAACCTTCTGCCCGTATTACGGAGTAGTGCACCATATGACAGTATAATCATAAAAAGACTACAGAGAAGCTGCATTATATTCATAATAATCATTAAAATTATATATTTTTTATTCTCCTTCGCTAGCAATAAAGTTATTTCATGTCCCCATTGCGCCGTCCCCACAGCTTTCCGTTCACGGTTCATATATGATCAGACAGGCTTGAAGTACATTAAAATTTGTTGCCAGCTTCTCTGTCATGGTTTTTTTTCTTCTGAAGTGTTATAACCTGTTCCCTGGCACTGTCGAAGGTGCTCAGGCGAGGAAAACGACTGCACGGCGGCAAAAGTAAGGATCCAACAGGACGACGTTCCTGGATGAGGTTACATTAAGACTTCAGTGCAGTGTAAGTTCTGTTTTATGGTCCCTAACATAACGGAGAGGGACCATCCCATTCAGGATCCACGGGATCCATTCAGGAGTATCTGTCATTTTAGTAGCCACTACCTCATCTCTCTTGTGGTGGTGCTGTTGGGAGATTGAACACCTGGAGTTGATCTCTGTGTTACCTTCTTTCTGTTTCAAAAAAATATATCTTCACAAAGTTCTAAATCCTAATCAAATATATCAATAGTTATGAAAACTATTTGCTGGTGTCTTCTGGTTGCCCCTTGAAACAAACAACAGTTTGATTTTGTCCCACTGTCCACAATGTGCCTTCTGGTTGCCCTTGATAAAAGTTAACAGTTCAGCTCCATTCCATTGTGGGTCATATGTCTTCTGGTTACCATTGGAAACTGCAGTTTGGCTCAGGCTGGTTTCACACTACAGTTTTTTCCCTGATCAGGTTCGATCAGGTTTGTGTGCCAAAACCAGGAGAGGAACCAGGAGAGGAACTTGCAGAGAAAAACTACAATTGAAAGATTGACACCTGTTCTGAGTTTTGGAGACACTCCTGGTTTTGGCACACAAACCTGATCGAACCTGATCAGGGAAAAAACTGCAGTGTGAGACCAGCCTCAATGTTACTCATTTGGTTTGTGGCTTAATTGCTTTTCTAATTTCTTATATATATGGTAGCTGCAGTCTTCTGGTTGCCCCTGGAAACAGATAGAAATTTAGCTCTGTCCACTGTCCACCATGTGTCTTCCTGGATGCCCTTGAAAAATGTCAACACTGTCAACCACAAGCCTTCTGTTGCCCTTGGAAACAGTCATCCCCTTCAACCACAAGCCTTCTGTTGTCCTTGGAAACAGTCATCCCCTTCAACCACAAGCCTTCTGTTGTCCTTGGAAACAGTCATCCCCTTCAACCACAAGCCTTCTGTTGTCCTTGGAAACACTCATCCCCTTCAACCACAAGCCTTCTGTTGTCCTTGGAAATAGTTACTCCCTTCAACCACAAGCCTTCTGTTGTCCTTGGAAACAGTAATCCCTTCAACCACAAGCCTTCTGTTGTCCTTGGAAATAGTTACTCCCTTCAACCACAAGCCTTCTGTTGTCCTTGGAATCAGTTATTCCCTTCAACCACAAGCCTTCTGTTGTCCTTGGAAACAGTAATCCCCTTCAACCACAAGCCTTCTGTTGTCCTTAGAAACAGCAATCCCCTTCAACCACAAGCCTTCTGTTGTCCTTGGAAACAGTTACTCCCTTCAACCTTCAACCACAAGCCTTCTGTTGTCCTTAGAAACAGTAATCCCCTTCAACCACAAGCCTTCTGTTGTCCTTGGAAACAGTTACTCCCTTCAACCTTCAACCACAAGCCTTCTGTTGTCCTTAGAAACAGTCATCCCCTTCAACTACAAGCCTTCTGTTGTCCTTGGAAACAGTCATCCCCTTCAACCACAAGCCTTCTGTTGTCATTAGAAACAGTCATCCCCTTCAACCACAAGCCTTCTGTTGTCCTTGGAAACAGTCATCCCCTTTAACCACAAGCCTTCTGTTGTCCTTGGAAATAGTTACTCCCTTCAACCACAAGCCTTCTGTTGTCCTTAGAAACAGTCATCCCCTTCAACCACAAGCCTTCTGTTGTCCTTAGAAACAGTCATCCCCTTCAACCACAAGCCTTCTGTTGTCCTTGGAAACAGTTATTCCCTTCAACCACAAGCCTTCTGTTGTCCTTGGAAACAGTTACTCCCTTCAACCTTCAACCACAAGCCTTCTGTTGTCCTTAGAAACAGTCATCCCTTCAACTACAAGCCTTCTGTTGTCCTTGGAAACAGTCATCCCCTTCAACCACAAGCCTTCTGTTGTCCTTGGAAACAGTCATCCCCTTCAACCACAAGCCTTCTGTTGTCCTTAGGAACATTCATCCCCTTCAACCACAAGCCTTCTGTTGTGCTTGGAAACAGTCATCCCCTTCAACCACAAGCCTTCTGTTGTCCTTAGAAACAGTCATCCCCTTCAACCACAAGCCTTCTGTTGTCCTTAGAAACAGTCATCCCCTTCAACCACAAGCCTTCTGTTGTCCTTGGAAACAGTTATTCCCTTCAACCACAAGCCTTCTGTTGTCCTTAGAAACAGTCATCCCCTTCAACTACAAGCCTTCTGTTGTCCTTGGAAACAGTCATCCCCTTCAACCACAAGCCTTCTGTTGTCCTTAGAAACGGTCATCCCCTTCAACCACAAGCCTTCTGTTGTCCTTGGAAACAGTCATCCCCTTCAACCACAAGCCTTCTGTTGTCCTTGGAAACAGTTACTCCCTTCAACCTTCAACCACAAGCCTTCTGTTGTCCTTAGAAACAGTAATCCCCTTCAACCACAAGCCTTCTGTTGTCCTTGGAAACAGTTACTCCTTCAACCTTCAACCACAAGCCTTCTGTTGTCCTTAGAAACAGTCATCCCCTTCAACTACAAGCCTTCTGTTGTCCTTAGAAACAGTCATCCCTTCAACCACAAGCCTTCTGTTGTCCTTGGAAACAGTCATCCCCTTCAACCACAAGCCTTCTGTTGTCCTTGGAAATAGTTACTCCCTTCAACCACAAGCCTTCTGTTGTCCTTAGAAACAGTCATCCCCTTCAACCACAAGCCTTCTGTTGTCCTTAGAAACAGTCATCCCCTTCAACCACAAGCCTTCTGTTGTCCTTGGAAACAGTTATTCCCTTCAACCTTCAACCACAAGCCTTCTGTTGTCCTTAGAAACAGTCATCCCCTTCAACTACAAGCCTTCTGTTGTCCTTGGAAACAGTTACTCCCTTCAACCTTCAACCACAAGCCTTCTGTTGTCCTTAGAAACAGTCATCCCCTTCAACTACAAGCCTTCTGTTGTCCTTGGAAACAGTCATCCCCTTCAACCACAAGCCTTCTGTTGTCCTTAGAAACAGTCATCCCCTTCAACCACAAGATTTCTGTTGCCCTTGGAAACAGTCATCCCCTTCAACCACAAGCCTTCTGTTGTCCTTAGAAACAGTCATCCCCTTCAACTACAAGCCTTCTGTTGTCCTTGGAAACAGTTACTCCCTTCAACCTTCAACCACAAGCCTTCTGTTGTCCTTAGAAACAGTCATCCCCTTCAACTACAAGCCTTCTGTTGTCCTTGGAAACAGTCATCCCCTTCAACCACAAGCCTTCTGTTGTCCTTAGAAACAGTCATCCCCTTCAACCACAAGATTTCTGTTGCCCTTGGAAACAGTCATCCCCTTCAACCACAAGCCTTCTGTTGCCCTTGGAAACAGTCATCCCCTTCAACCACAAGCCTTCTGTTGTCCTTGGAAACAGTCATCCCCTTCAACCATAAGCCTATTGTTACTGGATACAGTAATGCAGAAGCCTTCTGGTTTCCCATGGAAACAGTCTAAAGCGTCATCCACAAGTCAAAAGTTGCCCTTGAAAACAGTCAACACTATCAAAAAACAACCAGAAGGCATGTAGTTGACACAGTCAACACTGTCAACCATAAGCCTTCTGGCTGCCCTTGGATACAGAAAGCAATTTAGCTAGGCCCCAACGTAAGATGCATCTTCTGATTGCCCCTTGGATCAACAGATATAAGTCAACCCATCATTATTTACGTATCTATCTAGTTGCCCTTGGACAAACCTGCTGTCGGACAAGGGTTATTCGTATTCTCTAGGATACGCCATCATTTTATGCTTGAGTATAGTTTGACCGCCTGGGCTCATTATGATGAGAATCTAGGGGCTACAGGTCCAATTTCGGTTGCATTGCCTACCATGGCCACCCACAACTGTGCAAGAAACTGTGCTAAGTCAAGTCAATGACTGCATTAGAGGCTATGACAACCTTAAAATATTACTCTGTTCCTTTAAATTTGGGAATTGTGCCTCAGGAGCCCAGGGAAGATGAATTGAGGCGTCAGTGATTTCTGAAAACATTTTTTTGTTTTTTCTGCTTATATTTTATGTGTTGTAGTAAATTTTCATTTTTCTCCTGCATTGTGGGAAATATAGGGGTTCATGTCCATATTTCAAGTCGGTAGGGAACAATATTTTAGGTTTTTCTTCTTTTCAATGTCACTTTGAGTAATATGAAGAAATGTCATTGGAATTGAGTTTTAATATTTCAGTTATTATAGATCTCGGCTAATATATTGAATCGCCTGAAGGGTCCCTAAATTTCCATGAGAGCGCTGTCGTAATTACAGACGCTGGGTCCTGCCAGGCAGAACGATGGATAGAATATATCTGCACTTTTCCACGGAACGTTCCATGCTTGCAGCTTCCTTTTATAATTTTGTCGGCAGAGTCTTAGTCCAATTAAGACATCTACAAAGATTTTTTTTAATGAGACGGATCCACGCGCCACTCGAAATATTCCGCTCGAGCGGATTTATAAGACTTAAAGGGAACCAACCACCCCCAATGACCCCCCCGGACTATTAATATCAGTCCCTACACACAGCACATACATGTGCTGCAATGATTTTTGCTAAAAAAACTGTTTTTTAAAACTAAAGATAATGATTTTTAAAGTTTAAACCGAATGGACGGATGGGCGGTACTTATCTGTGGCAAAAGCCGAGATCTGATGCCAATCATCCTCCCGTCTCCCCTCGCAGCAGTTATGGACAGCCCTTTGTTCAGCGTCACTGCCTGGTGCACGGGCTCGCATGCCCGTGCACACGTCATCAGCTACAGCCGGGAAGCGAGCGCGCGCTCTGACTTCCTGCGCTCGGCTATGGAAGACAGAGCGCGCGCTCGCTTCCCGGCTGTAGATGATGACGTGTGCACGGGCATGCGAGCCCGTGCACCAGGCAGTGACGCTGAACAAAGGGCTGTCCATAACTGCTGCGAGGGGAGACGGGAGGATGATTGGCATCAGATCTCGGCTTTTGCCACAGATAAGTACCGCCCATCCGTCCATTCGGTTTAAACTTTAAAAATCATTATCTTTAGTTTTAAAAAACAGTTTTTTTAGCAAAAATCATTGCAGCACATGTATGTGCTGTGTGTAGGGACTGATATTAATAGTCCGGGGGGGTCATTGGGGGTGGTTGGTTCCCTTTAAGGCGTTATCTTATATAGGAGAGGATTAAAAATAGATCCGCATTAAGATGGGCAGACTCTTCTCGGCCTCTCGAGGAATTTTCTGTTATACTGTCAATTATTTGTCATTTTGAAATGTTGGTAATCATAAACTGGCTGATAACAGAGTACAATAGCTTGATTCTATACTGTTGTTGGCAGTCAATTCCAGAACTCAATGGCTACAGGCTACAACCTGAATATTTGATGCTTAAAGGGAACCTGCCTGTAGTTTTTTACATATGACTGTAGCAGTTCAGCTGTGTAGGCGCTTGTTCCCCAATGCAAATTATCCCTTTTTTGTAGAGATCCAATGTGCCAGTCGTGAGAAATGTAGTGTAAAAGTCATATGTAAATCAGTTTTTAGGTGCACTGGGGGGTGTCATTGCACTTGTAAGAAACAGTCTAGTGCATTGACAGACCCCTATTGCACTTCCAGATTGACTTGCATATGGCTTCTACCCTATATGACTGGCATATTGCATATCTACTAAAAAGGTATAAGGGGGAACAGTTGTTCTAGAAATAAAGAGCACTTGATTGTTGGTTTTTAAATGTGTTTACTTTCTTTTGGACCAGCAAGGTTAATGACATTTCCCTTGTAGGTAGTTCACCTTAGACGCAGCCGGTTTGTGACCCCTTCCCTTTAAGTAAATAGTCACATGATCCATCACCTGATGCTGGTGATAGATTCTGTCTATTCTGACCATTGTGGAAGGCTGAAGCCTTTACAGGCTGCTGATGAGTCTGCTGTTTGGAGCTATGTCGTCTGAAGCCCTGGTGTTTGGCTGTAGCTGTCAAGTTTGTTTTGTATGCTTTATTGCCTACGTTACCCTATCTACCTTCCCTTGTGTTGGACTACAATAGAGGTGACATCTAGTGCACTCACCGGCCTTCGCAATTGACAGAGTGAGTGGCAGGTCAGAGCAGGAGCTAGGCACATGACGGTAGCAGGGGGGGATAGGACCCTCTTAGGGACATTAGGGGAGCTCAGGGGTCAGACACTGGTTAGTGTCATGGTACCGTCACACGCCACAATCTTGCCTGGCGATATGAGGCGATCTAACGTGCACATACACGTTTTTTCATGGTCGCTTCAGATCGCCGATGGCGGCTTCACACGCCGCAATTGCGCCCTGTAAGGCGATGTGTCGCTCCGGAAATCGCCTCACGTACAGCGGAAGCAATCCTGCCTAATTCCATCGCCGCTTCACACACAGCAATCTCAAAGGCAATGTGGGCGCACATGTTCAGCATGGCAAGGACATAGGCGTGCCACAGTGGTTTACACGGCGCCCCATACATGCTCATTGGACAACACAACAGCGTCACGATTGGTCAGCCTGGTCTGGAAGGCTGGTTAACATGACGCCATTGTCTGTCGGAATTTGGCACAAATACACGCTCGAGTTTTCGAGCCGCTAAAGTGTCGCACAGGAGCGGTCTTGTGCATTACAGTGGATTACAGTAACAATGGCTAGGTGTGTGTTTGTAGGTGATTGCGGCTAACCTACAAACAATACTATGGACATTTGTACCTGCAGTGGTCCATGCCATGGCAGAGCTGCCATGGCTGAACTATGTGTGTGCACACATCTTTGCGTGTGTGTACTGAAGTGTACCTACATTCACACACGTAGGTTGATTGTAGTACGTGGGCCATGTAGGCCAACATCTGAAGTGGCATGTGGCACTATACTCGACGCAGCACAGATTAATACATGCGGACTACATAGCTTGCGCTCTTCTATGGCGCGCCTAACTGAACTGCGTTTGTGTACGGTTGTGTAGCTGAAGATGTGTGTGGTGCTGAACGGACAGCTCTTCAAATATGGCGCCCTGTGAATTGACAGCCAATGGGAACACAGTAGCCACCACCAATCATCGCAGACGGGGCGTGGACTCCAGCACGCTGTGGCACGCCTACGGGAAATCCTAGGCGACGTTCTTTGCATCACTATCGTCCGATCACATGCCACAGCACAGAAATCTCCCCTTAACGATTGCGGTTGATTACTGATCACTGTTCAGTAATCAGGCGAGAGGCGATTTATCACTGGGAAATTGCCCAATCACACGCTGCAACTGTGAGGCAATTTCAAGGCGATTGCTCAGAGGCGACATATCGCCTTTATGATCTCCAGGCGAGATTGCGGTGTGTGACAGACAGTACCGTCAGGAGGTGTCCCATCCACCGCTCCCTATCATCAGGGTATTCCTCTCCCTTTCTGTCCTGTTCGAACCTCTGTGTGGCACCGTGCACTGGACATCATCCAGCACATGCGTGACACCCTCCGTGCAAAGCAGAAGATCTGATTAGGCTAAGTGACAGGCCAGCAACTTGCAAATGTATTAACTTTTGTGCTGTTGATCTTGAAAAAAAAGAAGGCTAGACTGAAAACATGTTCTCTAACAAACCAGAGGGACATAATCTCACAGAATGAGCGCTCGGAATCGGGAATAAATATGGGTTTAGTATGAGATGTGGAGCATACATGCTTTATGGAGTCCTGAAACATGAAAGACAATGCTGAGGAGCCGTGACTGAGCACGCTCACATCTGCTATAAGCACTAATGGCCCGCAGCCTTCGTTACTTCGTACTTTGCTGGCGATACAATGTATCCAGTGCTGACAAGAACACATTGACTTTAAATGTCTTTTTCATCAAATGGTAAAAGGTTATATTTGGTTCTTAGCAGCATTAGTAGTGTTGGGTGTAATGCGAAACTCAGCTCTGCTTCATCTGCTTGTGTATTCTGCAGAATATTCTGTCCAAAACTACAGTATATGGGGTATTTAGACCTATTAGAGAGGAGTTAAGAACTTCACAGGACACTTATGGTACCATCACACGAGGATATATCGCCGGCGATGTTGCGTGCGATGTCATGAACGCGCACATCGCTTCAGCATCGCTGGTGAGATGTCACACGTAGCAATCTTACCGTCAACCCTGGTCGATCCGGCGATTCCGGAATCGCCTCAAAGAATCCTGAAGCGATGCTGGTTTTTCAGATCGCCGTGTCACACAGCACCACCTCACCGTCAATGTGGTCTGAATTTTTCCCAACAAGGCGTGCCACACAGTATTTTACCGCGCCCCTACCACTCCAAATGGTCGTCACACCAGCGTTTTCATTTGTCTGCCACGGACATTGATGTCTGTTGGTTGTCTTCACCCACACAATGGCGTCGTAGCCCAAATTTGCAACAGGAACGCTTGTGTGTGGCACTATGCAATTGTGAATGAATTTATAGATCTGGCCACGGAGCTGCACATACAGCATACACTGGTGACCAGATGCTGAATCCACAAAAAAAAACACAGTTTATTCGTTACTGATGACAGTAGTAAGCGATGTGATTATCGTACACACACGCAGGGAGTAACGCACCAAAGGAAGAGTTCAGTGACGCTCATTTATTAAAATTCTATAATGACACTTTGTTGAGGGTAGTAATGCACGCATTAATAATCACATATGGCGCCTTGGCGAAGGGCAGCCTATCGGAACGCACTTGGTGTGCCGCAGATGGGGCGCGGCTAACGAAATGCCTGCCACGCCTACAGAATGGATTGCCTGAACACAGACATCGCCTGTGCCATTGATATCCCCGCGTCACACGGCAGTAGGCATACTGATCGCTCAAGCTAAATCGCCTGATTTCCCGACACTGTTGGGAAATCTCTGAACTCAGAAAGGCGGCTGTCACACGGTTCAATATCGCTAGCGATATTGTTAGCGATCACATGCACGCGCGATCGCTAACAATATCGCTCACATCGCTGGTGAGCTGTCACACAGACAGACTCACCAGCGATGTGGAGCAGCGAGATCGCTGGTAACTATGGTACACATCGGGTTACTAGGCGCCGCGCGGCGCTTAGTAACCCGACGTTTACCATAGATACCATCTCCCAGCATAGGCTCTGCCGCTGGGAGATGGATCATCGTGGTGTCACACACCATGATGAGGCAGATTGTTCAAGCGTTTATCGCTTGATATGAGCTCCGGCTCACCAATCTGCGATCTAACGATCAAGCGATTTTACATTGTAAAATCGCTTGATTGCACGCAGCGATGCACAAACGATATTGCTCAAGCGATCAAAACGCAGATCGCTTAAGCGATATCGTGCATTATATTGATGTGTGTGACGGCCGCCAAACAGAGATTAATCGCCGTTCAGTTGCCTTGTTACACGCGGCGACTCACAAGCAATGTCGCTTCAACATCGCCTGAACAGGAAGATCTCGGCGACATCGCCGGCGATATCTCCCCATGTGACGGTACCATTAGGGTGTGTGCCCACAGGCAGGTTTTGCTGCGTTTGAGATCAGGTTTTGCCTTGGTTTTAGGTAAATCTGTGCTAATCTAATTCTGAGTTTTTGGTTTCCATCAAAACCTATGTGATCAGGGAAAAGCTTTCACACACACACTTTTTTTTTCTCTACAGAAAATGGAAATACCACAGGTGTTTCCACTTTAGCAAAAGTTCAGCAAAGAATTGACATGCTCATTCTTTCTAATGGTGGGTTTACACGTCCCGATATCGACCCGATATCATAACCAACGACGCGGGAGCGTGCTTTTTGTGCGCGCTTTTCCCTGCATCGCATCGGAGGTTTACACAGCGCGATATCGGGATGCAACGTCCGTATGATGTCTACGCCCAGCGACGCAGGAACGACCAGTTAACATTGGAGTCAATGTGTGACGTTGCCCTACACATCGGAGTTGGGCTGTCACACAGGACGATCCTGCTCCAACCGGCATCCGATATCGGGCGGTCGAATAGCACGCTCATTCGACCCCCGATATCGTTTTGCCATCGTTCCTGCATCGCGTTGTACGTTCACACCGTACAACGCGCAAACGATATCGGCTCCAATGCCCGAACCACGTGACTTTCGGTCGGAGTTGGGTCGGAGTTGGACGCCGATATCGCGACATGTAAACCCACCATAAAACACAGCAAAACCTGAGGTGTTTCCACTTTCTTCACGAAACAAAAACCAATGTGTTGGGACAGCTAATCCTAGAATCACATAGGTTTTGCTGGAAAACAAAAATGCAGCAAATCCTGTGGTGTTTACACTGTCTCCAGAGAACAAAACCAATGTGTGTGCACAGCGTTTCTGTGAAACACATTGGTTTTGCTGGGAAACAAAACCGCAGGAAAAAATTAGCATATATTACCATAAAACCAATGGTAAACTGCAGCAAAACTGCAGCAAAAACGCACTGTGTGAACATACCCTAACACTACTACAGCAGAAAAGTTAGTATTCTGTGATCACCGGAAAGGAGTCCTGAGAGCCAACAGCTAGACGAAAGCTCTGGGGCTCCTGTTCAGTAGCAAGGAAATACTAACCAGTCTACTGAACCAGGTCCTACAAGGTTATTTGTTTATCTCTAGTATCGATCTATCCCAGGTTGCAATGTTGCTCCACTTGGACTAATAAAGTCCACTTTTTTTTGCATTATTTTGAGTGCTGCCTGTTTTCTTTACTATCAATTATTGCTTTGGATATGGCAGTACACTCACCATTTAATTTGAGTTGCTGCTGTTTCTTTTTTTCTATCTACAGTATGTATGTATCCCTCTATCTATCCCTCTGTCTATTTCTCATATCTATCTTTATATACAAGAAAAATATATGTGGAATGATGCACCCTCAGGATATGGGGTACTCGGGAACCGGGCCGGTGATGTCTCTCTGGGAATCACTTTAGTAGTGACCCGGTCCTGTGGCCTGGGATCAGTCCAAAAAGGGGTATTTACCAGGGATTTGTCGTGACGCCACCCAGGGTATGTGGTTAGTAGAACCACCACTGCCGTATTCCTGCTGGGGATGGTGACTTGGGCAGCATGGATGGTAAGCCCTCCTCGAGTAGGGCTAAGGGTCCCCAGGGCCGGAGTAGTGGTGATGGATGAGCCTGGTGAGGGATTGTACTGGGTGTAGTGCACTTACTTCAAAGCTGCAGCTCTCCACCGTGCTGGTGGTCCTGGTATGCAGCGCTAGAAAGGAACACTCTTAGGGTATGTGCCCACAGGAAGGTTTTGCTGCGTTTGAGATCAGGTTTTGCCTTGGTTTTATGTAAATCTATGCTAATCTAATCCTGAGTTTTTGGTTTCCAGCAAAACCTATGTAATTAGGGAAAAGCTTTCACACACATTGGTTTTTGTTCTCTGGAGACAATGTAAACACCGCAGGATTTGCTGCATTTTTGTTTTCCAGCAAAACCTATGATTCTAGGATTAGCTGTCCCAACACATTGTTTTTTGTTTGGTGAAGAAAGTGGAAACACCTCAGGTTTTGCTGTGATTTAGAAAGAATGAGCATGTCAATTCTTTGCTGCACTTTTGCTAAAGTGGAAACACCTGTGGTATTTCCATTTTCTGTAGAGAAAAAAAACAGTGTATGTGTGAAAGCTTTTCCCTGCACACATAGGCTTTGATGGAAACCAAAAAACGCAGGATTAGATTAGCATAGATTTACATAAAACCAAGGCAAAACCTGATCTCAAACGCAGCAAAACCTTCCTGTGGGAACATACCCTTAGGCAGGGATGAGCTTACTGGGTACTTTACTTGGTCTTTCAACAGCAGTTTACACAGTTTACAGTTCTTTTTGGTCACAATTAAACACTTCAGCACTGTTCCGGGTTACTAGACTGTGCAGCTCAGCTGGCTCCTCCGCGTTGCTCCCTCTAAGTCCGTTCAGGCCCTGTTAGTCTCTCCTTTAGTACCTCACCCACGGGTTCAGTCTGGTCGTTGTGGGCTTTTGGGTGACTGTTTCCCTCTCAGTCAGGTTTCACCAGTCCTTATATGACGACTGTATTCTTAGACCATGGTGGAACGTTAGGCTGCAGGTCATAAAGCACCTGCCCCACGCCGGTATATCCTGTGATTAGGGTCCTAAAGTGCC
>JARQOC010000010.1:108733452-108955952 GCA_033576535.1 Allobates femoralis | reverse complement strand
AATAGTGAAAAAATACAAAAACGCCATATGTATGCTTGGAGAGGGAGAGAAATTCAGCACCTCTTGTAATTGCTCGTCTCCACTAAAAGAAAAGGATTGGACATAATTGAAATCTATCTGCCTGATCCTTCCTTCCAGCTGTCATTAAAGGGGTCATTGATTGAAAATAATAAAAAGACAGCTGCACTCTGAAATGCTAAGGAATTTGGATATGTATTACTGCTAAGGAAATATATGAAAAATTTGAGATTCTTAGCGCATAAAAAGGCCAGTTTTATGTGAGCCCAGCAGCTAACATCAAGGTGTATCTCTTTACTGGATCCCTACCTCAACTAATACCTCTCTCTGGGTGAAAAAGCCTCCTATATACAGGCAAATATAGACCTGCTAATAGCGAATTGAAATCACCTAAAGCCCCCGTCACACTAAGCGAGATCACTAGCGAGATCACTGCTGAGTCACAAGTTTTGTGATGCAACAACGACCTCAGCAGCGATGAAGAAAGAATAATGCCGCCCAGCGGGGCATGTGCTGCTGCATCGAGGAGGGCAGAATGGAGCCTGGGGCCGCCTTTTCAGTCCCCAGCCTCAGGGACTTCTGTAAGTTATAAGTTATTTTTCTGCTGTTTTATAGGGCGGATTTAGCTCAGAGAGGGATAGATAGGGAGCAGCTAGAAAGGTGCAGGGACAGGTAGTGATAGTATAGGGGCTTAGATCCAGGTGACAAGTTCCCTTTAAGATAGATAACTAATTGATGAATGGGGGTCCAACTGCTGAAACCCTGCACCAAATTTGAGCTCTATTAGAATATAGCAGCCCAACTATTGCTCCTTGCATTCACTATGGGGCTGCGAGAAAAGTCTAGTGCAGCGTTTAGTACCATGTAGGGAATAAATGGAGGGGCGCTCAAGCTTGTGTGCTGTTGTTCTATTCTACCAAGGATAAAAGTGCCACCTTCTGCCAAAAGAAGGGGGTTAAGTAGGCGGATCCCCATTATCTATAAGTTTTCTATTGACTTTTTTTTTTGTTAAGAAGAAAATGGCTACTGTGACATGAGTCACTACAGTAATAACTAGTCCTAGAAATAGAGGGATAAGAATACAATTACAATTAGTAATTATATCATAGTATTACTTACTGGATAAGAAAAGGGAGGTCAAACTTTCTGAGGTCAGGTCTAGGAAATGGTGCAGTACAACAAGGGGTAGTCAGAGCCAAAATCCAATTCACAAGCCGGAGCCAGGAAAACCAAAAGAACAAGACAGTTTACAGGGGGCAGGCAAAAGAGTAGTTAGGTCACAGGAAATTATCAAAGTCCAGGGAATGGAATAAAGTCAGGCTGGGTCAGGCACAGAGCACAGAGAGATCAGTCTTACACAGGCAGCAACAAGTGTACGATTAACACTGGATGGAGGAGCTAGCATGTGTGGCGCCCCGCCAATGCAGGCATCGCAGAGGAGTATTACACCCGTAAAAGTGGTGTAAGTGCTCCAGCTGCAAGTGGACCCTAGGATGGTGGGTGGGACCCATTCCCAGCACTCCCACATTAGTTGAGGGTGGGAGGTTACCCGGGAGGGAATATATTCACCTCTACAGGGAACAAGAAGTTTTTTGGTCTTTGCTTTTTGGTCGTTCGGCTGAGGGACCAGGAAAGATGGAGGAAGAGGAGAGATATTAGAAATAATAGCTAAGTGGAACGAAGCAGAGGGTCACACCGGGTCGGTTACAAGTTGCACCGGGGAGAGAAGAAGGGACCTTGAGGAGGTCCTAAAAGAGGGCGGCCGACAAGAGAAGTACGGGCCCTAGTGAGAAAGGGAGATCCTCAGTGTGGAGCGTCCATACTCCAGGGGATACTCCAATCCACCCAGGGGAACGCCGGGCCCTAGGAACCGGCCAAAGTCCAGCTTTGCAGTCGGCAACCGGCTGCTGTGGCTTGTTCATCAGCCGCAGCACTCTGCCATCGGAGAGGTCTGCCTGCTTTCTCACCAACGAGGGAGTGGACTCCTGGTACTACCTACACGGAACTACTGGGTATAGATCGATCCAAAGCGGGGAAGAACGGACACGGGTTAATTAACGAAGGTACACCAAGGGTTCCACCATACCACCTGGGATCCACCTGAACTGTTAACTGTAACCGCTGCTGCTACAGCCAACAGTAAAGTACCAGGGAGAAAGTGACTTTGCCTCTGCTTGTGTTTCCTTTTACATGAACTTGTTCCCTTTTCAGGAACGCTGCCCCGGAGGTCCAGCCCTACCTGTGGAGGACTTTACCAACTAGCCACATTACCATCTACTTCCGGCGGACTGTGGCTGCGCTGGTGACTTATCACCAGAAACTACAGGTGGCGTCACGAGAACTATACATAGTAAACCCCCTGTAAATATAATCCCTTTTTAAAGTGTCACCCAGGACACGGGATCAGGCGTGGCCACCACTCCCCATGACACAGCAACGCAACCCCTTGGAGCCTGATACCCAGGTACCCCAAAGCCTGGGGCTCGACACATGCTTAAGTAGAGAACTAATCAAGGGAAGTGAACACAGATGATTGCAGCACAGACCCAGCACAGACCCAGCAAATCCAAAACAGACTGACAGCTTCCACACAATAGTAACATAGCAGACAATGACAGTGTGGAGACTGTGACAGCTATCTTCTGAAATCAGTGTCACCCCTGTCAACAGGTTAAGCCTGGTAGAACTGCGGTTTCACACACAACCTGTAGACAGGGATGGCGCTGTTTGTGGAAGAAGGCAGCCATATTTATTTAATAAATTATTCAACATCTCCAGGAGATGATGGGTCTCCAACCAAGTGCAAGCCACCAGACCAATAGTCCATGGTTTCCAAATTTTTGCCAACTAAAATAAATCATATCATCTCTTTAAATTGAGCAGGCGTCATTTGTTTGACCACCATGGTGACTCAGGGGTCAGGACAATTGTCTATTGCTATTGCTCAAGGGGCCCAGGGTTGAAATCCAAGGACCAAGGGCAACATCTACATCTATATTGTGGAATATCATCACTTATTTGTTTGCACTAATAGTGTACTGAAAACTATGAAAAATGTGAGTTATCCACATTTGTGTCTGGGTTACTGTAAAAAAAAAAAATTCTTAAAGGGGAACTTGCACTGGATTTTTTCATTTAAACTGAGTATCTCTTCTAAGTTGTGATGTTCCACTGATTCTGGAACAGTTTTTTTTTTTTCTTCTGCGCCCCTTCTTTCTAAAGTTATGCCCTCGGGAAATAACCATGCAAATTTCCCCTTCAATCCACTGGACATACACCAAAGAATTGAACTTCAATGGTCATGTACTGTTGGTTGAAAGTGAAATTTGTACCATTATTTCCGGGTGGGTGACATAACTCTGGAATAGAGGGGTGCAGAAGAAAAAGAAAATCTGTTCCAGAATCAGTGCAAATTAACTGACAATTGGAAGAGAAGTGAATTTTAAATAAAAAAATCCTGTAAAAGATCCCTATTTACATGTTAGAACCTTTGGGATCAGGTAACAATCTACTGTTTATAGGGTTTCCTGATAGATGATGTCGGGAGAGAGAAGAATCCAGATTTCCATGGACTGATCCTTTTGTTCTTTGGGAAATAAGCTGCTGTCAGAGGAGTTTTGCCGCATTGTTCTGCAGGACCTTGGCTCACAAGACTTTTCAGGGCACAGAATGGTTGTGCCAACCTATAATGAAGAGCTGAGGGAGCGATACAATGTACGTTTGCTGTATCACTTTCCGCCATCTGGGTTATACATCTGTCTCCACCTAGACAAGTACAACCGGCACAGTATGTGTCACATAACAGATCCCTAGGCCTTTGTGTTGCGATCACGCTCTTGCTCCAGTTCCGCTGAAATGGCATGGTAATTTGCAACTGTTTTTTGCAGGAATTACCTGTAATGATCAGGAGTACGAGGATATTGTACAGATTGGATAATGCAGATGAGAGTTGTAAGAAAAAAAAAAAAAGATGGTGTCAAAAATATGCAGAAACTATAGAAAGAACGTGGCAGGACAAGAAAGTAACTTTATGTACAAGTCAGTGGTATGTATGAATAAAATACTGGTGCTGCATGCATCATGTGTGGGTGCTGTATTAATAAGATATGGGTGCTGCATGTGTCAAGTGTAGGCGCTGTATGAATAGAATATGCTATGTCACAGCATATAGCTTTACTGGGTCCCTACCTAAGTCAATGCCTCTTTCTGGGTTAAAAAAAATTCCTATATATGGGTGGACAGGGACCTGGTAATAGAGAATTAAAATCACCTAAGGCTAATGGGGAGGAGAGCACAGGCAACGCTGACCTCATAATCTAACAAGAAAACTGACTTAGGAATTGACTTAGGTAGGGAACCACTAAAGAGATATGCCTTGACTTGGGTAGGGACCCAGTAAAGAGATATGCCTTGACTTGGGTAGGGACCCAGTAAAGAGATATGCCTTGACTTGGGTAGGGACCCAGTAAAGAGATAAACCTTGACTTAGGCAGGAACCCAGTAAAGATACACCTTGACTTGGCTAGGGACCCAGTAAAGAGATAAACCTTGACTTGGGTAGGGACCCAGTAAAGAGATACACCTTGACTTGAGTAGGGACCCAGTAAAAGATACACCTTGACTTGGGTAGGGACCCAGTAAAAAGATATGCCTTGACTTGAGTAGGGACCCAGTAAAAAGATACGCCTTGACTTGGGTAGGCACCCAGTAAACAGATACGCCTTGACTTGGGTAGGGACCCAGTAGAAAGATACACCTTGACTTAGGTAGGGACAAGTAAAGAGAAACGCTTTGTCTTAGGTAGGGACCAGTAAAGAGATACACCATGACAAGCTACTGGGCTCACATAAAACCTGTCTTTTTCATATGTGACTGGAGAATGGATAAGATATGGGGACTGCCAGCGTCATGTGTGGGTGCTGTATGAATAAGACATGCTGCATCACAGCATATCTCTTTACTGGGTCCCTACCTAAGTCAATGCCGCTCTCTGGGTTAAAAAATCCTCCTATATATGGATGTACACAGAGCCGCTAATAAAGAATTAAAATCATCTAAGGCTAATAGGAAGGAGTACGCAGTCAGAAGGCATGACCCCATAATATGTATATATCAAAAAACTGACTTAGGCATTGACCCAGTAAAGAGATGCGCCATAACACAGCTACTGAGAGTATATAAAACTGGCCTTTTTTTATATGTGGGTGGTGTTTGAATAAGATATGGGGGCTGCCTGTGTCATTTGTGGGTGTAGTGGTGTAACTTGAAGCTCATGGGCCCCGATGCAAAAGCTCCTTTGGGGTCCCCAATTATTGCAAATCTTTAATAGCATTTGTCTTTTTCTATAGGCCAAAGGGATATTTGGGGCCCCCTAGGCTCCAGGGCCCAGGTGCGTTTGCAACCCCTGCACCTGTTGTAGTTACTCCTTTGTGGGTGCTGTATGGATAAGATATGGGTACTACATGTGTCATGTGTGGGTGCTGTATGGAGGACTGGCTGGCACCACATCATACCTTTCCATGGGATGCCAATTATTCTTTTCTTGTAAAAACGTCACACACATTTCCTATTATGCCCTATGGGGGGCTGCACACACCTGATCACTAAATCCCCAATCGTGATGGACTTTTTGCAGTAATCACATGCACGTTATTACCCGACGGGGCATAATAAAGGCTCCATCGTGGCCATGACCTTCATACTGCGCATCCAGCGTAGAAATGTGGCGCTGCTTGATCCGTCAGGACCTGTAATGAGATTGCTGCACTGTAGGGAACGTCCCACTAATAAGTGGCCTGATGCACGTACAGATGGCTCTCTGTCCTAAATAATACCGCCAGCACATCACATATTAATATCATCTAATAAGTATCTTTTTTTCCGGGAACCTGTTTGTCACAAGAGCTTTAATCTCCTATTAATGGACGGCAGGTGCAGCGCGGACGGAGCGATCAATCTCTGATAATATACTGTAGTGATTAAAGGTCCATATGGATGATACATGGAACGTCTGCCCCGCGCCGAGGAAATGGAAGACTTTCTAGGATTATTCTCCCTGCAGGATAGGAGCCTGGCAAAGCCAGAATTAATTACCTGGCGTAAAATCTTATTGATGAATCTGGGCGCTGGCTGCCATTGTTCCCATTGTGCCTTCAAGTCTCCTAGTGAGAAAAATGGGTTTGACGTCCCCAGCAGTCGCGACAATAACGATTCATTTTTCCAGAGCGGTTTTAGCTGAACTCTGATTGGTTGGCCGCCACATTTAGTGTATGTGCATATGGGGCATGTATGCAAATAAATCAAATTATACGAAAACCATGAGATATTATTGGCATAATTCACCCACAAAGCAATGCAATAAAGTGCTTAAAAAATGCTGCCATATACTGTCTAATATTAGTGTTATACAGCATTATTAAAACAATATGATTACATAATAGTTCCATATTGTGCTTAAATAATGTCACCATACATTACCAATAACAGAACCCTACAGCAGTCAAGTAATACTGCCATATAGAGATGCCACCATACTGTGCTGAATAACAGTATTCTATAGCAGCCATGAAAGACTGCAGTATAGAGCTATTATAATTCGAGCACTAAGTGCTCGAATTATAATGCCATACATGCTAAGTGCATGTCGGACTCCTAGTTACAGTTACTAGTAACTGTAACTAGTTACTGCTCTGCCCATGGAGAGCCACTCCATCCCAGCTGCCCGTCCATCACCCTGAAGGTTCTGCAGCAGCGGTGGCCCACTCTAGACACAGACCACGGGTGGCGTTACGAAAAACCCCATTTCATCATTCCCTTTCCCTACCAAACCAGAAGTAACTCCCCTTCCCCCATTTGCAGCAGCATCCAGGGTCACGGAAACGGAGTCTCGACACCTGTGGCTCCTCAGAGACAGTATAGCCCGGTTTCGAGTACCCCACGGCTCTGGGGTCCGACATGCCTGTGACTGGGGTTGCATGGTAGTGACATCATGCACCATGGCGCACACACAGATGTCAGCTCCTGTACCAGCTGTTAAGAAAGATGACGCCCCCTGCGGAAAGTTGAGTAGAATTTCTTTTTCTTTAAAGGGAACCTGACCCCTCCAAATCACCCCCAACCCTATTAATACCTGCCCCTGCACCCTAACATATCAGTATTAGTTATCCTTTTCTATAAAAAAAAAGAGCTCTGTAACATTGGAATAATCAACAATATACACTTACAAATCTGAGACTTCTTGTCCCTGAATAAGTCTCAGAGGGCTTCCCCTGTGAGACTCTAAGCCCTCCCTAGGTGCTCATTTTCATGCCCCGAATGATCCACCCTTTCTCTGCCTGTGCTGCTGTGATGTGGAGCTGAAGGCAGGGCTAATGATTTGCATTCTGTGAGTGACAGAGAGGGGGAGGGCAAAGCCTGCACAAGCAAAGCAGCACAGAGAGAGGGTGAATCCTGGAGCCTGCAAAACAACACGCCCTAAGGGCTAAAGAATATAGCCCCTGCTAATTATAATGCCTAATGAGTGAGTATTAAAACGTTTTATGCACTTTCACAGGATGCTTTTAGGAGACAAAAGAAGTGTGAGATTAGTGATAGGATGCTGCAGGGACATGTTTTGGTAGCTTAGGAGGCATTCTGGAGGTGACAGGATCCCTTTAAATGAAGAATGGAAAACATATATACCAGGATGGGGGACATTTATACCAGGATGGGGACCATATATAGCAGGATGGGACCATATATACCAGAATGCGGGACATTTATACCAGGATGGGGACCATATATAGCAGGATGGGACCATATATACCAGAATGCAGGACATTTATACCAGGATGGAGATCATATATAGCACGATGGGGACCATATATACCAGGATGGGAGATATATATCGCAGGATGGGAGACATATATAGCAAGATGGGGGCCATATATACCAGGATGGGGGACATATATACCAGTATGATCCCAGGATGGAGAATATATGTACCAGGATGGGGCCCAGGGTGGGAAAATATATAGGAGGATGCAGGACATATATTCCACGATGGGGGGACATATGTATCAGAATGAGGGACATATATACCAGGAGGAGGACCACATATACCAGGATGGAGAACATCAATACCAGAATAGGGGTATTATATATCAAGAGGAGGACCATATATACCAGGATGGGGTACATATATGCTAGGATAGGGGACAGTATATAGCAGGAGGTGTCCTGGATAACAGACATTACTACATAATAAAGTTGGAGGGGGAGCATTATACTGTATATGTTTTATAGGATATAGATAGAAAGATAAAGCGCTCATATATATTGACCAACATGCAGGGAGGTGGGTATGGAGGGGCAGATCCAGATCTTGCACCAGGGCCCATTGGACTCTAGCTAAGTCTCTGTTCATAGTGGTGCCATATAGACCTCACATAATAATGCTATACCAGTCACCAGCCCTGTGGCCCTTTATCAGCGCTATAATCTGGCCCTGCTGCTCACATATTCGTTGTTCCCTTCACCTCTTATGAGGTTCTCTCTGCAGATGTAGATCCGGCTCCTGACACTTTCAGGAATGATATATAAACCACAATCGCTTCTGCGAAGTTTGTATATAATTAGATTTAGTTCATTTGATCATTAGAGTTGGGCTGACAGATTTATTATCCGCTGTGTGTACCGGGAAGAAGACGAACTTGACAGGATCCGGCCATGATACATTTTATTAAGTAGGGAAGAAAAGAAATATGGAGGAGCATCGTCAGCGCCGGCTGTATGTACTCGGGTTTAATGTGCCACTAAATGAAACTTCGGAGAAGCTCAATGTTGTACCAGTCTTCTGGGACGTATTCACACCATGAAGCGAAAACTATTCACGCCCCATTAATCTCAGCCCGCAGCGTCTACTGGCGGTTATTATTATTTTTAAAGCTGCTCACTAATTACAGTAAGAATACAGAGCGATATTCTATGTCCTCACCTCACTAACATAAGACAAGACCGGGGACTGATACTTTCCTGAAATACTCTGTACTGCTCTTTGCAATATTACTCAGTCTGTGACCTTCCACTACTCAGTGTCATATCATCCTTCTGATGTCATTACACTGTCATTCTCCTCAGTAATATAAGACAAGCCAGGTAACTGTCTCCTATAAGATCAGATCAATACTCTCCTGAAATACTCTGCGCTGCTCATTGCCCCATTATTATGTAACTGTCCATATATAAAATGATCCCCCTTCTTATATTATTACACCGTTTTTCTCCGCACAAACATAACACTAGAGAGATTACTGTCTCCTATAAGATCAGGCCAATACTCCTGAAATACTCTGCACTGCTCATTGCACCATTACTATGTGACCTTCCACTTTTATCAGCAACCCTTGTGTCATGACACTGTCATTCTCCCCACTAACATATGAAAAACCAGATTACTGTCTCCTATAAGATCACATCAATAGTCTCCTGAAATACTCTGTGCTGCTCTGTGCACCATTACTATGTGTCATTTCACTTATATAATCACCCTTCTTATGTTATTACACTGTCATTCTCCACACTCACATAAGGCAAGCCAGGTTACTGTCTCCTACCGTATATCATCTAAATAAGGCTCTCCTGAAATACTCTATGCTGCCTGCTTCCTACACCATGTCATCTTGTATCACCCTTCTTATATCATTGCATCATCATTTTCTGCAGGAAAATAAGAAGAGTTACTGCCTCGTCTATGATCAAACACATTATCTCCTGATATACTTTGTGCTGCTTAATCTGTAAATGTCCACTCATACCGTCACCCTTGTGTCAGTGCAGTGTCGATGTTTGCACTAAGATAAGACTAGAGAGGTTACTGTTGCCTTGAAGATCAGACCTATATCCAGAGGCATAACTACAATAAACTGCAGGGGTTGCAGTCGCACCCATGCCCTGGAGCTTAAGGAGGCCCAAAAGCCCCTCTGGCCTATGATGCACCCCAGGGCTGTGGTGTACTCGGAACCGGGTTATCATGTCTCTGGAGTGTCACTGGGGTCAAGTCCCGACTTCCGTGACCCTGGGTTCAGTTGAAAGGGGGATTACTGCTTCTGGCTTGGTTGGGAAAAGGGATGATGAAAGGAGAGTTGTTCGTTATGCCATCCGTGTTATGTGGCTATAGGTGGCCACCACTGCTGCAGAACCTCTGAGGATGATGGACGGGCAGCTGGGATGGAGCTCCCCACGGGCGGAGCAGATCCCTGGGGCAGTGGATGTAGGGTGCAGGGTGGCGGGCACAAAGCAACAGGCAGATCACGGTTTTGTAGTTCCTCAGTCCTTTACTGATGTATCTGTAATTCGGGTCATTGTTAGCGGAGTCCATGCCTGAGAGTAACTCGGGGTTCTGAGGCCTCCTTGCTGCGCTACTGTAGGCTCTTGCTGATGCTTTAGCTAAGCTTCTAGCCCTTTCCCTCACCTGCGAGGTGACGGTATGGCAGGCAACTCGAATCCTTTATTAGCCCCACGGTTCGGGCGGCTGTCCCTGGGCTCTCTATGTTGCTTTGCCTCCGGGCACAGTGTGACTGGGGAACTTGAAATCCCCCACCTTCCAGTATTGGCTGCCGGGACATTAGGCCCCGCACAGCCTGACTCCAGTGTCCGTTCTCTGCGTGGTTCCTTTTGGTTGAGCATGGGGTTGCTCTGCTCCCCAGGCTGCTCTCTCTCCACTTCCTCAAATTCTTGCCTTAGGTCTCCAGCTGAGTTAGCGATCTTGGGACTAGCTTAAGGCAGCTACCAGTCCACCGGGAGGTCTTTCTCAGTCCTCCTAGGAACTGAACTGCTGTCCCTAAGATGAGCTTAGCACTTCTCTAGCCTCAAGGTACTCTTCACAGTCCTCACAGGAACTGAACTGACTAGCTCCGCTCCAGACCAGAATTTATAGGGGAGCTCACCCTGATGCCGGGTTTAGGTCTCCCCCTTCAGGCCTGGAGGCAGAAGGTGTTGTGTGCGGTTACTTGCTCGGTGTGAATACTCTTCTGTTGCTCTGAAGCACAACATTACCACCTGGGGCGATAATGACACTGTGGCACTTGGACCCTGGGGTGCCACACCTATAAAAAGACTAATACGATTTGCAATAATTGGGGGCCCCGTTGGAGCTTTTGTATCGGGACCCATGAATTTCAAGTTACACCAATGCCTTTATCCTCCTGAAATACTCTGTACTGATAACCCTTCTTATATCATCACATCTTCTTTCTCTGCGCTAACATAAGACTAGAGACGTTACTGTCTCCTCTAAATCATTAGATCCATTCTCACCTGAAATACTCTGTGCTGCTCTTTGAACCATTCTTCTGCAACTTTAGAGGGCACCAAATTTACACTTTGCTGTACATGGACAACTTTCCATTGTATCCAAATGTCAGATCTTCAGTGTTGTCCCATGAAAAGATAATAAAATATTTACAAAAATGCGAGGGGTGTACTTACTTTTGTGATATACTTTATATCATAATTAGTCATCACTCATCATTCTCCCCACTGATATAATAAAAGAGGTTACTGCCACCTATGGAATCAAACAAATTATCTCCTGAAATACTCTGTGCAGCTGAACCTTCCATCGTTACTCTAATGTTCCCACTTGTATGATCACCCTCCTCATGTCATTACACTGTCCTTGTCCTCATTAATTTAAGACAAGAAATGTCAATTTCTTCTATAGGTCTAAATAAGGCCTCTTCAGAAATACTCTGTGCTGCAGGGGAAATCCTCTCCATCCACAATAATTCTGTAATCCCCCACTTGCACCCAACCCTTCCTTTACCCCTCCTTTACCATCTCCTCTTAGATATTTCCGTCCTCACCGCCAGAGGGGTAGACAAGATACTGTCTTCTGCACAATCTATTCACTCGTTTTCTTTAATACTCTGTGTGAAGAATATGGAATATAGTCTGAAATATCAATCAATTGAAATCCCAATATTTCTACCATCATAAATCCCCACTATATTGCTATATTCTTACATCTGTTTCCTGCAGGTGATTAAAATTCCACTCTGTCCCCCTCCTTTGCAAGAGACCTAATTGTTTAGGAGCTACAGAACTGCAAGCAGAAGCCATCTAGAGAAGCCGTATTTGATCTCCAAGTATAGATCAGATCCAGCTGGATCCGATGGCACCAGCACCGTTCTAGCTGGACCTCTCATTAGAAAGTTATGACCCATAGAAGCTTTTGGGATATTTCAAATCACATCACAAGGGGAGCGAATTCAAGGAGAGCCTAGGGGCGAAGAGGGGCTGACAGCCTAGGAGTACAAACAACTGACCGTAATTCAGTAGTTTTTCATTCTGGGGGTAGACACATCATCTGTGCTGGAAGGAATCAAGTACAGAACCCTGGCTCAAAAGCATCTCCTGTGTGCCGAGCCAGTGACTAAAACAGCAACAAGAAACATGTGACTGCGTTTACCTATGTATATCTGATTACTTTATTTGCATAACTATCTGTATATTCATTGAAAATATTATTATTATTCTAGTACGCCCATATAGTTATTAAATATAAAATTTAATCTTGGGTTGTTCTTTTATCTGGATCCACAGATCACGTCCATGCGCTCATTTTATATTCTATGCTACCTGGGTTGGTTTCTGACCCGTTATAAGCCTGTTAATGGATCGGGCTTATATCGAATGAGGAACTGGTGGCAGCATTTTCTTCTTGTGTTATTGGGGAACTCTGGCAGTGACGGACTGGAAGTTCATATATATATATATTTCCAGCCTGGGACTGGTAATATATATACCTCCACCACTGTAAGCACCTCAATAATCAGCACATAACAGGGTAGCTTTGGCCGCATTTGCTTATCCTCGGTCAATTCCCTGACTGACTTAAAGGGAACCTGACCCCTCATAATCACCCCCAAGCCTCTGAATACCTGTCCCTGCACCCCCACAAATCATTTCCAATGTTGCTCTTGTGTTGGAAATGCTCCCTATAAAAGATGAAATCTAGCCTTTTATACTTACTGAAAGTGTGACTTCTGCTCTCTGAATAAGTCGCACATGGCGTTCCCTGTGCACACCTAAGCAGCTCATTATCACGCCCCGATGGGCGTGATAAGAAATCCATGTCCTCCTCGCCCTGCTTTATGGGCGTATTAGCCGGTATGACGCAAATAGCGTCATATCCGGGCAGGATGATGTTGCACGCATTGCGCATGCGCGGCTTCTGCTTTACGGCGCACTTGGCCATAAAGCGAAACCCGGACATGCGCAATGCGCATGGTGAGGTCGGCGGTACACCTAAAGGGTTGTACCGGCGTCATCCTGCCCGGATATGATGCTATTTGCCTCATACCGGCTATTATGCCCACACAGCAAGGCAAGGAGGACTTGGATTTCTTAGCACGCCCATTGGGGCATGATAATGAGCGGCTCAGGCAGGCTTAGGAGAGCACAGGGAACGCCCTGTGAGACTTATTCAGGGAGCAGAAGTCACACTTTCAGTAAGTATAAAAGGCTAGATTTCATCTTTTATAGGGAGCATTTCCAACACAAGAGGAATGTTGGAAATTATTTGTGGGGTGCAATGACAGTATTCAGAGGCTTGGGGGTGATTATGAGGGTCAGGTTCCCTTTAACAATAAGGGGGAGCCAGAGAGCTACTGTTCTCATCACACTCTTCACTGCTGGGGGGGTCATCTCCTTTTACTGCTATTATTTGACCATCCGCCTGTTCTTACAATATTCCAGTCTTCACCAACATATACCCACTCTACAAAGCTGAGTGTATGTGCATAGCTCCGCACACTCCACATAGCCATGCCCACTTCGCAGCCTGCATTTACACATATCCCTGCCTCCTCCACATAGCTTCACTCCGGGACTATGTGGAGGGATGGAGCTATGAAGGGGCAAGGCTATATGTGGGGGCGGCACTATCAAAGGGGCATGGTTATTGGGACGGGTGGGGCTATGTGTAGGGGCAGAGCTATTAAGGAGTGGGGCTATGATACATACACACATGCATATATTACCATATATGGGTGATATTGCCATATATGAGTAATATTACCATATATGAGTGATATTACCATATATGAGCATTACGACCATACATGGGCATTACACCCCCTGGGACTATGTGGAGGGGTGGAGCTATGAAGGGGCAGAGCTATATGGAGTGGGGCATGGCTATGTGTAAGGGCAGAACTATGAAGGGGTGGGGCTACTGTGAGGGGCAGAGCTATGATACATGCATACATTATCATATATGGGTAATATTACGATATATGGGCGATATTGACATATATGGGCATTACGACAATATATGGGCATTACGCCTGGGCAATGCCAGGCTCTACAGTTTGTAGAAGATAAAAGTCCAGTACCCAGAAGTGTATGCAGTCCATGATTTTTTAGATATATAAAAAAAATATATATAGATATAAAAGAAAGAAGCAAATATATTTGTGTCAGGTCCTAGGCTATGTTCAGGCGTTGCATTTTTGCAGGTTTTTTTGCAGCAATGTTTCAGGAGTTTTATGTAAATTAAAAGCAGCTTTTTAGACTATTTATGTACCAAATCTGCATCTCTTGGCAGGAAAAGTACCGTACATTTTTCTGTGCATTTTTCCCATGTGTTTCTATCATATTTGCAGCGGTCATGGGGCCAGGGTACTCGACTCTTCAGGGCTTAACAGTTCAGGGATGTCACGGTGACTCTCCCTGGAAGTCGTGGCCGCGGCCGTTTGTTAAACTGGGGAACTATTTACAAGGGGAAAAGAGTTTATAGAGTTTTTCATGACATCATCTGTGCTATCTGGCCAGGGCTGACCAGTTCTGCTTGTAAGGGTTCAGGGATAAGTGGATAGGCAGCTTGATGTATCACTCCCCACAGACGGAGCAGGCCCCTGGGAATGATTATAGATGTAGTTATGGATGCTGGTGGTTGTAGTTGTGGAAGGCGCAGGAAGGAATGGACAGACACAGGGGTTGCAGTTCTTACCAGTCTCTTTACTGAAGGTTCAAGTCCAATCACAACCCAGCAAGGGTACTATGTCCCCCAAGGTTGCAGCCTGGACAGCTTTCAGATACTTCAGGACCACTCCACTGAGACACCGTTCATACACCTTCCCTAGCTGCCCATTCTCACTACGCTGTTCTCCTCTCTCTTCCTGCGTCTTTGTGCTACTGATCCCAAGGCAGGTGACTACGGGCCCTTTGTGAGCGATGGCCTGGCCAGTCCTCTCAACCCTCTGTAGTCTCGTAGCCTGGGAGAGTTCATGGAGGTGGCCACTGCACCAGCAGTTCAGTGGCCTCCGGTCTCTTGGCTTGGTCTTGCAGATACAAACCAAATTGAGGCTGCCACCCGTGTGCAGCTTGTTCTTCTACCCGACCTGGACGGTCAGCTGTAGATTCGGGGTTCTCTGAACTGGTGGTTCGCGTCTGACCTACCCACTGGTCCCGCTAGGTCCTAGTTCCAGCATCACGAAGAACTCCATCTTCCTTCTTCTCCTCACACCAACTAAGTAACTCCTCCCACCCCCTCAACCTACTCCTTCCTCCAGCCAGCAGATGGGGTCTGCTCTATCAGCGAGCCTCTTCCGCCCTGCATCTCTCTGACCTGGAGTTTGAATTGGTGTTGGGTGTGTGGTGATGTGTCTCAGCTTTGTGTTCCCAGTTTACCTGAGAACATAACACCACACCTGTGGAGTGGGTGCAGTACCACTGTGGCGACCAAACCACAGGGGCGTCACATACTGTCTATGAAAAAAAAATGCTCCTCTATTTCTGGGGGAAGAGTTGCTGCTTAGAGAACAAGTACAGCTGTGACTTCTCGCACAGAGAGACAATCATGACATTGACCCAGAGGACACAGAACCAATATAGATAGTGATTATTACTCATCTGCGCTATCACGATTTGTCAACATGAACATAATAAACTCTGGGAAAAAGTTTCATTTTAGCATTTTGTTAATGTGATTTCGTCCCCTTTGTGTTTGTTATTTGATAAGGATGCGACAGATTCCACCTGCTGCACTCCCGGGACTTGTGGGATATTAAACATGCTGATCGAAGACAATGTGCTTTATATTGTCACTTGTAACGCAATTTACAGCTGATTCTCTATGCTTGGAGTTGTAATGTTTACCATGTAGGTGCTAAAGTCTTGCAAGGTTATAGGGGTAGAACAACTTACTTCCAGAGCTGGGTGATTCCAGAGAAGGAAATTTGGCACTGGTGTACTGTATGGTGTTATAGTCCTGGGGGAAACTACTAGTTTATTATAAGCGTGAATGTTTTGTAAAATATCTTATAGAACAGGAAAAGAGAGAATGTCATCACTTTCTGTGGATCCACACTCAGCATGATCATGTTGAGTTCTGCCCGGGTCACATGACCTTTCTCTAGGTCCACACTAAGCATGCTCACATTGACTTTTGCCAGGTCACATGACTTATCTGTAGATCCACACTAAGCATGCTCACGTTGAGGTCTGCCCAGGTCACATGACTTATCTGTGGATCCACACTAAGCATGCTCATGACTCTATGCCCAGGTCACATGATTATTCTGTAGATCCACACTAAGCATGCTCACGTTGAGGTTTGCCCAGGTCACATGACCTTTCTCTGGACCCACTGAAAGTGCCCATGTTGAGTTCTGCCCATGTCACATGACTTCTGTGGATTCACACTAAGCATGCAGTAGTGATTTGCTCACTGAGAGTGTTAGGGGACACTCAAATGATAGCGAGATTGAGGCAAACAGGCATGTTTTGCAGTAAAACAAAGTCCATTGGTTTATTACACCATAAACCACATAACATACAATGCCCATAATAGGTACATAAACCTTCCAGCCCCACTGTGGTCTCTTCACCGTTTGCCTTCCAGGACGCCGGCTACTTCCACACATACAATCCCAGGTGCGTTCCAGAACAAAGGACGCCCAACAAATGAGAATGAGACCAAGTTTGTGCCTTCCAGGACCTTGTCCATGCACAGCCATAGAGAGCTGTCCAGGTACTTGTCAGAGCTATACCAGGCTCGATTGTGATCTCCGGACTGCATGCCTCCCAGGGCAGTTCCTGCTCCCAAATACACAGAGACATGTAATCAATTTAACACACAGACGATATCCCCTGAGATACCCAGATGTGTGAGGAATCAGGTTAGCCAGACACACATCTGTCTTTTGGCTCACCTGTAAACCCTGCAAGTGTAATGCATTATCTCAACCTCTGGAACTACAAGTCCCAACATAAAGCATTACATAAAATAACAACCACAAGTCCCAGCATACAAATTTTTGAGTTTATATTGCAGAGCACAGCTTGCCTCTACGATATATACTGGCTATAATGCAGCAAGCCACTGCATCACAATGCACATGTTGAATTTTGACCAGGTCAAATGACTTTGAGCTGTTCTCAAAAAATGGCTGACTTAAAGGGGTTGACCAGAAATAAAAAAAAACTGATTGCTTTCTTCTAATATTAACACCACGCCTCTCCATGGGTTGTGTGACTGGTATTGCACCTCAGGTTAATTGACAAGAACAGTACAGATTGAGTGATGTATCACATAACTTTTCCCGGCAGCCGAGCGCAGATCAAGCAGAGCAGCTGAAGTGAGGAAAGGGTTACTGAAAGCGCTCTGAGCTCTGCAGAATAATCCATAAAACATTTTTGTGGCCGATAAAAACAAAAAAAGTTAATGGTTGGTAAATAACACACACAAAAAAATCTGGAATAGTGGGAGGAAGGAACAGCTTGTGCGAAAGTTTTGTCAAGAGATGCCAAGTTTGGCCATCTAAAGGAATTACAGCCTAAATCTGCATGTGCATAAATATCCAGTAAGATTGCGCAAAGCTGTCTGTTCTCACCCATGGTGTTCTCAGAATATGGTAGTCTACAGGCAGATATGCAATATATACACAATGCAGAGTGCCATGAGGATATGAAACACTTAAAGGGGATATTTCACTATTTCTTAATTTTTAAATTGTGTACATCCTCTAATTGTCACTGATCCACTGATTCAGGAACAGTTTTTCTTTTTCTCCTGCACCCCTCCGTTCCAAAGTTTTGCCCCTAATAGTGCAAGCTTTAAACTTTTCTCTTCAGCAACTGGGCATGTACTACAGAATGTCTCTGTAGGCATGGCCATGTTTTGATTGGTTAGCACAAATGAGGGAACACCCCAGAGGAGCTCTGAGCCCAGTTAGTTGAAAGGAAACTGTTCCAAAATCAGTAAAAGAGGTGCTAGGTCTGGATGCCAAATTTGTGTGCTATTTTTACATTTTTTTTGTGGAACAATATGAATATATTTACAAGTTTGTTGCATGCTGACAAATTCTTATATCAGGAAAAGATGGTAAATAAGGCCCCTTTCACATTAGACGTTTTTCGCTGATTGCGGCAGATCCGGCAGATTTACCGGATCTGCTGCCTAACAATCGCACTTGCGGCACACTTGCAGCAAGCCCCATGCATTGTCTTTGGGGCTTTGTGGCAGGTGCGGCAGGTGCGGTATTGCCGTGATCCAGCAGTTGCGGGCGCGCAAAAAAAAACAAACGATGCTGACCGCTTTTTTTTTTTTTTGCGGCCGCAAGTGCCAGATCGTGGCAATGCCGCACTTACGTACCTGCCACAAGCCCCATAGACATAATCATATAGACATCACAGACTGTTCTAAATGGCAGCTATGCCCGCCTGGCATCATTTACACTACATATATCCCCAGAACCTTTCAGGCATCCCTTACCGACCCTTACAGACCCACTCTGGTTCTAATGGCGGCTATGCCCGCCTGGCATCATTTACACTACATATGATCCCCAGAACCTTTCAGGCATCCCCTTACCGACCCTTACAGACCCAGTCTGGTTCTAATGGCGGCTATGCCCGCCTGGCATCATTTATATTACATATGATCCCCAGAACCTTTCAGGCATCCCCTTACCGACCCTTACAGACCCAGTCTGGTTCTAATGGCGGATATGCCTGCCTGGCATCATTTACATTACACAGTCCACTGTGCCCTTGAGACAACCTCAACCTCTAACATGCCTCACAATATATTTTCTGATCCACTACCCTAGAAGACCCCTTTAAATGCAAAAAAGGTCCTCTTCAAAGAAATTCACAGTACTGCTGCCCCTCAGACCTTGCACTAGGCAATAGTTAGCATTAGGTTTCAATTTTATCCTTAAAGAGAACCTGCCTGGTCATTTATGCCCCCAAACCTATCACATCTGTCCCTGCAGCTACCTACTACCCCATCTTCCCTGTCTGACCTAAATGTGAAGTATAATGGTTGTAAAACACAGTTTATAACTTACATATTTCTCCTATCGTCTACACATGTGGGCATTTTCTAAAGGTCCATGTCCACCCTCACTCCATTGTTATGATGCCCCAATGTGGGTGATAATTAATTCAGAAGCGCAGTCCCGAGTTTGAAATCAATTAATCTAAAATTCACAAATAACTTTGTTAGCATTCACTCACCTCCACATTCAGCACAGATCGGCCACAGCAACAGAATGCAGCATTGAAGCTGCTGAGGTAAAGTGAAAGCTGAGCTGTGATTGGTCACCTGTGGCAGGATGCAGCAGCCAGAAGTGAAGCTCCTGAGGTAAAGTGAAAGCTGAGCTGTGATTGGTCACCTGATGGCAGGATGCAGCACAGAATGAAGCTGCTGAGGTAAAGTGAAAGCTGAGCTGTGATTGGTCACCTGTGGCAGGGTGCAGCATCAGCCAAGGAAGCTCCTGAGGTAAAGTGAAAGCTGAGCTGTGATTGGTCACCTGTGGCAGGATGCAGCAGCCAGAAGTGAAGCTCCTGAGGTAAGTGAAAGCTGAGCTGTGATTGGTCACCTATGGCAGGGCACTACCAGCAGAAGCTGCTGAGGTAAGTGAACGAGCTGATGTCCTGGCGGTGCAGCTCGATAGAAGTGTGGTAAGTAAAGCTGAGCTGTGATTGGTCCCTGTGTCAGGATGCAGCAGCCAGAAGTGAAGCTCCTGAGGTAAAGTGAAAGCTGAGTCTGATTGGTCACCTATGGCAGGGTGCAGCTATCAGCATAGAGGCTGCTGAGGTAAAGTGAAAGCTGAGCTGTGATTGGTCACCTGTGGCAGGATGCAGCAGCCAGAAGTGAAGCTCCTGAGGTAAAGTGAAAGCTGAGCTCTGATTGGTCACCTGTGGCAGGATGCAGCAGCCAGAAGTGAAGCTCCTGAAGTAAAGTGAAAGCTGAGCTGTGATTGGTCACCTATGGCAGTGTGCAGCTATCAGCATAGAGCTGCTGAGGTAAGTGAAAGCAGCTGATGCACCTGAGGTATGTAAGTGAATGCTGATAAGTGAAACTGACGTGTGGTAGCTCTGGTCTGTGGCTGAGCCGTGATTGGTTGCTCTGGGCTGTGGTGAGCTGTGATTGGTTAGCTCTGGGCTGTGGCTGAGCTGTGATTGGTTGCTCTGGGCTGGGCTGGCGTGAGCTGGGGATTGGTTGCTCTGGCCTGTGGCTGAGAAGTGACATCCCTGAGGACATTTTGTGCTTTCTATCTATAGATTCACCTATTAGATCTGTTCAGTGTGAGGTGATTACTAGGGCAGAATAGTAAGGACTGGTTTATAAAATAGCACCAAAAAACGACTGTCGATTGAGCAAGTTATTCCAAAAGCACAAGCACAAGACCGATGCACGCTCCATTGTGGCCGCGCGGTCCGAGCTCCCTATAAGGGGGAAGAACTGTATTAATATTGTGATCGAGCTAAGGCCACTTTCACACCTGCAGTCGGCTCCGCTGAATATGTGAGCAGCCGAACCATGTTGCCACGCATCCATCGCGCATCCCTATGTTTAACATTGGGACGCACTGTGTATGTGGTCGCCCGCGGATGGCCGCGTCACGTCCGCATGCGCTCATTCTCCGCAATTCTCGTGCACAGAAACGCGATTTTGCATTTTCTGTGCGTCAGAGAATGTAAGATTTGAACGCAGGCTCTGCAAGCATACAAATCATACAATGGGGTGAATGAGAACGCAGTGACACAATAAATCACGCGTTCCCACTGAGTTCCCGTCTGCAAACCAGACGCAGCGGAGCCGAACGCAAGGTGTGAAAGTAGCCTAATCAAATTTATTCTCCACACTACAATACTTGAAAAAAAAAAAAAATTATTTTTTCTGATCCAATAGGCTAGAAGACCCTTTAAATGAAAAAAAAAAATCAAGTAAAAGGTCCTCTCTAAAGAAATTCCAGACCTGCGGCCCCTCAGACCTTGCACTGGGCAAGAATTAGAATTAGGTTTTAATTTTATCCTTAAAGAAATTTTTACCTACAATCTTGTAGCTTTCATGGGGTTCGATTGCGTCTTTCTGAAAGATCTATAACATACTGACCAACTGCTACATCGTGCACTCCCAGCTGGAGAGCTGGAGCAAAACTACAAATCCCAGCATGCCATGAAGACTAGAGGCGTTAATACGATAGGTGTGATCTATACAGCTGTTCAGGGGCCCAAAAGGTGAGAGGGCAGGGGCTGGCTGGCAATCACAAAGTCTTGTAAGTTGCTGTGGCCCACCTTTAGCATGCTTATCTCAAGCCACTAAATACAAGCAGTAGAGGTAGGCTGTTGTCATAATGGTGGCTGGTACACAGATGTGGAAACAGAATGGATCTTACTGCATAGATACAGAACAGAACTTGCTACGAACGGTAAATACAGGAAGGGATCAAAGTTTATTACATACGGTAGATACAGAAAGAGAACAGTGCTTACTACATAGATACATGAACAGAGCCGAGCTCACTACAAAGACACAGAATGGATCTCACTACATAAGGAACAGAGCTGAGCTTAATATAAAGATACAGAAACAGAATGGATCTTACCACATAGATACAGGAACAGAACGGAGCTTACTGCATAGATAGAGGAACAGAATCGAGCTTACTACATAGATACAGGAAAAGATCAAAGTTTACTACAGAGATACAGGAACAGAACATAGCTTACTACATAAATACAGGAACAGAGCCAAGCTTACTACAAAGATACAGAAACAGAATAGAAAGGGGGGGGGACAAGAGGCGCAATAGTGCCCTTATCACTCGACACTAAACAAAGCAGGTGAGAAAAGGTTCACTCACCTAGTCCAGTTGTGCCACCCACAACTGGTTAAAAGGCCTGATATGATAAGTGTCCTGATGGCTGCTGCTGGACTTCCACCGGTCTCCACTCGGGTAGACGAACTTGAAGTTTTGGGGAAGGAAGGTGTGTCACAGTCCGCGCTGCCAAGAAATCCGCTCGTAAATAACGCTAGTAGTCGGTATCCAGATTGATCCTTTTTATTCATCCAACGCGTTTCAACGCCCTCCTGGCGTCTTCCTCAGGGATGTCTCTCCCCCACCAAACAACTCATATTTTTACACATAGCAATTGCCATAACGAGTGGGTGTTTCCCATCATGTGACGTAAAAAACGTCATCATGGCTGGGAGGGTGTTACATTTTGGCGCAAAAAATATAAAACAACTTTATAAACACATAAAAATGCAGATTAAATGACATTACATACATCTAAAAATTCAGTAAAATGTTAACATGCTTGGTTTTTAGGAAGGTTTTTTATGTTAACATTTTACTGAATTTTTAGATGTATGTAATGTCATTTAATCTGCATTTTTATGTGTTTATAAAGTTGTTTTATATTTTTTGCGCCAAAATGTAACACCCTCCCAGCCATGATGACGTTTTTTACGTCACATGATGGGAAACACCCACTCGTTATGGCAATTGCTATGTGTATAAATATGAGTTGTTTGGTGGGGGAGAGACATCCCTGAGGAAGACGCCAGGAGGGCGTTGAAACGCGTTGGATGAATAAAAAGGATCAATCTGGATACCGACTACTAGCGTTATTTACGAGCGGATTTCTTGGCAGCGCGGACTGTGACACACCTTCCTTCCCCAAAACAGAAACAGAATGGATCTTAGGCTGCTTTCACACTAGCATTTTCTACAATTTGCAGCAGATGCGGTAAATCTGCCGCATCTGCCACATAACGGCGGCACTTCCGGCACACCCCATGCATTGTCTATGGAACTTGCGGCAGGTGCGGCACGTGCAGTATAACCACGGTTCGGGCACTTGCTGAAGTTGCGGCCATGAAAAAAAACGCTGCTGAACGCTGCCTGTACCGCAGCTATACCACACCTGCCGCAAGCCCCACAGACAATGCATGGGGCTTGCCGCAAGTGTGCAACAAGTGCGGCCGTTATGCGGCAGATGTGGTAAATCTGCCAAATCTGCCGCAAATTGCAAAAAACGCTAGTGTGAAAGTGGCCTTACCACATAGATATGGGAACAGAACGGACCTTACTGCATAGATACAGGAAAAGATCAATGTTTACTACATAGATACAGAACCAGAACCGAGCTTACTACATAGATAAACAGAACTGAGCTTATTACATAGATATAAGGAACAGAACCGATCTTACTGCATAGGTTATTATAATTATTATATTTTTATAGAGCACTATTGATTCCATGGTGCTGTACATGAGAAGGGGTTACATACAAACAAGATAAAAATACAATGAACAAACTAACAGTGTCAGACTGATACAGAGGGGAAAGAGGACCCTGCCCTTGCGGGCTTACATTCTTCAGGGCAATGGGGAGAGATGCAGTAGGTTGGGTCTGCTCTGGTGGTGGTGGAGCGCTGGGTACAGTGGTGGTGGAGCGCCATGTCCAGTGGTGGTGAGGTGGCCCCGTGGTCATTGCAGGCTGTAGGCTGTTCTGAAGAGATAGGTTTTCAGGTTCTGCCTGAAGGTTCCGAGTGTAGGGGACAGTCGGACGTTTCGTTTTGGGGTGCAGAGTTCCAGAGGATGGGGCATGCTCGGGTGAAGTCTTAAAGGCGGTTAGATGAGAAATGTACAAGTGTGGAGGAAAGGATGAGGTCATGGGAAGATCGGAGGTTACGAGTTGGATGATATCAGGAGATTAGTTCAGAGATATATGGGGGGTACAAATTGTGGAAAGCTATGTAAGTCAATGTTAGGATTTTGAATTGGACATGCTGGTGAATTGGAAGCCAGTGGAGGGATTTGCAGAGGGGAGAAGTGGAGGAATAGCGAAGAGAGAGGTGGATTAGTCGGGCAGCAAAGTTAAGCACCGATTGGAGAGGTGCAAGAGTGTTGGCAGGGAGGCCACAGAGGAGGTTGCAGTAGTCGAAAAGGGAGATGATGAGGGCATGCACTAGTAGTTTAGTAGATTGAGGGTTGAGAAAGGGACAGATTATCAAAATATTTTTGAGTTGGAAGCGACAGGATGTGGCGAGAGCTTGGATTAATGGTTTGAAGGACAGGACAGAGTCAAGTGTTACTCCGGGGCAGCGGACTTCAGGTACAGGGCAATGTGTGATGTCATTTATTGATAGATAGATCAGGTATAGAATGAGTGTGAGATGGAGGAAAGATGATGAGTTCGGTTTTGACTACATTGACTTTTAGGAGAAGAAGGAGGATATGGCTGATACACTCTGGGATTCTGGACAGCAGAGAGGTGACGTCAGGGCCAGAGAGGTAGATCTGAGTGTTGTCAGCCTACAGGTGGTACTGGAAGCCATGGGACTTTATGAGTTGTCCCAGACCAAGGGTATAGATGGGAAAAAAGCAGGGGCCCCAGGACAGAGCCTTGAGGGACCACACAAGAGAACAGATAGAGCGAGGAGGTAGTGTGGGAGTGGGAGACACTAAATGTGCAGTTGGAAAGGTAAGAAGAGATCCAGGAGAGTGCAAGTGCAGCGATACCAATGGAAGAGAGGATCTGTAATAGAGGATAGTGGTCGACTGTGTCAAATGCAGAGGACAGGTCAAGAAGGAGGATGGAGAACTGTCTGTTAGCTTTGACCATGTGTAAGTCATTAGTAATTTTGGTAATTAGTAAGTCATTAGTAATTTTGGTAATTAGTGAGTAAGTCATTAGTAATTTTGGTAATTAGTAAGTCATTAGTAATTTTTAGATATACAGAACGGAGCTTATTACATAGTTACAGGAACAGATCCGAGCTTACTGCGAGGATAAACAGAAATGAGCTTATTACAGAGATATAGGAAGAGAACAGAGTTTACTGCATAGATCCAGACAGAACAGACCTTACTACATAGTTACAGGAACAGAATCGAGCTTATTCATGGACAAGCAGAAATGAGCTTATTACAGAGATACAGGAAGAGAACAGAGTTTACTGCATAGATCCACACAGAACAGTGCTTACTACATAGATACAGGAACACAATCGAGCTTATTCATGGACAAGCAGAAATGAGCTTATTACAGAGATACAGTAAGAGAACAGAGTTTACTGCATAGATCCACACAGAACAGACCTTACTACATAGTTACAGGAACAGAATCGAGCTTATTCATGGACAAGCAGAAATGAGCTTATTACAGAGATACAGTAAGAGAACAGAGTTTACTGCATAGATCCACACAGAACAGACCTTACTACATAGTTACAGGAACAGAATTGAGCTTATTCATGGACAAGCAGAAATGAGCTTATTACAGAGATACAGGAAGAGAACAGAGTTTACTGCATAGATCCACACAGAACAGTGCTTACTACATAGATACAGGAACACAATCGAGCTTATTCATGGACAAGCAGAAATGAGCTTATTACAGAGATACAGGGAGAGAACAGAGTTTACTGCATAGAACTACACAGAACAGTGCTTACTACATAGATACAGGAACACAATCGAAATTACTACATATATACAGGAATAGAATCAAGCTTACTGCATAGATACATGAACAGAACAATGCATACTACATAGATACAGGAACAAAATAGAGCTTACTATATACCTACAGGACCACTGCCGAGCTTACTACTTAGATACAAGAGCTGAAGAAGGGAACTTACTACATAGATACGGGAACAGAACAATGCTTACTGCATATATATATAGGAACAAAACTGAGCTTACTACATAGATACAGGAACAGAACCAAGCTTACTGCATAGATATGAGAACTTAACCTGAGCATGCTTAGTGTGGATCCAGAAAACATCATGTGACATGAACAGAACTCAATGTGCACACATACTATATGCAGGCATGCACAAATACACTATGCATACCATATACAGACACATACAGACATGCACACATACTATACACAGTCATGCACATATATGCAGCCATACATACAATATGCAGACATGCACACACACTACGCATCTACGCATGCAGACATGCATACACACAAACACATAATCATGCAGACCTCTGCGCACACGGTACTCAGACATGCACACATGCTATAAGCAGATATGGATATGGTATGTAGACGTACATACGGTAGGCAGACATGCACACACAGACACACACAAACATACTGTATACACAGATACATACTTTTATATATTTGAAGACATTCACAAAATACATATAAACAGACATAAATATATACACAGTCATATACACTGACATACCTAGACACACACATTTGCTCACCTCCCAGGCATGTGACTGACTGTGCAGGGCGCATGCTTGATAGTTGGTCACTTTAGCAGACATGGCCGTGCACAGTGCTCTGTGCGGTTGTGTCTGCAGGTAGTGATGTGGCTGGGCCCAGAGCACTGTGTGCGGCTATGTCTGCTACAGTAACCGACTATCAAGCAGGCACCCTGCACAGTCAGTCACATGGCAGCCCTGCACTGTTGCTGGAGAAGTGGTCAGGGGAGTATTTGCCCACCCCTGAGGGGCTACCTCCAGCTCTGCAACAACTTCTGTTGAAGACACACAAAACTGTATCAGCTCAAAACAGAGCTTCAGCTTGTGTGCTATATTGCAGCCTTTCATGTTAGTGACAACAATACCAGAGACAACCACTGGAGAGGTGTGGTGCTGTTTCTGGAAGAAGGCAGCCATGGGTTTTTTTTTTTTCCCAGTCCTGTATAATATACGGTACTCAGATGGCACATTCAGCTCTGCTGCATCAGCACCCATTACACATGACAGTGCAGCAAATTGACTTTCCCTCCATTATTCTCAATCTCGTCACATAAAAAGCCCCATGGTAAAGATTGACAAGAGCAGTCGGCACTCACCAGAGCCGGCACTTCTATCATCTTTGCATTTTGCCGACATCAAATAAGCAAATCAAACAAACTCTGACATGCATTAAAAATGATCGGTCTGCACGAATCGTGAGATCAAGCAGAGCCCCGGCTGCCTCGCACCTTCATTTTTAACATTCAAAGCTGCCTGGGATCAGGCGAATCTCCAGCCTTGATGCCGCGTTTTGTATTAAACTTCCTTTCTTTCCCTCATTTTTTGCATGTTGCTGTACACGAGGCCCTCTTCTGGAGGATTCCTAAATATCCTAAAGATATAACGGAATACTGCAGTGATCGCCAACCTGAGACTGAGCAAACACTACAACTCCCAGCATGTCCTGACTGTTCAGTACAATATTAGGCCCCATTCACACTGCAGTTTTTTCACTGATCAGTGTCCATCCAGTTTGTGTGCCAAAATCAAGAGAGGAACCAGGAGAGGATCCAGGAGAGGAACTTGCTGAGAAAACTATAATTGAAAGATTGACCCCTGTTCTGAGTTTTGGAGACACTCCTGGTTTTGGCACACAAACCGGATGGACACTGATCAGTGAAAAAACTGCAGTGTGAAGCCAGCCTTAGTGCAAAAAACACCTTACTTCTCAATATATGTACACTATATGAGGAAACATCCCACCTACATTTGTGTACGGTCATACAGTGTACAAATATGTATATCATACATCGTCTAATTATAACCACCAAGTAAGAATCTTAAATAATGCTGCCATATTGTGCATGCTTAACCCCCCTTTATATAAGGAAACCTCGCACTCCTCTATATTGTGTACAGTCATACAGTGTACAAATAGCTATATCATCCTATAATATAATCGCCTTATCAGGTCTGTGTGTGTCTCTCTGTAACGGAAATCCCGCGTCACTGATTGGTCGCCACGCTCAGCGGCGACCAATCAGCAACAGGCGCAGACTGGCCACGAATTGGAGTGAAATTTGAACCACGCCACCGCTACCATCGGGAGATCACCGGCTCTAGCCGCTGATCTCCTGATGGTAGCCGTGGGTCAACTCCTGCCGCACAGAGGTCAGCGGCGACGCAGCCGGCTGCTCACAGCGGAAGTACCCCAACCGGCGCTAGCGATCTTGCTCAGTGTGACACGCAGCAGCGACCAGGCCCCCGCTGTGAAATTTCTGATCTTGTCACGGAGGTCAGTGGCGACGCCGGAGGATGACCGGCATTAGCTGGCCCTCTTCCGGCTGCTCGCAGCGGAAGTACCCCAACCTGCGCTAGCGAGCTCGCTCAGTGTGACAATCTCACCAGCGACCACATACAGATGCTCCAGCGATCCCCATAGGTTGCATAGTTTGTCGAGATCGCTGGAGCGTCGCCAAGTGTAACGGTACCTTACTGATCGCTGGTGAGGTGTCACACATGCAGATATATTGAACGAAGCCGCGTCGCTGATTGGGGAAAATCTTATGTATTCATCGCATTATTTTTAAATCTTTATAAATAAACTACATATATATTCTAGAATACCCGATGCGCTAGAATCGGGACACCATCTAGTAGTATATTATAACCGTCAGGTAAGGAGCTTAAATAATGCTGCCATACTGTGCAAGTTCAACCCCGCTTTCTATAAGGAAACATCTCACTCCTCTATATTGTGTACGGTCATACAGTGTACAAATAGCTATATCATATATTATATCATCAGGTAAGGAGCTTAAATAATGCTGCCATACTGTGCATGTTCAACCCCGCTTTCTATAAGGAAACATCTCACTCCTCTATATTGTGTACGGTCATACAGTGTACAAATAGCTATATCATATATTATATCATCAGGTAAGGAGCTTAAATAATGCTGCCATACTGTGCATGTTCAACCCCGTGTTCTATAAGGAAACATCTCACTCCTCTATATTGTGTACGGTCATACAGTGTACAAATAGCTATATCATATATTATATCATCAGGTAAGGAGCTTAAATAATGCTGCCATACTGTGCATGTTCAACCCCGCTTTCTATAAGGAAACATCTCACTCCTCTATATTGTGTACGGTCATACAGTGTACAAATAGCTATATCATATATTATATCATCAGGTAAGGAGCTTAAATAATGCTGCCATACTGTGCATGTTCAACCCCGTGTTCTATAAGGAAACATCTCACTCCTCTATATTGTGTACGGTCATACAGTGTACAAATAGCTATATCATATATTATATCATCAGGTAAGGTGCTTAAAGGGAACCAACCACCCCCAATGACCCCCCCGGACTATTAATATTGGTCCCTACACACAGCACATACATGTGCTGCAATGATTTTTGCTAAAAAAACTGTTTTGTAAAACTTAAGATAATGCTTTTGAAAGTTTAAACCGAAGGGACGGGTGGGCGTTACTTATCTGTGGCAAAAGCCGGGTTGCAGCTGCCACTCATCCACCTGTGTCCCGCAGTAGCAGTAACGGCCAGCCCTTTTCAGCGTCACAGCATGGTGCACGGGCTCGCATGCCCGTGCACACGTCATCATCTACAGCCGGGTTGCGAGCGCGCGCTCTGACTTCCATAGCTGAGCGCAGGAAGTCAGAGCGCGCGCTCGCTACCCGGCTGTAGCTGATGACGTGTGCACGGGCATGCGAGCCCGTGCACCGGGCTGTGACGCTGAAAAGGGCTGTCCGTTACTGCTACTGCGGGACACAGGTGGATGAGTGGCAGCTGCAACCCGGCTTTTGCCACAGATAAGTAACGCCCACCCGTCCCTTCGGTTTAAACTTTCAAAAGCATTATCTTAAGTTTTACAAAACAGTTTTTTTAGCAAAAATCATTGCAGCACATGTATGTGCGGTGTGTAGGGACCGATATTAATAGTCCGGGGGGTCATTGGGGGTGGTTTAAATAATGCTGCCATACTGTGCATACTCAGCTCGCTTCATATAAGGAAAAAGCCCACCTCCCTATGTTGGGTACGGTCATACAGTGTACAAATATCTATATCATACACTGACTATAACTGCCAGGTAGGGAGCTTAAATAATGCTGCCAAACTGTACATGCTCCCTTTATATAAGGAAATATCCCTCTTGTCTATATTGTGTACTGTAATATAATGTACAAGTATCCATGTCATATATTAATTATAACCTCCAGGTAGAGAGCTTAAATAGTGCTGCCATACTGTACATGCTCAGCCCCCTTTATAGAAGGAAGCATCCCACTCCTATATATGTCGTGTACAATCATATAGTGTACAAATATCGACATCATACATTAACTGTAACCGCCAAGTGGGGAGCTTAAATAATGCTGCTATACTGTGAATGCTCAACTCTCTCTGTGGAATGAAACATTCCACTTCCCCATTCACCTATGTTGTGTACTGTCATACAGTGTACCAATATCCACATCATATATTAACTAATTATATCCATCAGGTAGGGATCTTAAATAATACTGCTATACTGTACATGCTCAACTTCACTTATAACAAAGCATTCCACTCCCCCACTCCAGTATGTGTGTACAGTCATACAGTGTACTAATATCCATGTCATATATTATCTAATTATAACCGCCTGGTAGGAACCTTATATAAGGCTGCCATATCGTATATGTATACAACTTTCCAGTGTCTCTACATTATCTGAAAACATCCCACCTCCTTATGTTACACATGGTCATACATGGTACATATATCCATATCATACTGTATAACCACCAGATTGTTGGGTGCATAAAAAATGCTGCTATACTGTACATAGAAAACAGATGAGTCCTGCACACAAAGAACAGGTCTGTAGGAGCCTGTTCACACCGCCAGCATAATTGTAAACAAAAAGCTAAATGCGACCAAAAACAACAGTACACTGCAGTAAAAGTATTAAATGCAAGTGCAGTATAAAAATAGTATAACAAATACAGGGTACTTAGTCTATCCGTTTTTTTGCGCAAAAAAAGTTATATCAAGCCACGTCACTAACTTCAAAGTGTACCCATCTCTGACGCGGTCCTAACTGTTGTATTAAAAACCTGACTAGTGTGTATACTTACCAGTGAGCAGGAGCCAGAAAGGACAGTGTCTGAAATGGACTGAAGGCGACGAGGCTATATGTGTGCAGGGCCCAGAGAGGGGCGGGAACTCCATCTCTTGCAAAGCAAGAGGCAATTAATTAGAAAACAGATGAGTCCTGCACACAAAGAACAGGTCTGTAGAGATGGAGTTCCCGCCCCTCTCTGGGCCCTGCACACATATAGCCTCGTCGCCTTCAGTCCATCTCAGACACAGGTCTTGCTGGTTCCTGCTCACTGGTAAGTATACACACTAGTCAGGTTTTTAATACAACAGTTAGGACCGCGTCAGAGATGGGTACACTTTGAAGTTAGTGACGTGGCTTGATATAACTTTTTTTGCGCACAAAAACGGATAGACTAAGTACCCTGTATTTGTTACACTATTTTTTATACTGCACTTGCATTTAATACTTTTACTGCAGTGTACTGTTCTTTTTGGTCGCATTTAGCTTTTTGTTTACTATACTGTACATAGTCAACTTTCCAGTCTCATTAAATTATACAAGGAAACATGTATCGCCCTATGTTGTGTACAGTCCTACATTGTACAAGTCTCCACATCATAGGGTGTATAATTATACCCGTCAGATAAGGTGCATAAATAATGCTGCCATACTGTACATTGGACAAAGAGCTCTTTCATACAGTGCTATATATGTAGATTGCTGCCTCCTTTGTACAAGTAGTAATGCCACAATTTCTAATAAAATAATGCAATATAATTGCTAAATTACAGCATTACACTTTCCAAAGATCAGTCTTATACATGAAGTATGATCGGGCGAAAGTCCTTCTGAACTGTTATAATGCGATACTTCAATAATTCCACAATGGAGATGGCCACAATACCTCCGCCATATAGTGTCTCCACGTAAATTCGTTCTAATCACAACGTTATCAACCAAAGCTTTCCCTTGTGTCAGCCACTATTAGTTGAGCACAGTATAGTGTTATTGTGCAGTGTGATGCTATTATTGGAGCACCATATGGCAGTATTAGTTGAGCACAGTATGGTGGTATTATTTAGCAGTAGAGCAGAGTTTATTGGAATTATTGGAGCACTATATGGCAGTATTAGTTGAGCACAGTATGGTGGTATTATTTAGCAGTAGAGTTTATTGGAATTATTGGAGCACTATATGGCAGTATTAGTTGAGCACAGCATGGTATTTTGATTAGAGCATATTATGGTAAGATTGCTTCAGTACAGTATGGTGGTATTAGTTGTGCATATAAGGCGATACAGTGGTAACTTTTCAAAGATTTGGACTGGTCCTAACATTGTCACTGTGTGCTTGATGATACAGACAGCAATATTTCCTTCCTTCCCATGCGCACAATCAATATCAGTCCCCCCTTCCAAATGTATCATTATACCGCCCCCTTGTATCATTATACTGCCCCATTATAGCATTCTACCACCCCCTTGTATCATTATACTGCCTCATTGTATCATTATACCACCCCCTTGTATCATTATACCACTCCCTTGTATCATTATACTGCCTCATTGTATCATTATACCACCCCCTTGTATCATTATACCGCCCCCTTGTATCATTATACTGCCCCCTTGTATCATTATACCGCCCCATTGTAGCATTACACCGCCCCATTGTAGCATTATACCGCCCCCTTGTATCATTTATACCGCCCCCTTGTATCATTATACCGCCCCCTTGTATCATTATACTGCCCCCTTGTATCATTATACCGCCCCCTTGTATCATTATACTGCCCCCTTGTATCATTATACCGCCCCATTGTAGCATTACACCGCCCCATTGTAGCATTATATACCGCCCCCTTGTATCATTATACCGCCCCCTTGTATCATTATACTGCCCTCTTGTATCATTATACCACCCCCTTGTATCATTATACCACCCCCTTGTATCATTATACCGCCCCCTTGTATCATTATACCGCCCCCTTGTATCATTATACCACTCCCTTGTATCATTATACCACCCCCTTGTATCATTATACCGCCCCCTTGTATCATTATACTGCCCCCTTGTATCATTATACCACTCCCTTGTATCATTATACCACTCCCTTGTATCATTATACTGCCTCATTGTATCATTATACCGCCCCCTTGTATCATTATACCACCCCATTATAGCATCATTCTACCGCCCCCTTGTATCATTATACTGCCTCATTGTATCATTATACCGCCCCCTTGTATCATTATACCACTCCCTTGTATCATTATACTGCCTCATTGTATCATTATACCACCCCCTTGTATCATTATACCGCCCCCTTGTATCATTATACTGCCCCCTTTGTATTATTTATACCGCCCCATTGTAGCATTACACCGCCCCATTGTAGCATTTATAACCGCCCCCTTGTATCATTATACCGCCCTCTTGTATCATTATACCACCCCCTTGTATCATTATACCACCCCTTGTATCATTATACCGCCCCCTTGTATATCATTATACCGCCCCCTTTGATCATTATTCCACCCCCTTGTATCATTATACTGCCTCATTGTATCATTATACCACCCCCTTGTATCATTATACCGCCCCCTTGTATCATTATACTGCCCCCTTTGTATTATTATACCGCCCCATTGTAGCATTACACCGCCCCATTGTAGCATTATACCGCCCCCTTGTATCATTATACCGCCCTCTTGTATCATTATACCACCCCCTTGTATCATTATACCACCCCCTTGTATCATTATACCGCCCCCTTGTATCATTATACCGCCCCCTTTGATCATTATTCCACCCCCTTGTATCATTATACTGCCTCATTGTATCATTATACCACCCCCTTGTATCATTATACCGCCCCCTTGTATCATTATACTGCCCCCTTTGTATTATTATATACCGCCCCATTGTAGCATTACACCGCCCCATTGTAGCATTATACCGCCCCCTTGTATCATTATACTGCCCTCTTGTATCATTATACCACCCCCTTGTATCATTATACCACCCCCTTGTATCATTATACCGCCCCCTTGTATCATTATTCCACCCCCTTGTATCATTATACTGCCTGATTGTATCATTATACCGCCCCCTTGTATCATTATACCGCCCCCTTGTATCATTATACCGCCCCCTGGTATCATTATACCGGCCCCTGGTATCATTATACCAGCCCCTTGTATCATTATACCACCCTCTGTATCATTATACCACTCCCTTGTATCATTATACCGTCTCCTTGTATCACTATACCGCCCCCTTGTATCATTATACCCCCCCCTTGTATCATTATACCGCCCCCTTGTATCATTATACCGCCCCCTTGTATCATTATACCGCCCCCTGGTATCATTATGCCGCCCACTGGTATCATTATACCGCCCCCTTGTATCATTATACCGCCCCCTTGTATCATTATACCACCCCCTTGTATCATTATACCCCCCCCTTGTATCATTATACTGCCCCCTGGTATCATTATACCGCCCACTGGTATCATTATACCGCCCCTTTGTATCATTATACCGCCCCCTTGTATCATTATACCGCCCCCTTGTATCATTATACTGCCCCCTTGTATCATTATACCACCCCCTTGTATCATTATACCCCCCCTTGTATCATTATACTGCCCCCTGGTATCATTATACCGCCCACTGGTATCATTATATACCGTCTCCTTGTATCATTATACCGCCCCCTTGTATCATTATACCGCCCCCTTGTATCATTATACCACTCCCTTGTATCATTATAACCGCCCCCTTGTATCATTATACCGCCCCCTTGTATCATTATACCGCCCCCTTGTATCATTATACCACCCCCTTGTATCATTATACCACCCCCTTGTATCATTATACCCCCCCCTTGTATCATTATACCGCCCCCTTGTATCATTATACCGCCCCCTTGTATCATTATACCGCCCCCTTGTATCATTATACCACCCCCTTGTATCATTATACCACCCCCTTGTATCATTATACCCCCCCCTTGTATCATTATACTGCCCCCTGGTATCATTATACCGCCCACTGGTATCATTATACCGTCTCCTGGTATCATTATACCGCCCCCTTGTATCATTATACCGCCCCCTTGTATCATTATACCACTCCCTTGTATCATTATACCGCCCCCTTGTATCATTATACCGCCCCCTTGTATCATTATACCGCCCCCTTGTATCATTATACCGCCCCCTTGTATCATTATACCACCCCCTTGTATCATTATACCCCCCCCTTGTATCATTATACTGCCCCCTGGTATCATTATACCGCCCACTGGTATCATTATACCGTCTCCTTGTATCATTATACCGCCCCCTTGTATCATTATACCGCCCCCTTGTATCATTATACCACTCCCTTGTATCATTATACCGCCCCCTTGTATCATTATACCGCCCCCTTGTATCATTATACCGCCCCCTTGTATCATTATACCACCCCCTTGTATCATTATACCACTCCCTTGTATCATTATACCGCCCCCTTGTATCATTATACCGCCCCCTTGTATCATTATACCGCCCCCTTGTATCATTATACCACTCCCTTGTATCATTATACCGCCCCCTTGTATCATTATTCCATACACGACCCTTTCACCTCTTAAAATGACATCTAATCCCTGATCTGTGACATCAGACGTCTCGGCTCATTTCCATGCACACAGTCTTTTCATGGAAGGATCAATGTGCAGACAGACGTCTTCTCTGAGACTTTTCGCCTTCGGCTCTGCCTTTTGCAGTTATGTGGTGTGACCTGGTGTACGTCTGAAGTAAGGATTCATGAGACGACTCAAGGAGAAACACTTCATTTCTTTGTACTTGACACTGACATCTTGGAAGAGAAAGTTGTAGAATCCCAGAAAAGGGCGAATGATGGAGAGGACACAAGGGCTCATTGAGTGCAGATTGTGCTGAGAGTCAGCGAGACAGACAGCCGACCGTGCCGAGAGTCAGCGAGACAGATAGCGGACCATGCCGAGAGTCAATGAGACAGATAGCGGGCCGCGCCGAGAGTCAGCGAGACAGACAGCGGGCCGTGCCGAGAGTCAGCGAGACAGACAGCGGGCCGTGCCGAGAGTCAGCGAGACAGACAGCGGGCCGTGCCGAGAGTCAGCGAGACAGACAGCGGGCCGTGCCGAGGGTCAGCGAGACAGACAGCGGACCGTGCCGAGGGTCAGCGAGACAGACAGCGGACCGTGCCGAGGGTCAGCGAGACAGACAGCGGACCGTGCCGAGGGTCAGCGAGACAGACAGCGGACCGAGAGTCAGCGAGACAGACAGCGGGCCGTGCCGAGAGTCAGCGAGACAGACAGTGGACCGTGCCGAGTGTCAGCAAGACAGACAGCGGACCGTGCCGAGAGTCAGCAAGACAGACAGCGGACCGTGCCGAGAGTCAGCGAGACAGACAGCGGACCGTGCCGAGAGTCAGCGAGACAGACAGTGGACCGTGCCGAGTGTCAGCGAGACAGACAGCAGGCCGAGAGTCAGTGAGACAGACAGCGGGCCGTGCCGAGAGTCAGCGAGACAGACAGTGAACCGTGCCGAGTGTCAACGAGACAGACAGCGGACCGTGCCGAGAGTCAGCGAAACAGACAGCGGACCGTGCCGAGAGTCAGCGAGACAGACAGCGGACCGTGCCGAGAGTCAGCGAGACAGACAGCGGACCGTGCCGAGAGTCAGCGAGACAGACAGTGAACCGTGCCGAGTGTCAACGAGACAGACAGCGGACCGTGCCGAGAGTCAGCGAAACAGACAGCAGACTTGTATCTGCGGCCTCAGGGCAGGGACCGCCACAAAGGGAGGAATTTGGGGTGACGACGTTGTACACGGTGTCATCGTGTATCAGATCCGCGCTGGAATCTGCTGCCGACATATTTCTTTTTTATCTTTCGGTTCTACTTAAATATTTACGGAGATTCTTTCAGTCCGGGACATAAATGTGTCACCCGTAATGGGATTAATGAGCTCAATAAAGGCCGAGTAATGGACTCATTTCATTACATTACGAGATGCATATATTTACTGCAATTTACTGGTCTGCAAATAACATCATCAATCCACAGAAGAAAAGATCATTCCGGTGTCACATGTTATAGCTGTACACCGTTTCTATCAGATCTGTAGATAGATAGATAGATAGATAGATAGATAGATAGATAGATAGATAAAGATATGAGTTGATAGATGGAGAGAGATAAGATAGATAAATGACAGACAGAGAGAAAGGAGGATAGATATAGATAGATAATAGACACTTAACGTTCTACTTTACTGCAATTTACTGGTCTGCAAATAACATCATCAATCCACAGAAGAAAAGATCATTCCGGTGTCACATGTTATAGCTGTAAACCGTTTCTATCAGATCTGTAGATAGATAGATAGATAGACAGACAGACAGATAGAGATATGAGTTGATAGATGGAGAGAGATAGGATAGATAAATGACAGATAGGGATAAACCGTCACAAAATTTTGGAAGCAACAGTCCGCGCTGCTGAGTCCACAGGAAACACAAGGAGTGCAAGATATATCTTGTAGCAGTATTCTTCTTTATTTCCTACGCGTTTCGGTGCAGTTCCATGCACCTTCCTCAGGGAATAGGTGAGTGGCATCTATATACACTACCCATGCTGTCAGTGTCACTTTTGATAGGGCACTATTGCGCCTCTTGTTCCCCCATTTTTATAGATAGAGAGAAAGGAGGATAGATATAGATAGATAATAGACACTTAACGTTCTACTTTTGCAATATTTATATACAAATACTACATTAATAGTCAATATTATCCCTATAACTATAACGTGCAGTCTTCGGACCCCCGATGACCCCGTGCCCTACCATCACTATTACCAATGTCTTCATAAAGGTACCTTTACACGCCGATACTGGATGGTGGAAACAACCGGGTGCTTCACGTGCACGAGCACGCACACACGGTTGCAAACTGTACCCGCACCACCTTTACACGCCGCAACAAGGTGCGCTACAGTAGGTTACATCTATCTCTGGATACACCGCCGGGTGCCACAAGTTACCTTCTGTAGAGCACCTTACCTCATTTACACGCCGCTATAACAGGGTAATATGGGAGGACCTGGTGCAGCAGGGACAGCACATAGGCGTGCCAGAGTTGTGGATTACGAGACGTCCGTACGCTGATAGGACAAAGCAATAGCATCATGATTGGCCAGCCAGCACAGGAGGCTGACTAATACATGACGCTCGAGCAATTGTGTAGTGTGACTGGTCAGCTCGTTAAATATGCCGCCCTATGCAGCAACTACCAATCGTAACGCAGGAGCTTCCTCCAATGATCGCTGAAGGGGGGCGGTTTCCCGGAGCCTGTGTCACGCCCCAGGTAGATAGCAAGGTGTCGAAACAACCCTCCTGTGCCTTATTTACACGCCGATACAGGCCGTAACCATCGCCTTGAAATCAACCTGTTTTTGAGCTCTGCTCAGAAACAGGTGCCGCAAGTGATGAGTGGAAACAACCGTGTTCACACGCCGCTACCTCGGGTTGATTTGACGGTGCAAGATACATTTGTCTCATCTACCCGGTTGTTTCCACCCAGCTGTAGCGGCGTGTAAAGATACCTTAAGTCTATGATTTGATTGCTCGGACGCCTTTGTCTACTTAGATATTAAATCTTGATCGGCATTATATAGTAGCACCCCTGGCGAAAATATCACCACTCAGGGGGTAATTTGCACAATCTCCATACAGACAGCATTTATAAACTGGAGGAAAACATGGAGTATATTGCAGTAAAAAAAATTTTCTTTATTCAATCATGTGTAAAAAAGCGTGATAAAAAGTGACACAGCAGAGGTTCTGAGATGCAACTCAACCAACATGTTAAGACCAAGATATAGAACAGTTGTACTTGACTGCTGAACAAATATAGGTTTTACAATGTACGTACAGGGTATATTGCAATAGTACAGATACTATAGAGCAGGGGTCCCCAACCTTTTTTGCACCGGGGACCGGCTTCATGCAAGACCATTCTTCCGGGGCCCGGCTGGGCTTTCAACTTATGGGGCGGGGCTATGAAGAAGGGGTGGGGTTTAGTACCCTGTTTCCCTGAAAGATGCATTACATCTTATTTTCAGGGGATGTATTATTTTTCTATCCCCCAATATGGTATCCCCATCATCCCCTTGCAGCCCGCAATATCCCTATCAACCCAATGCAGCCCACAATATCCCCTAACAGCCCTCCATGTAATATAATGCAGCCTCACAGCCCTCCACATAGTATAATGCAGCCTCACAGCCCTCCATATAGTCTAATGCAGTATCACAGCCCTCCATATAGTATAATACAGCCTCATATCCATTCATATAATATAATGCAGCCTCATATCCCTCCATATAATATAATGCAGCATCACAGCTCTTCATAGTTTAATGCAGCGTCATATCCCTCCATATAGCATAAATGTTCCCCACACACACACACACACACTGCCCCATGCATAACCACACACACACACACACATTGCTCTTGTATAATCCCCACACAGGCATACTGCCCCCTGTACAATCCCCCACACACACTGACCCCTGAATACTCCCCACACACAGACGTTGCCGCTTGTACAACCCCACACACACTGACCCTTGAATAATCCCACACACAGTCATTGCCCCTTGTATAACCCCCCCACACACACAGTCATTGCCCACACACACATTAACCTTTGAATACCCCCCACACTCAGCCATTGCCCCTTGTATAACCCCCCCACACAACAGTCATTGCCCACACACACAATAACCCCTGAATATCCCCACACTCAGCCATTGCCCCTTGTGTAAACCCCCCCCACACACACAGTCATTGCCCACACACACAATCATTGCCCACACACACAATAACCCCTGAATACCCCCACACTCAGCCATTGCCCCTTGTGTAAACCCCCCCCCACACACATTAACCCCTGAATACCCCCACACTCAGCCATTGCCCCTTGTGTAAACTTCCCCACACACACACAGTCATTACCCACACACACAATAACCCCTGAATACCCCCACACTCAGCCATTGCCCCTTGTGTAAACCCCCCCACACACACAGTCATTGCCCACACACACATTAACCCCTGAATACCCCCACACTCAATCATTCCCACACTTGCCCACACACAGAGAGCGCGGCTCTTCAGCTGAAGCTCACCTGTGGTGCAGGCAGTACAAGCAGCTGAGCTGAGGCAGAGACGTGGCCGGAGATTTTTCATATCTCGCGCTATTTCCAAGCGCGTCACGTGATGCGCTTGGAAATAGCGCGAGATATGAAATTCTGGGCAGGTCTCTGCCTCAGCTGCTTAGTTATACGAGCAAAGCAGTCGGCCAATCAGGGCATGGCTGCTGCACTGATTGGCCGACAGCTCCCCTCGTATAACTAAGCAGCTGAGGCACAGACCTCAGCAGTGTAATGCAGCAGGTGACGGGCGCAGCAGGTGATGGGCGCGGTGGGCGGGGACATGACAGGGGGGCGGGGAAGCCGACAGGACGCCGCGGACTGGCACAAAGACCCCCACGGCCCGGTCCTGGGCCGCGGACCGGTGGTTGGGGACCCCTGCTATAGAGAACCACATAATAAATAGATAAAGTGCACCATTCTGGTAGAGATTTCCACCTTATTGATTCTCAGAACAAGTATAAGACTAGGTCGTACATACAGAGTTATACCCAAAGTAAAAATAACAGTACCATCAGTCACAGTAACAGCTGAGCATAGTAAAGCATCCAAAGGATCATACCTATATGGTCAAAACTGCGGGAGAGCAAACCAGGGAGAGAGAGAGTAGGTCCTAATGCCCCTACATATGTTTCGCCCACACAGCTTTCTCAGGGAGAGGTCTGTAGATAGTAGTGGACACCATGCCATGACACCAGCTCTGCTCTGAAACAGGTGCCGCAAGTGACGAGTGGAAACAACCGTCTTCACACGCTGCTACCTCGGGTTGATTTGACGGCGCAAGATACATTTGTCTCATCTACCCGGTTGTTTCCACCCAGCTGTAGCGGCGTGTAAAGGTACCTTAAGTCTATGATTTGATTGCTCGGACGCCTTTGTCTACTTGTAGGTTGACTCTTTTAGATAAGACCCAAGGATGTACAATCAGGGGTGGACATATCATTGAAGCAACCTGTGCAGTCGCACAGGGGCCCAAGAGGTAAGGGGGCCACTTCTACCTCCAAAACAGGAGGGACTGTGCATTATGTGGAGCTCTTGGGCCCCTATACTGATCTTGCACAGGGGCCCTCATCTATCTGTGTGCACTGGTGTAAACAATACCGACACAATATTCTACATATAGAGGATATTGGGGCACAGAGCAGCCATTACTCGCCCCCCGCCTCTCCTGATAGAATGGCGGTGCTGGCCCTGATAAGTCAGCGATCAGATGAATTTCCCAGCAGATGCATTTGCCGTACAGGTGAGATTAAATAATGCAGCGCTATCTGCATTGACATGTGAGGCGCGCAGCTTTCTGCTGTAGGGGACAAGTGATCGCTGAAATATTCAAATAAGAGGATTGCATAATTTATTATATACCTTTACCCAGGACAAACAGGAGCCGGTGCTGGGAAAGCTTTCTGCAGGAGATTGATTGAACGGAGCTTTGTGCTTGGCGGGAAGAAACGCGCCTTATACAATGACCAGAAGGGGACAGTATGGTTTATTCCCATAGTGATGACTACCATCTGGCATTGATCAAGTACATAAAATGACTATTTCTTGTATAGCGCCAACATAATCCAAAATGATGTACAAAGATTTATAAAGTAACTAAACTTTTATTTATGGAAAGTTATGAAACTTTGTGGAAACTCGGTTGTCTGTGATTTGCAAAGCACGGTGCATTGTCAGCGGGAAGCTGTACACATGTGAATTTAGAGAAGAATGAAGAAATAAGGAGTGTCATAATTATTCCAGAATGCCTGTGGAACAGCGCAATGTCGCAAAAAGTTTCCAAAAGTAACATTTCTATTTAGTCACTGTAGTTTTGGGCAACGTGATGACCACTAGATGTCTCTCTTCCTCGTAACTTATTATCCGTTGCCTGTTGTCAAGTGTAATCCATCTTTAGCAGCAGAGACACCAAAACCCATTACTGGAAGTGGAAGTGGGGCTTTGTCTCTCTACGATAAGTGGAAGTGTGTCTGTGTCACTCTACAGTAAGTGGGAACAGATCTCTAACAAGAAGTGGAATTGGCACTTTGCATGTCCTTATGGTCAGCAGGTCTTTTTCTTTTGCAGTAAGTGGGGGTGAGTCTGTCTATAGTAGGTGGGGCAGGACTTTGTCTGTCTATAGTAAGTGGGGGTGGGTCTTTGTCTCTCTAACAGTAAGTGGGGGTGGCTCTATGTCTCTCTAACAGTAAGTGGGGGTGGGTCTTTGTCTCTCTAACAGTAAGTGGGGGTGAGTCTTTGTCTCTCTAACAGTAAGTGGGGGTGGCTCTATGTCTCTCTAACAGTAAGTGGGGGTGAGACTTTGTCTCTCTAACAGTAAGTGGGGGTGGGTCTTTGTCTCTCTAACAGTAAGTGGGGGTGGGTCTTTGTCTCTCTAACAGTAAGTGGGGGTGGGTCTTTGTCTCTCTAACAGTAAGTGGGGGTGGGTCTTTGTCTCTCTAACAGTCAGTGGGGATGGGTCTTTGTCTCTCTATCAGTAAGTGGGGGTGAGTCTTTGTCTCTCTAACAGTAAGTGGGGGTGGCTCTATGTCTCTCTAACAGTAAGTGGGGGTGGGTCTTTGTCTCTAACAGTAAGTGGGGGTGGGTCGTTGTCTCTCTAACAGTAAGTGGGAGTGGGTCTTTGTCTCTCTAACAGTAAGTGGGGGTGGGTCTTTGTCTCTCTAACAGTCAGTGGGGATGGGTCTTTGTCTCTCTAACAGTAAGTGGGGGTGAGTCTTTGTCTCTCTAACAGTAAGTGGGGGTGGCTCTATGTCTCTCTAACAGTAAGTTGGGGTGGGTCTTTGTCTCTAACAGTAAGTGGGGGTGGGTCTTTGTCTCTCTAACAGTAAGTGGGGGTGGGTCTTTGTCTCTCTAACAGTCAGTGGGGATGGGTCTTTGTCTCTCTAACAGTCAGTGGGGGTGAGTCTTTGTCTCTCTAACAGTAAGTGGGGGTGAGTCTTTGTCTCTCTAACAGTAAGTGGGGGTGGCTCTATGTCTCTCTAACAGTAAGTGGGGGTGGGTCTTTGTCTCTAACAGTAAGTGGGGGTGGGTCGTCTCTCTAACAGTAAGTGGGAGTGGGTCTTTGTCTCTCTAACAGTAAGTGGGGGTGGGTCTTTGTCTCTCTAACAGTAATGGGGGTGAGTCTTTGTCTCTCTATCAGTAAGTGGGGGTATAAAAAAGGGGGAGACAGAAGCGCACAATAGGATGTTATCCATTGGTAAAATCGTTTGACAGATATGGATCCACTCACCTGGTTCAGTTGTGTGGAACACAACAACCATAAGCACAAATGGGTAGGATCTGATGAACTGCAGCAATCAGCCGGTCACTAGAATTGCATCTATAGAAAGGAGAGAAGTCCGGTTTTCAGGATCGCGCTGTTCCAGTTCAACGTTCATAAGGAGTTACTTGGTCCTTGGATTAACTCCTTGTGAACTTTGGACTGGAACAGCGCAATCCTGAAAGCCGGACTTCTCTCCTTTCTACATAAGTAAGTGGGGGTGAGACTTTGTCTCTCTAACAGTAAGTGAGGGTGGGTCTTTGTCTCTCTATTGTAAGTGGGGATGGGTCTATGTCTCTCTAACAGTAAGTGAGGGTGGGTCTTTGTCTCTCTAACAGTAAGTAAGGGTGAGTCATTGTCTAATAGTAAGTGGGGGTGGGTCTTTATCTCTAATGAGAAATGGGGTGGGTATTTGTCTTTCTTTTGGAAGTGGGAACAGTTGGGGAGGGTCTTTTCACTCTGGTCTTGCTGTCCTGGTAGTCAGTATGCACATGGACATAACACAGGCAGACTTTCAGATCAGGGTATTCGGGTTATTGGACAATGGCAGGGACAATCCATGCTTGGAAGTGAATGAAAGGTACCTATGGTGCTAACTTGATGCTGATAATGGCAAGTTACAGAACCGGAGAACGGAGAATCGAGGCAGTTCCAGGACATATGGGACTGGTATGTGTACCGACAGCAGTTATAACTATTTGTGGGGAATGGGGGCAGAGAGACCGTGTTTTGTTTTTCTACAGGTTTTCGGTGAAAGGACCGGTATGCTGTAAGCATTTTCTTTCTTGGATTACTCCTTCTTATATCAGTGGCAGGATCTACATTATTTACTGCAGCCATAGTGACCGGTTTATCCATCATTCCTCCAGGCTAGTGGCCGTTGATACTATTAGCCCAATGCATAGGATCTGCATGGAGAGAAATGAGTCCAGATATGCCATGTGCACTATCAGTCTCCTCTGCTGACTGCAGCATGGGCACTTTGTTACGGAGCGTTTTTCCATTCTTAATAAACAGAAGTATGAATAATCCACTTCTGAGAATGAAGGCCACCTACCGGCCTCACAATCATCAGTCCGGTCACAGTAGCACTCAGGATGATGAGAGTCCTGTGTGATCGAGAAGTAGGATGAAGATGTCCTCGGAAATCTGTCAACATGTACGGACAGTCCGGACGCTTGTCGCCAGCGTGCAAATTACTCAGTATCAGCAGCAGATCTCAGAACAGTTCATCTATGGCCAAGTTTTAATTGACTGGCACTACTATAGTGACAAACAAAGTGCGGGCGGACGGATTCTACCAGGAGCCTCATCAGCAATTAACTAAATTGCGCCCAGTATCTCATTAATGCAAAGAGCAGATAGATGGGCCAATGTCTAAAGGACGGGCAGCACAATCCAACTAGACCTTGTGCCAGCCAATTATCTAAAGTGGTTAAACTAATTATCCCATAAGTCTAGCGCAAGTTGGTTGACCAAGTTCTCCTTAAAAACTGAACCCAAGAGAAAGCAGTGAACCTAAAGACTATACACACATGAGTCCACCATTTTGAGAAGTTGCTCCCACTTCAAAAGGCAGTAGATCCCAATGACATCAGTAGGGTGACAATAACCTATAAGGGAATGGGCATGAAATCCAATCTTCTAGAAACTAGAGGAATGAGTTAGGGAGATAATCTTTTCTTTGGAAACCCCAACCAACAAACCACCGGACCGTCCAAGAGTCACAACTTCATTGAAATTGAGGCAGGGGTGTGGAGATAGATGTTGTGTCAAGGCTTGGTGCCTGACAGATCCCAGCATTACAAATGGTCCTGATACGTGGAGGGACCATCTTATATTTAATATTGGTGCCCAGGAGAAGCTGGGGATTTGGGCGTTGTAATAATGATGCTACGTTTAGTTGCAGAGGGGTATCAGTACTGAAGGACTTACACAATGTCAAGAGCCATTTTTATGGTGGTAACCTTGGCTGAACTTGGGGATGACTTCGGGTGAGTGAATTTACATGATGAAAGGAAATTTAAAGGCTTTTCCTGGAAGATTGGTGACCTACAATCAGTATAAATTGCGGTCACTAACTGAATGACCAAAATTAGGGAACAGAGGTCCCATATGTCCCCTGTTGCTCCATTCAATGACCACACTTATGCCATATCATACCCATCAATGGCCACCCATGTTCTCTGTCACTCCATTAATACAGTGGCCACCCATGTTCCCTGTCACTTCATTCATACAATGGTCACACATGTTCCCTGCTACTCCATTCATACAATGGTCATCCCATGTGCCCTATCCCCCAATACAATGGTCATCCATGTTCCCCGCCACTCTATTCCTACAATGGTCAGACATGTATCCTGTCCCTCCATTCAATGGTCACCATGTTCCCTGTCCTTCCATTTAATGGTCACCCATGTTCTCTGTCCCCCCATTATCAATTGCGTTTACTGTCCCTGTTTTCCCTGTCCTCCTCCATTAATGTCACAGTCACCTCTCATGATTTCCCTGTCCCCCCATTTCAATGGTCCACATTCATGTTCCCTGTCCCTCCATTCATGTCACCCATGTTCCCTGTCCTCATTAATGGTCACCCATCCTGTTCCCTGTCTCCTCCATTCAATGTCCTCATGGTCATGTTCCCTGTCCCTCCATTCAATGACTCACCATGTTCCCTGTCCTCATTCATGATCACCATGTTCCCTGTCCCTCCATTCAATGGTCACCCATGTTCCCTGTCCCTCCATTCAATGGTCACCATGTTCCCTGTCCCTCCATTCAATTAGTCCACCATCATGTCCCTTCTGTTCTCATATGTCACCTGTTCCCTGTCCTCATTCAATGGTCACCCATGTTCCCTGTCCCTCCATTCAATGACTCACCCATGTTCCCTGTCCCTCCATTCAATGATCACTCCTGTTCCCTGTCCCTCCATTCAGTGGTCACCTCTGTTACATGTCCCTCGACTCAATGGTCAGACATGTCCCCGGCTGCTCAATTCAGTATCTATCTTCTTCAATGTCGTAGACTTTGAGCAAAGTGGCCCCACCACTGCCCCACTAAAACGTCTACTTAATGCACTCAGTGGTACATTGAGGAGGAATTATAGACTTAGGACCCCTATTCCAGTAATCAGTGGGGCCCCCAGCACTCATACATTTATCACTCACCCTCTGGATAGGTAATAAATGTCTATTATGAGTGTCCTAGTAATAAAACATCATCATCTTTTATGTAAAATGAGATCCACAAGAAAGGAGCCAAAACCTCAAGTCTCCCGGCTACCGGACGACTAATGCACTGGTAATAGGTGTGTGTGTGGAGAGTGCATATCTCAGGGGCCTGGACGGTAATACCATCCTATATGAAGGTGTATTAATGTGGATTCAGACCCTGGGTGTAGTAATCCGAGCTTCCAGTAATACACTTGGTTTCCGCTTTTCAGTGTTCATTACTAGGAGATATAAATCACACATTAATCCACTCTAGAGAACACTGTCCATGCCCGTTATGCCACGGTAATTGCGTGCCAACTAGGCAACTATTACAAAGCGTCGGTGTAAAGTTCACTCCTGCCCATAGGCATCATCAGTAGCACATGTCTCGTTGGCCTGTCTACAAAGCGCAGGCATGTTATCTATAATACAGCAGCCCACTGCAATGGCAAGTCTTCTATATAATTGGTTGAACATGTGAAGAAATGAATTTTGAACTATATTGGAGGGTAAAATGACAATTTCCTCACCTTCTCACAGCTTTCAGATCCTTATTCCATGCCTACAGACTCAACGAAACCTCTTTAGTCCCCAAAAAAAAATCATCTAGTAAGAAATCGTATGCACAGTAGTGTAAAAAAGGGTTTGCCCCTTCCTGATTTCTTATTCTTTTGCATGTTTGTCACGCTTAAATGATTCAGATCAATTTTAATTGCTTAATTATTAGACAAGATAAAAAAAAATGCAGTTTATAGATGAAGGTTTTTATTTTTAACAGAAAAAGAAATCCAAACCTACAGATCCCTGTGTGAAAAAGTGTTTGCCCCCTTCGTTTCTTATTCTTTTGCATGCATGTCTGATTTAAATGTTTTAGATCACCAAACAAATTTATTTATTTGACAAAGAAAACAAAATGCAGTTCATAAATGAAAATCTTTTTTTATTAAGGGACAAGAAAACTAAACCTACAGGGCCTTGTGTGAAAAAGTAATTGCCCATTTCCTTAAAACCTAAATTAACTGTGGTTTATCACATCTTTCCCTAGCCACACCCAGGTGTGATTACTGCCACACCTGTTCTCAATCAAGAAATCACTTATATAGGACCTGCCTGATAAAGTAAAGTAGACCAAAAGATCTTCAAAGGCTAGACATCATGCTGTGATCCAAAGAAATTCAGGAACCAATGAGAAACAAAGGTATTGAGATCTATCAGTCTGGAAAAGGTTATAAAGCCATTTCTAAAGCTTTGGGACTCCACAAATGGCGAAAACATGGAATAGTGGTGAACCTTCCCAGGTTTCATACTACTGTAGTATAGAAAAGAGAAGAGATGAGAAAAGGTGGGGAGAGGAGGAGATGCAGCTGCTGGTCATAGTGTAATGATTGTTGTGGGTCTTAGTGAGATAGTATGAAAGTTAGAGGGAAGCACATGTGGAGACATCTGACTGGTCCATGGCACAGCTCTGACATCACACCAGGAAAAGTCTGCCCACACAGGAGGCATCGTAGCTCCACATTTCAGCTGTCTTTGGAGGCACTTTTCTTTTTAATAATAGTGGTGCCAATTCTAGTGCCAATGTCTATGTTGAATTCCAAACCAACCAACAAACCAGCAAATTGGGTTAACCTATTCCCAGTACATGACTAGGATAGCGGACAGAAGTACCAGTGTGCCCTCACCCTGTCCAGACACCTGCATGTCCAATGATGATCTACCAAGACATCAAAATGAGGGGATCAGTCTGCAGAACTCCATCGTAGACCAAAGCCAAAACATTCCTTTAAGGAACCCACTTGAAGAAAATCCAGTAGGTAAGATCCAAAGCCCAGGTAAAAAAAAAAAAATCTTTCAAGACTTTATTCTGCCATACAACAAGGAACAACGTTTCGACCTATCAAAAAGGTCTTTATCAAGAATCTTTAGACTATTTTTCCACCAAGGATTTGGACACTGTCTCTTTCTAACCTACCGTAATTCTAAATGTCAAGCCATGATGAAAGTTGTAGCTTCCCGAGAGATTACTTGTGGTTCAGAGGGGAAATGTATGTTTATAACTCTTACCAAACCTATTATGGGTACAAACCCCGGGTGAAAGATGAAATGGAGATAGACATTGAAGAGGAACCTAGAAAGCCAAGTGACATGGTGGAAAAACCAAGAGGTGACCTTCCAATGTTGCACCAGGACCAAATCTACACCTATGATTGGTCCAACCAGTAGATGACATTGGTTAGATGAGACCTTGATTATTGATGATGATCTGGACATCTACAGCCAATGGTGATACGCCCATAGCCACCATGAGTGTGGACCCTGGGTGTCCAGGTATCTGCTCTCTGTATGACAGTTTCCTTCCCCATAAATATACCGTAATCCAAAACTGCATGTACCCCTCTAATCTAAATAGTATAGGAAGAAAGACTACATTGTCAGGAAGCCCTGAGGCAATCTTATGGTAGCATGTAGGCATGATATATACATACAGTATGTATTTGTCACGAGTGTCTCCGTACTCGGAAGACTGGTGACGGCTCTGGGATCTGAGCTTCATGTTGTTTAGTAAAACTCAGGATTTTAAATGTTTTGCTTTCTGCTAGCACATCTAGGGTTAATGATTCTTTCCTTGCTGATAGTTCTTGGTCAGTTCTGTCTCAGCTGATGCAGGTTTGTGACCACTCCCCTTCCCTTTATATAGTCAAATGTTCCATCTCCCGTTTCCGATAATAGAGTATCATCATTCTGAACTGACCACCGCGGAGAGAGGAAGTCTATTAATGATGTTGGTGTCCGTTTGCCTGCAGCCTCAGTGTCAGGCAGCAGCTTCGTGTTGTATATTGCTTTCTGTCTATGCTCCCGTCAGTCCTCCTTTCCCTGTGTCTTTTTACACTAGAGGTGACGTCTAGTGCACTCACCAGCCTTGGCACTAGCCACAAAAAGTGGAGGGGTAGCACATGGACTAGGCATATGACGGTGACATGGAGAAGGACCCACTTAGGGACGTTAGGGAATGCAGGGTGCAGAAACAGGTTATTGTCATTTGGTACCCAGTCTCCTCTCTCCCTACCATAAGCGTCTTCCTACCTTTTTCCATTCCCTGTTGTATCTCCTTGTTGTGCCATGCACGGGACACCCATTGCGTGACAGTATTTGAAGGTGAGTGATGGATAGATACCAGTACATACACTAAAAACATCACCATATATACAACCTTGAAACCTTAAAGAGCATTTTTTCACCAATCTGTGACTCCTGAAGATTCTGGTACTCTCAGAGACTTGCACTTTCCCCATATCCAGCCATGCAATTACACAATATCTCAGGTAGGCTCCTGGGATGTGCTACTTAATGGGGATCCACAGCTGGTACACATGTTTGAGGAACATCAAACCCAAAGACCGACTCAAAGTAGAAGCACGTGCACCAACTAGAAGTGCCATGAATGGGTTACTGTTCCAAAAGCACACGAGAGACAACGTGTACTGATATAGCAGGGCTGAAGCCAGGCGTAGCAGAACGCAGGTAGCTTGACTTTTAAAAGTCTTTGCGCCTCATGAGAGGTTTGATTTAACCCTTTAATGACTGTGCAATGTCACCTAAGGATACCAGATCCCATACAAACACAAAGTCACGTGAAATATGCAGCTGCGCAGTATGTGCCCCAGATGATAGCTATAGCTAGAATATAAGATATAGGGTCGGGGCAGCTTAAAAAGGTATAACAAGGAACAACTACTACCTATTGTTACTCTCAAAAATCATATAACAGCACACTTTAAAGTAAAATATGAAAACATTGAATGAGAAATTCTGATATTGCATTACTGCTATAGGAATTGTATTTAAAAGAAATTAGATTCTTAGCTTATGTATTGGCCAATCCATGTGAGCCCAATAGCCATGACAAGGTGCATCTATTTATCAGGACCCTATTTGGATGGAAAAATCTACGAAGTCTCGGGCAGGTAGGATCCAGCTAAAAGGCAGATGTCATTGTCCTTATAACTGGATCCTACCTGCCCAGATTTGTAGATTGCTTAATCCAGCATTTCCAGGTATTTCAAGTCAGGGTCCCAGTAAAGATAATATTTGCCTTGTCATGGCTTTGTCATCGCTGTTGGGCTCACACGTAAAGAGATTTGCCTTGTCATGGCTTTTAGGCTCACACGTAAAGAGATTTGCCTTGTCGTGGCTTTTAGGCTCACATGTAAAGAGATTTGCCTTGTCGTGGCTTTTAGGCTCACATGTAAAGAGATTTGCCTTGTCATGGAAGCTGTGGCTCACATGTAAAGAGATTTGCCTTGTCATGGCTGTTGTGGTTCACATGTAAAAAGAGTTTCCTTGTCGTGGCTGTTGGGCTCACACATAGAGATTTGCCTTGTTGTGGCTTTTAGGCTTACATGTAAAGAGATTTGCCTCATCATGCCTGTTGGGCTCACATGTAAAAAGATGTGACTCATCATAGCTGCTGGCCCACATGTAAAGAGATTTGCCTTGTCGTGGCTTTTGGGCTCACATGTAAAGAGATTTGCCTCATCATGCCTGTTGGGCTCACATGTAAAGAGATGTGCTTGTTTTGTGGCTGTTGTGCTCACATGTAAAGAGATTTGCCTCATCATTGTTGGGTCACATGAAAGAGATGTGCTGTTGGGTCACATGTAAAGAGATTTCCTTGTCGTGGCTTTTGGGCTCACATGTAAAGAGATTTCCTTGTCGTGGTTGTTGGGCTCACATGCATTGGCCAATACATTTTCAATTATAATTCCTATAGCAGTAATGCATTATCAGAATTCCTTCATTTACTGTTTGCATGTTTTAGCTGTTTAGAGTTCTGGTGTAAATATTTTTGAAAGTTCAATATGTGACTATGATATCGCTATTATATAAATATACAGAATGTGATTATGGCTGGTAGGTTTGACACTATGTATCATCGTTTCCTTGCCCATTGTTGTGTTGTATCCACCTACATGATTTCATTTCTATCTTTCATGGCCAATAGTGATGCATACACTACAGATAATGTGGCTGTATATAGTAAGGCTTCTTATAAATGCTCAGTATCCAGTATCTACCTACCCCCAGGAGCTCGGGGGCCATCGCTGTGGCCCCTGTGTGCTGTGTGTCCGCACCTCCTCGCTGCCTTATTGCTCATCTGATATTTTTCATTACAGCTCCCAGCAATAAATATTAATCTCCGTTACCTGACTGCTCCATATTTCTCTCTCATCTGTAAATCTTCCCTTATTTTCAATGCCATACTCTAGCGCTGAGCTGCACTTAACCCTTCTCCAGCCAAATCAACCTCCACAGAGATCCCCCTGCCTCCCAAACTAGTCAGCACCTGAACCTCTTCACTGGTCTATAGGAGCTTGCAATCTATTTTACAGCACAATTGTTACATTGGGCACAGACCTTGCAAACTATTCTAGAAGGTAGTTACTACAGTGGGCAGAAGAGCTTGCAATCTTTAGAGAACACAGTCATTACACTGGATACAATCTGCTTTACAAATTAATTATAATGGGCAAAGGAACTTGCACTCTATTGTAAAACTCAGTTGTGAAATTAGGTGTACTTTTAGAGAAAATACTTGTCAAGGGGACAAGAGCTTGCAATCTATTTTACAAAATAATCATTACGATGGCACATGAGCATGCGATCTTTATGGAATAATGTTATCACACTGAGCATATTAGCTTCCAGTCTTTATAAAACACTAGAGCACAAGAGCTTACAATCTACTGTATGATTCAATCATTATGATGGAACAGGAACTTGCAATCTACCATAGGACTCATTCATTACAATGGGCACAAGAGCTTGCAATCTATGTGTATGGGCTCATCATACAATGGGCACAAGAGCTTGCAATCTACAATGGGCACAAGGGCTTTTAAACATCTACAAGACTCAGTCATCACAATAAGCAGAGGAGCTTGCAATCTACTAAAGGGACTCAATCATTACAATGAGCACATGAGTTTGCAATGTACTCTAGGACTCAGTAATTATATGAGCACAGGAGCTTGCAATCTATTTTAAAACACAATGGATATACAGAAAAGAGTTTACAATCTACGGTAGAGCACAGTTGTTGCACTTGGTACAGGAGCTTACAATCTATTGCAAAACACAGTAGATACCCTGGACATAGGAGCTAGCACTCTGTTGTAAGACACAATCGTTACATTTGGCACAAGAGATTGCAATCTATATTTGGAAAATTCTTTACGCTAGGAGAAGAGGCTTGCAATCTATTTCACAACACAATGGTTATACATATATTCAAATCAATGGTAGAATACAGCTAATACACTGAGCACAGGAACTTGCAATCTATTTTACTCCACAATCCTTCTATTGGGCTCAGGAGCATGCAATCTATTTTACTCCACAATCCTTCTATTGGGCACAGGAGCTTGCAATCTATTTTACACCACTCTCCTTCTATTGGGCTCAGGAGCTTGCAATCTATTTTACGCCACACTCCTTCTATTGGGCACAGAAGCTTGCAATCTATTGTACACCACAATCCTTCTATTGGGTCGAGTTGCATTATTACCTTATCATTTATGGCCAGGAGCTTGCAATCTATTTTAACACTCTATTGGCTAGGGTTGCAATCATTTCACCACATTTCTATTGGGCTCAGGAGCTTGCAATCTATTTTACACCCCAATCCTCTATGGCTCAGAGCTGCAATCATTTTCACAATCATCTATTGGACAGGAGATTGCAATTTTTACACACCTCTCTATGGCATAGAGTGCATCTATTTACACAATAGCTTCTATTGGGCAGGAGCTTGCAACTATTTTACACCACAATCCTTCTATTGGGCTCAGGAGTGCAATTATTTTAACCAATCTTTATTGCACTTAGGAGCTTGCAATCAATTTTACACACACTCCTTCTATTAAGCTTAGGAGCTGCAATCAATTTACACTCTAATCATTTATTGGGCTCAGGAGCTTGCAATCTATTTTACAACACACTCCTATTGGGCTCAGGAGCTTGCAATCTATTTTCACCACAATCCTTCTATTGGGCTCAGGAGCTTGCAATCTATTTTACACCCCAATCCTTCTATTGGGCTCAGGAGCTTGCAATCTATTTTCCACCACAATCCATCTATTGGGCCAGGAGATTGCAATCTATTTTACACCACACTCCTTCTATTGGGCATAGGAGCTTGCAATCTATTTTACACCACATAGTCCTTCTATTGGGCAGGAGCTTGCAATCTATTTTACACCACATCCTTCTATTGGGCTCAGGAGCTTGCAATCTATTTTACACCACACTCCTTCTATTGCGCTTAGGAGCTTGCAATCAATTTTACACCACACTCCTTCTATTGGCTTAGGAGCTTGCAATCAATTTTACACAACACTCCTTCTATTGGGCACAGGAGCTTGCAATCTATTTTACACCACACTCCTTCTATTGGGCACAGGAGCTTGCAATCTATTTTACACCACACTTCCTTATTGGGCACAGGAGCTTGCAATTGTTTTACAATACAATCCTTCTATTGGGCTCAGGAGCTTGCAATCAATTTTACACCACACTCCTTCTATTGGCACAGGAGCTTGCAATCTATCTATACATTGGCATTAAACAGACTAAGTGAACATGTTGGAAATGCAGCAGGGTCGTTAGCAATTCACAACCTGCAGGATGGTTAAGGGTGATCTGAAGGAGGGGGCCAGGATATTTTGCACTACCCCCCCACCAAAAATCCCGACAGGCTTCAGCAACGAGGGGTCAGCTGACAAATGTATTAGATTCCCAGGAATAAGGGACGTGGGCTGGAGATGAAGGCAGGAGAGATGTTGTGCAGTGAGTGACAGCGCAGCCGTGCCATGCCTTGAATGGAGGAGGCTCAGCTGTTTGCTGGATATGGGGTCTATCATACTGCTGCAGTGAGGAGGGGATATACAATATTCGTGCAGGGAGTAGTCACAAAACCTGCTAAGAACTATGCATAAATATATAAAGCACCACTGCCATAGAAAAATACATGATGGCATCTCCAGGGGTCCAGGGGAGTGATGCTGATATTCTTCCCAATGCAAACTTCTGTAGAAATGGTGTCCTTGCAATCCACAGGCTCAGCAATCCAGACATTAAATAACCACACTGCATGTTAACTGGGAAGTCCAGATAGAGAGGAGGGGGGTGACCAAGTGCCCCTCCAAATTCCATGCTGCCAACTTGCATTCTACACCAGCCCATGCCCCCACTGGGGGGATTCCACTGCATTGTATCCTAGGCAGCTTTACAGCATAGAAAGGGGGCTTCATCTCCAAAGGGGGATCCAGCCAGGAGGGTGGGTGCTGCACGACCAAAAAACACAGCACCCATCAACTTTACAGAGAAGGTATGAGATTCAAAGAAGAAAGGGGAGGGGGGGGATCCAGCAAGGGCAGTGGGGTGCAAAAAAGCCAAGAATCAGATCCCCCTGCAAGGGCTGGCTTGCCTGTGATTACTATTCACACCTGCCTGCCATCCACACACAGACTAGGCATCAATGGGAAGAAGAAGAGCAAAGGAAAATACATTTCCTGCAACAGCACAATGTATAAAGCATTGAAGGGAGCAGATCTTACCTGGGACAGCAGCAGGGACAGGCTGACTCGAGATTTGGGATCCATTTTCCAGCTTTAGAAGAGACAGCAGCTTGTATTATACATACACCAGGGCTGCTCTGTGCATATTTGCACTGTGAAACAGCCTTTGAGAAGAGGCTTCTCGTTGAGAGCCAGCCAACTTCCCAAATAGATCAGCAGCATCATCAGTTAAGCATTGGATAGAGGCTGGTGACCAGAGCCAATGGCTTTACAAGGTGCATTTCATCACAGCATATCCCAGTTTGTCAGGCTTTGCATTAGGTAGACGCCTCTGGCAATCACCACCTTTATATAGGCTATTAAATCCCCTTTTTAATCAGTATTGAGGGTGCTGTGCAGCCCCTTCCCTCATCCCATGGACTCAGCACAGAGCCAACATTTACATTGTGCCTTGTTTACTAAATATGTATCAGGGGGAGAAGAAACAATGTATCAGGGGGAACAATGTATCAGGGGAGAGAAAACAATGTATCGGGGGAACAATGTATCAGGGGGAGACGAAACAATGTATCAGGGGGAGAAGAAACAATGTATCAGGGGGAATAATGTATCAGGGGGAGAAGAAACAATGTATCGGGGGAACAATGTATCAGGGGGAGACGAAACAATGTATCAGGGGAACAATGTATCAGGGGGAGAAGAAACAATGTATCAGGGGAGAATAAACAATGTATCAGGGGAGAAGAAACAATGTATCGGAGGAACAATGTATCAGGGGATAAGAAACTATTTATCGGGGGACCAATGTATCGGTGAGAAGAAACAATGCATCAGGGGAGATGAACCAATGTATCAGGGGGAGAAGAAACAATGTATCAGGGGAGAAGAAACAATGTATAAGGGGAACAAAGTATCAGGTGAGAAAAACAATGTATCAGGAGGAACAATGCATCGGGTAGAAGAAACAATGTATCAGGAGGAACAATGTATCAGAGGGAACAATGTATCAGTGGCAGAAGAAACAATGTATTGGGGAGAAGAAACAATAAATAAGGAGGAACAATGTATCGGGGGAAACATGTATCGGGGAAAAATGTATCAAGGGAAACAATGTATTAGGGGAGAAGAAACAATGTATCAGGGAAACAATGTATCAGAGGGAACAATGTATCAGTGGGAGAAGAAACAATGTATGAGAGGAAACAATGTATCAGGGGAGAAGAAACAATGTATCGGGAGATGAAACAATGTATCAGGAGGAACAATGTATCGGGGAGAAGAAACAATGTATCAGGAGGAACAATGTACGGGGAACAATGTATCAGGGGGAGAAGAAACAATGTATCAGGGGGAACAATGTATCAGGGTAAAACAATATATCAAGCGAGAAAAATAATGTATCAGGGGAACAATGTATCGGGGAGAAGAAACAATGAATCAGGGGAACAATTTATCAAGGGAAACAATGTATTAGGGGAGAAGAAACAATGAATCAGGGGGAACAATGTATCAGGGGGAACAATGTATCGGGGAGAAGAAACAATGAATCAGGGGGAACAATGTATCATGGGAAATAATGTATCGGGGAACAATGTATCAGGGGAAAACAAAGTATCAGGGAACAATGTATCAGGGGAAAACAATGTAACAGGCGAGAAGAAACAATGTATCAGGGGAAACAATGTATCAGGGAGAAGAAACAATGTATTTGGGAAACAATGTATCAGATGAGGAGAAACAATGTATCAGGGGAACAATGTATCAGGAGAGAAGAAACAATGTATCAAGGGGAACAATGTATCAGGGGAAAGAATGTATCAGGAGAAGAAACAATACATCAGTCGGTGAAACAATGTATCAGAGAAACAATGTGTCAGGGGAACAATGTTCCCTGATACATTGTTTCCCCTGATACATTGTTCCTCTGATACATTGTTCTCCTGATACATTGTTCCCCTGATACATTGTTTCTTCTCCTGATACATTGTTTCCCGATACATTGTTTCTTCTTTCTGATACATTGTTCTCCCTGATACATTGTTCTCCCTGATACATTGTTTCCCTGATACATTGTTCCTCTGATACATTGTTTCTTTGACTGATACATTGTTTCCTCCTGATACATTGTTTCCCCTGATACATTGTTTCCCCTTATACATTGTTCCCCTTGATACATTGTTTCTTCTCCCTGATATATTGTTTCTTCTCCCCCAATACATTGTCCCCCCTGATACATTGTTTCTTCTCGCCTGATACATTGTTTTCCCTGATACATTGGTCCCCGATACATTGTTTCTTCTCCCCTGATACATTATTTCCCTGATACATTGTTCCCCGATACATTGTTTCTTCTCATCTGATACATTGTTCCCCGATACATTGTTTCTTCTCCCCTGATACATTGTTTCCCCTGATACATTGTGCCCCGATACATTGTTTCTTCTCCCCTGATACATTGTTTCCCCTGATACATTGTTCCCCGATACATTGTTTCTTCTCATCTGATACATTGTTTCCCCTGATTCATTGGTTCTTCTCCTGATACATTGTTTCTTCTTTCTGATACATTGTTCCCCTGATACATTGTTTCTTCTCCTGATACATTGTTCCCCGATACATTGTTTCTTCTTTCTGATACATTGTTCCCCTGCTACATTGTTCCTCTGATACAATGTATCAGGGGAACAATGTATCAGAAAGAAGAAACAATGTATCGGGGAACAATTTATCAGGAGAAGAAACAATGTATCAGGGGAACAATGTATCAGGGGGAACAATTTATCAGGGGAAACAATGTATCGGGGGAACAATGTTTCCCCCTGAGGCATTGTTCCCCTGATTCATCTTTTCCCCAATACATTGTTTCTTCATTTGATACTTTGTATCGGGGAAACAATGTATCAGGAGGAACAACGTATCAGATGGAGAAGAAACAATGTATCAGGGGAAATAATGCATCTGGGAGGGGAACAATGTATCGGGGAACAATGTATCAAGGGAAACAATATATCAGGGGGAAAATGTATCAGGGGAAACATTGTATCAGGGGAACAATGTATCAGGGAGAAACAATGTACAGTCCCTGACAGAAGTTATGTCACTTATCCATGTTATGTAAATGAAAGCTTATAATCTGACGTTAAATTCATCCATTGGTTGTATAAATTACTCTTTTGAAGGCTGAAACCCTCCCAAATGTAGTTTAGGCTAAGAAAATAAATTGCCATCAATGCTGAAATATTGATAATTTAATGAACACAGAATGGTCAGATTTTGACAAAAGTTTTGTTGCCTGGTCATATAATGCACCCAATCCTAGTTTACATCCTCACCTGTGCTCCGTAAATGATTGGTTAATTAGTGGGTGTGTATAAAACCCAGCACCCCAGACCTTCACTTGAACTGCAATTTGAGCTCTAACAACATGCCAAAAATCCACCCTACGACTAAAAACCTTGATTATCAAGAGGCTGAAGACAAGATCCACTGCAGAGGTGGCTGGCACCTTAATGTGTCTCAGCGTCAAGTACAAAGAATTAAAAAAAGATTTGAAGAGACTGGAGATGTGTTTGACAAGCCCAGGTCCGGCAGACCCCGCAAGACAACTGCTCAGGAAGAACGTTTGTTGTTTAGAAAATCCAAAGCAAGCCCCTCTTCCACTGCAGCAGAGCTCCAAACAGGCCTGGTCACCTCAAGTCCCTGTGTCAACTGGAACAGTTTGTAGGATTCTGTCTCCAAATGGTCTCCATGGTCGAATCAGTGCCCAGAAGCCAGCAATAAACAAAAGGCAAATAAAAAGCCTTGTGGCATTTGCAGAGTCCCACAGCCTGCTAAACAGATGGATGCTGGAGAAGTGGCAGGAGGTGGATTTCTCTGATGAATCTTCAGTAGAATTACACCACAGCCGCCACAAATATTGCAGGAGACCTACTGGAGCCCGTATGGATCCAAAATACACCTAGAAAACAATTACATTTGATGGTGGAAAGATCATGGTCTGGGGTTACATTCAGTATGGGTGTGTGTGAAACATTTGCAAGGTGGAAGGCAATATCAATAGCCTAAAATATCAAGAAGTATTAGCTACCTCTTATATTCCAAATCATAAAAGGGGTCAAATTCTGCAGCAGGATGGTGCTCCATCTCATGCATCCATCTCTACAACAAAGTTCCTCCAGGCAAAAAAGATCAAGGTGCTCAAGGACTGGCCAGCCCAGTCACCAGACATGAACATCATTGAGCATGTTTGGGGTAGGATGAAAGAGGAAGCTTGGAAGACAAAACCAAAGAATTTAGATGAACTCTGGGAGGCTTGCAAGACTGCATTCTTTCCTATTCCTGTTGACTTCATTAATAAATTGTATGAATCATTGTTGAACCACATGGATGCAGTCCTTCAACCTCATGGAGGTCACACAAAATATTAAATATGACTCTAATAGCACCACAAATTCATTCACCAATGTTATGCAACATATATTTGTATTTTAAGTTAATTATTTGTTTGAATATCACATTACTTTCTGTGGGCGACAAAACTTTTGTCTTGCCAAAATCTGACCATTCTGTGTTCATTAAATGATCAATATTTCAGCATTGATGCCAATTTATTTTCTCAACCTAAACCAAATTTCGGAGGGGTTCAGCTTTCAAAAGAGTAAATTATACAACCAATGGATGAATTTAACATCAGGTTATAAGATTTTATTTACATAACATGGATAAGCAACATAACTTCTGTCAGGGACTGTATCTGATGGAGAAGAGACACTATATCAGGCGAAACAATGTATCAGGGGGAACAATGTATCAGGGGGATCAACTTTTCAGGGGGAACAGTGTATCAGGGGGGGATGCCACCAGTCTAGAGACATCATGTACACGTCTCTATAGCATTGGGATCAATTGTATCTTTAGGAAACTTAAATGAGCATTGAGGAATAGGAGGGTGTGGCTGACTAGCACAATATGGGTGTGAATAAAGAATATTTAATTGTGATGCCAGGGTTAAGGTTGTATCCATTCACTGGCAGGTAATATTGGGGATGAATTTAATATTTGCTTAGATCCATTGATTCCATTTACTTATTGGTAATATTGGGGAAGGATTTCATATTTGGTTGGATCCAATCACTGACAGGTAATATTGGGGGTGAATTTATTATTTAATTTTATCCATTGATTCTATTAATTGACAGGTAATATTGGGGTGAATTTAGTATTTGATTGGATCCATTCACTGACAGAGATCTTTGGGGGTGAATTTAATATTTGGTTGGATCCATTGATTCCATTTACTGACAGGCAATAATAGGGATGAATTTAATATTTATAATTATAAAATATTATTCACTTACATAGCGCTATTAATTCCATAGCGCTTTTACATACATTTGCAACACTGTCCACATTGAGGCTCACAGTCTAGATTCCCTATTCAGATTCAGTCTTTGGCATGTGGGAGGAAACCGAAGAACCCGAAGGAAACGTACACAAACACAGGGAGAACATACAAACTCCTTGCAGATGTTTCCTTGGTAAGATTGGAACCCAGGATCCGAAGGCTGCAAAGCAACAGAGCTAACCACTGAGCCACCGTATAGTGCTAACCACTGAGCAACCCTATAGTGCTAACCACTGAGCCACCATATAGTGCTAATCACTGAGCCACCATATAGTACTAACCACTGAGCCACCGTATAGTGCTAACCACTGAGCCACCGTATAGCGCTAACCCCTGAGATACCGTATAGTGATAACCACTGAGATACCGTATAGTGATAACCACTGAGCCACTGTATAGTGCTAACCACTGAGCCACCTTACAGTGCTAACCACTGAGCCACCATATAGTGCTAACCACTGAGCCACCATATACAGTGCTAACCACTGAGCCACCATATACAGTGCTAACCACTGAGCCACTGTATACAGTGCTAACCACTGAGCCACCGTATAGTGATAACCACTGAGATACCGTATAGTGATAACCACTGAGATACCGTATAGTGCTAATCACTGAGCAACTGTATAGTAATAACCACTGAGATACCATATAGTGCTAACAACTAAGCTACTGTATATTGCTAACCACTGAGCCACCGTATATTACTAACCACTGAGATACCGTATAAGTGCTAACCACTGAGCTACTGTATAGTGCTAACCACTGAGCCACCATATACAGTGCTAACCACTGAGCTACCATATACAGTGCTAACCACTGAGCTACTGTATAGTGCTAACCACTGAGCCACCATATAGTGCTAACAACTGAGCTACAGTATAGTGCTAACCACTGAACTACCGTATAGTGCTAACTACTGAGCCACTGTATATTGCTAACCACTGAGCTACCGTATAGTGCTAACCACTGTATATTGCTAACCACTGAGCTACCGTATAGTGCTAACCACTGAGCTACCGTAAAGTGCTAACCACTGAGCTACCGTATAGTGCTAACCACTGATCCACTGTATATTGCTAACCACTGAGCTACCGTATAGTGTTAACCACTGAGCTACCGTAAAGTGCTAACCACTGAGCTACGTATAGTGCTAACTACTGAGCCACCGTATATTGCTAACCACTGAGCTACCGTATAGTGCTAACTACTGAGCCACCGTATATTGCTAACCACTGAGCTACCGTATAGTGCTAACCACTGAGCCACCATATATTGCTAACCACTGAGCCACCATATAGTGCTAATCTCTGAGCCATCGTATATTGCTAACCACTGAACTACTGTATAGTGCTAACCACTGAGCTACCATATAGTGCTAACCATTCAGCTACTGTATATTGCTAACCACTGAGCTACTGTATAGTGCTAAACACTGAGCCACCATATAGTGCAAACCACTGAGCTACTGTGTAGTACTAACCTCTGAGCCACCATATACTGCTAACCACTGAGCTACCGTATAGTGCTAACCACTGAGCTACCGTATAATGCTAACTATTGAGCCACCGCATATTGCTAACCACTGAGCTACTGTATAGTACTAACCACTGAGCTACCATATAGTGCTAACCATTCAGCTACTGTATATTGCTAACCACTGAGCTACCGTATAGTACTAACCATTGAGCCACCATATGTTGATAACCACTGAGCTACTGTGTAGTATTAACCACTGAGCCAGCGTATAGTGCTAACCACTGAGCTACTGTATAGTGCTAACCACTGAGCCACCATATAGTGCTAACCACTGAGCTACCGTATAGTGCTAACCACTCAGCTACGTATAATGCTAACTACTGAGCCACCGTATATTGCTAATCACTGAGCCACTGTATAGTTCTAACCACTGAGCCACCATATAGTCCAAACCACTGAGCTACTGTGTAGTACTAACCTCTGAGCCACCATATAGTGATAACCACTGAGCTACTGTATAGTGCTAACCACTGAGCTACCGTATAATGCTAACTATTGAGCCACCGTATATTGCTAACACTGAGCTACAGTATAGTTCTAACCACTGAGCCACCGTATATTGCTAACCACTGAGCTACCGTATAGTACTAACCACTGAGTCATCGTATTTTGATAACCACTGAGCTACTGTGTAGTATTAACCACTGAGCCAGCGTATAGTGCTAACCACTGAGCTACTGTATAGTGCTAACCACTGAGCTACCGTATAATGCTAACTACTGAGCTACCGTATAGTGCTAACCACTGAGCCACCATATAGTGCTAACTACTGAGCTACCGTATAGTGCTAACCACTGAGCTACCGTATAATGCTAACTACTGAGCTACCGTATATTGCTAACCACTGAGCTATCGTATAGTTCTAACCACTAAGCTGCCGTTTTTTGCTAACCACTGAGCTACTGTATAGTACTAACCACTGAGCCACCGTATAGTGCTAACCACTGAGCTACTGTATAGTGCTAACCACTGAGCTACTGTATAGTGCTAACCACTAAGCTACTGTATAGTGCTAACCAGTGAGCCACAAGTATATTGCTAACCACTGAGCTACCTATAGTGCTAACCAGTGAGCCACCATTAGTGCTAACCACTGAGCCACCATATATTTCTAACCAATGAGCTACCGTAGAGTGCTAACCACTGAGCTATCGTATAGTGTTATCTACTAAACCACCAAATAGTGTTTGCTACTGAACCACCACATAGTGTTAGGGTATGTGTTCACAGTCCAAAGGAGCTGCGTGTTGGATGCAGCTCCTCCGGACCTGAGTGAAGCCGCGGGTGGCCGCAGGGAGTACCAGCAGCCGCCCTGTACTCACCATGTGCAGCGGGTGCGGGCGCTCCTCCCTGCAGTCCACACGATGGGAGCCGCTTCCGACTCCACAGCATGAAATAATAACATGCGGAGGGGGAGTGGAATGCCGGCACCCGCACTGCAGCTAAAAGAATGCCTGCGGTTGGACTAAGCACAGTGGGCATGGGATTTCTAGAAATCCCATCCACTATGCTGATACTGTACAACGCAGTGTTTTGGATCAGCGGCTGCGTATACTGATCGTAAGTATGCAGCCATAGCCACTGAGCCACCGTGTTGCCCATAGTATTTCATTTTATCCATTGATTCTCATTCTATTGAGGTGATTTAATTTCTTGATACCTTAACTATTTGAGTATGGAACATAATAGCAAATACATGCAGCTCCACACTCCAGTCCAGAGAGCCGGCGGGCGCCGTGCTGGGTGATGCATGCAAAGCTCATGTGAGTATCTTGTATTGTGTGTTTCCAGCTTATGTCGTAGTCTACTCAGGGCTGTATTCTAGCCACATTGCTCAGCTCTGGGGCTGTATACACTAACGATAGATTTTCAATAATTGCATTGGGTCAATAAAACCAACGGCCAAACCAAGTCTAGAGCAGTGGGTTTGGAACTCCAGTCCTGGGAAGGCCCTCAAACAGTGCATGTTTTCAGATTTCCTTAGTATTGCACAGGTGATAACATAATCACTTGCACTGGTGATGATTCCAATCCCTGTGCAATACTAAGGAAATCGTGAAAACCTGCACTGATTGCGGCCCTCGAGGACTGGAGTTCCCCACCCCTGCTCTAGAGGTTTGTAATCTGTGTATACACGATCACAGGAAGAAATGCACTTAACTTTCTAATATACAGTAGACATTTGATCAATTTTTGCTTGCTGTCAATGAATGGAAACATTCACATTTACATTCTGGAGAGTCCCAAACTGTGTCACAGGTGAGATTTTGCTCCACTTATTTTCAGCCCAGACAATGCTCTGTGAGCTCGATACATCAGCAGCACCAATGTCTTTCTTGTTTTGACAGTTGTTACAATGTATCAAAGCTAGAGCTTCCAAATTAAACAGATATATTTAAAACTTCCAACAATGTATTAATTGAGCTTTGAGCGATCACCATTTTACTGGATTAGGCACCATCCAGCTGATTAAAACAAAAACAAAGCTCCCTCTACCTGCAGGAAGGAGAGGAGAAGGGAGAAGAAACAGGCAGAGGAGATCCTGGCTGGTGATGGGACAGGTATGGAGAGGCGACAAGAGAGGAAAACATAAGGGTTTATTCCCTTTTAACCCCTTCCCAGCAGATTGAATTCACACCAAATTTATTCTATATAAATCATCGCCCCGATCCCTCCCCCACTGAACTGAATTTTGGGAGATTTGCTCTCTTCTAATCAGTATCTATCTGGATTGTCCAAACAAGATACAATGATATCAAACAAACCCTCATCTACGACCTAGTTTTAGGTCCAAATAGGCTTTACGTATGGCGGAGGACAGCAAGAAGGGTCATATCTGAAAATTGGTGCATGAGAATGAGAATTTTCAATGGTCCAGCAGGAGAATGGGATGGGTAAGAGATGGAGAGGAGTATGAGGTGATGGGAATAGTCATACTAATAAAGTAGCAGATGGAGATGATGAATGATAATGAAGAAGGATGATAGATGATGGACAGCTCATCAGATGATAACAGCGCAGAGAAGAAACCCTGAAGGAGGATGGAAATGAAGAGGAGTGATGGACACTGCATGGCAAGGATGGGGGGATTATTTATTCCTTACGTCTTCAATCTGTGCAGAGATTTCCATACTTTGTAGCAAAAAGAAAAAAGGAAGGTGAAGTCAAGTCAAAGCCAATTATTGGAAGGACGGGGTGATTGAAGGATGAGGAATGTCAAGCTGGCATTTGGCTACGTTCACACTGGTCGGGTTTGGCACAGTATTGGAAAGGGGTCACAATGACACATGGAAATTAGATTTTTTTCCCGTAACCACATACATTGCAAAATGTCCAATGGGAATGATGAAAGGAAGAAGGGAACATATAAGTGTCTATGGAGGAGAGTGGGAAATGATGAGTACACATGGAGGAAGGAGTCCAGTTTCTTATATGTTAAAACAACCTCTCTCCCCTTTAGGGTGTATGGACATAGTAGGGGGTCCATCATTCCGTCAGCCAAACTGCAGCCCCCTCTATGTGGGCCTAAGTATAATATTTCTCCTAATGGCCTCCACTTAAGAAATGTGCATCTATTGAGACAATGCCTGATCCTCATGTCTATGGTCATCAGTGTAATTTTAATAGGGCAGCATGGCCAGGGTAGAGTGATGTGCGGACTGGTGACATTAGGATCCTTTGCAGTCTGGGGCTTTATGCTTATTAAGAAAAATCTAATAAATTCACTGTAACATCATAGGGATGCACTGAATTGGGGTAGATATAACAGTGATAGGTCATCAGTAACAGATCGGTGAGGGTCTATTTTCTGGTGCACCCCAATATGAGATAAATACAGCAAGTTATGGAATAGCGCCATATATTATATAGTGGCCATTTGGGGTACTGCAGGTTCATAATATCGGGAACTTGTCAGCTACTTTATGCCCCCAAAGCTATTACTATCTGTCCCTGCAGCTTCATAGTACTATTCTAAGCATCCCTGTCTGAGCTAATACTGTAGTGTAATAGTTGATAAAAATCATTTTTTAACTTGCATTTTCGCATGTTAATTGGGCAGTGTCTAGACACTCTGGGTGTTTTGTTGGTGTCCATCCCCGCCTTCCTCCCATTGCTATCACGCCCCGATGGGCGTTATAACTTAATGTACAAGTGCTGCACCCCTCTTTGTAGATTCTAAAATCTATGGGCTGCTTCTAGGTATGACGTGCCGACGAATTTGTAGAATTAATGATAACATTATAGCTGCCTGTAACCACCACTAGAGGGAGCTGTTATGCAGTGAATAGTACACAGTAAGCTCCATAGCTCCCTCTAGTGGTGGCCAGAATTTGTAGAATAAATGGTAACATTCTAGTTCCCTGCAGTCACCAGTAGAGGAAGCTGTTATACAGTGAACAGTACACAATAAGCTCTATAGCTCCCTCTAGTGGTGGCAATAATTTGTAAATGGAAATGTTAACATTCAAGCTGCCTGCAACCACCACTAGAGGGAGATGCTATGCACTGAAGAGTACACAGTAAGCTCCAAAGTTCCCCCTAGCGGGGCCAGAATTTGTTGACATAAATGATAACATTCTAGTTGCCGGCAGCCACCACTGGAGGAAGCTGTTATACAGTGAACAATACACAATAAGCTCCATAGCTCCTCTAGTGGTGACTATAATTTGTAGAATAATTGATAACATTCTAGTTGCCGGCAGCCACTGGAGGAAGCTGTTATACAGTGAACAATACACAATAAGCTCCATAGCTCCCTCTAGTGGTGACTATAATTTGTAGAATAATTGATAACATTTTAGCCACCTGCAGCCTCTACTAGAGGAAGCTGTTATTCAGTGAACAGTACACAGTAAGCTACAAAGCTCCCTCTAGTGGTGGCCATAATTTGTAGACATAGATAACATTCTAGCTATCTGCAATCACCTCTAGAGGGAGCTGTTATGCCCTGAACAGTACACAGTAAGCTCCAAAGCTCCCTCTGGTGGCCAGAATTTGTAAACATAAAAACATTTTAGCTGCCTACAAATCACTACTAGAGGGGACTGTTATGCAGTGAACAGTACACAGTAGGCTTCAAAACTCCCTCTAGTGGTGGCCATAATTTATAGACATAGATAACATTCTAGCTGCCTGCAACCACCACAAGAGGGTGCTTTTATGCCTTGAACAGTGCACAATAAGCTCCAAAGCTCCCTCTAGTGGGGCCAGACTTTGTAGACATAAATAACATTCTACCTGCCTGCAACCACCACTAGAGGGAGCTGTTATGCACTGAACAGTACACAGTAAGCTCCAAAGCTCCCTCTAGTGGTGGCCAAAGTTTTATCATTTAAATGTTTGTTTTCACATGGGAGTTTGGAGCTTTGTGTCAGTATATCGCTATAACAAATTGATGCACCTAAAAATGACTTTAATATTAAGAGATTGTAGCAGAGTGATGACTCATTCTATTAGCTCATGGTTGGACTTGTGATTGGAGGCATTTACATTCTGTAGTGTGAAGTTGTAAGGATCCTTATTCTTTTTTATATTCTTTCTTTTTTACGACACCACATAGTGTTGCATTTTCACACTCTTGGCAGCAGATGGTTCAGTGAGGAGTAGGCAGCAGCTCAGAGACAAGACTTGATTACATTTAAATTTCACCCATCTTCTTTGCAAACATCCTATTCAGAGGAATAATTAGTAGTCCTTGGAGGAGGGGAAGGTGATGTCTTATGCTTCATTCTCTTTCTTGGAGGAAAAAAAAATATCTTAGGATTGCCTGCGGCTGGGCGATCAGTGCCTGCTCTGAGTGATAATCAGCTGCTCTCACTGTCACAATGTATAGAGGAGGGAGGGATGGGAAGAAGAGGGGCATTCATGAAGGAGGGGGGTCAGAACCGCCACCATCAGCAACAATGATCCATTATACTGGTGCAAGGCTCTGGATCTGCCATTATATGGCATGTATTAATCAGAGTGCCGCCACGCTGACATGTACACTGCCTGTATACACGTGCTGTGCTTATTCTTCATGTCGCATAGTATATAGTATATACACATCATATTCCAGTGTCAGAACCTGCTGATCACATACAGATAAGTGGCGCCTACTTTGCCGCTGATTATTGCAGCAGATTGCTCAGATCATTTTTGCTCCTGTCTCTATATCAACCATGTGGATTATTGCTGCTGCAGAACATCATAATGCCATTCAAATGCAGGCACAGTTGTATAATATGGATGAAAGCTGTTGCGAAACCTTATAGTATACGCTTCAGCTGAAGAAGAAAATTAGAATACACATCTCAGCTGCTGCAACCTGCAGACCATTATAATACTGCAGCTGCTGCAGAACATGCAACTCAGCAGCTGCAGAACATCATCATAATATGCAACTCAGCAGCTGCAAATCCTAATAATATACACCTCAGCTGCTGCAGAACATACAAATACACATCTCAGCAGTTTCAGAGCATCATAGTACACACCTCAGCTGCTGCAGAACCTCATAGTACACACCTCAGCTGCTGTAGAATGTACTAATATACAACTCAGCTGCTGCAGAACATCACAATACATACCTCAGCTGCTATACAACATCATAATACACACGTCAGCTGCTGTAGGACATAATGTAATGAAACTTTGTTGCTACAGAACATCATAATACACCCAGCTGCTGCAGAACATCACAATACACATTTCATCTGCTGCAGAACATCGTAATACACACCTCAGCTGCTGCAGAACCTCATAGTACACACTTTAGCTGCTATAGAACGCACTAATGTACAACTCAGCTGCTGCAGAACATCATAACACATACCTCAGCTGCTCTAGAACATGATAATACACACCTCAGCTGATGCAGAACATTGTGATACACACCTCAGATGCTGCAAAACATCATACGGTAATATGCACCGTAGCTGCTGCAGAACATCATAATACACACCCCAGCTGCTGCTGAACATCATAATATGCAACCCAGCAGCAGCAGAATATCATAATACACATCCCAGCTGCTACATGACAACATAATACACACCCCAGCTGCTGCAGAACATCATAAAGTACAAATCAGCCGCTGTAAAACATCATAATACACCTTTCAGCTGCTGTAGAACATCATAATATAAACCTCAACTGCTACAGAACATCATAATATGCACGTCAGTTGCTGCAGAACATCATAACACACACTCCAGCTGCTGTAGGCCATCATAATATGCAACTCAGCTAATGCGGAACATACAACATAAACTTAGAAAGCAGCCGCACATATATGTGTGCCTCTCTTTCTCCATTTTCCCCTCTAGTGGTGGCTGCAGCTGTAACCTGATCCCTCACTGAACTGACAGTCTGTCTCCTTTTGAGCCAAATGAATTTTAGCTGTTGTGAGCGAATAGTGAGTTCAGGAGGCAGAGGCAGGAGAAGAGGCTCATAAGTGGAAAAAGAGCTTGAAAAATGGTGATGATAGAATTAATATATAGACAGGGGCATAACTACAATAGGTGCAGGGGTTGCGATTGCACCCGGGCCCTGCAGCCTAGGGGGCCCCAAAAGTCCCTCTGGCCTATAGAAAAAGACATACTATTAAAGATTTGCAATTATTGGGGGCCCCGTTGGAGCTTTCGCATCGGGGCCCCTGAACCTGAGGTTACGCAACTATATATAGAGCATGTTGACTTTGCAACCAATTTACCAATAGACCAATTACTAAAATGTTCCAGCTATTTAGTGTTTACAGCTCTCCTGTAGCCCTCCGTATCTCTATAGTTACAGACCACAGACGAGCACTCTCTGTAGTCTCATCCTGCATCTCTTTTTCTTGATGAAATGGAATTTGAAAGCAGGTTTTTGCTATGCAATCTGAGGGCTGCATGATGTAGGGACTGAGACCCTGATTCCAGTGATGTGTCACTTACTTGTCTGTGTGTTGCTGTTTCAATAAATCATTATCACTATAGGACTAGGTACCTCATACTTCCTAATCCAACCTGCCCTCACCCTTGATTGGCAGTGTTTTGTCAATATACAGTGTACACAGAAAGCTGCCAATCAATGATGTGGGCGGGTATATACAAGGCTCAGCATTCAGAGCTTTGCTACATCTAAAGCAGAGAAATCTGTGATTGTATCAAAATGACAACAAGCAGCCCAGTAAGTGACACATTACTGGAATCAGGGTCTCTGCCCCTACATCATGCTGCCTTCCTTACATAGCAAAAAGCTGCTGACAGATTCCCTTTGCTACCTCATCTGAGGGCAGCATGATGTCAGCAAAAGACCCTGAATCCAACGATGCATCACATAGATTACTGGATGTAGCCGTTCTGACAGAATTAGAATTTTTGGATCTAGACATGCAGCAAAGCTTAGAAAGTTAACCCCACCCATAATAGGTTCTGTATGTACAATATCTATAGACAGAGAGCTGCCCCTGCCACACACCAGGCTCTGTATGTACAATGTCTATAGACAGAGAGCTGCCCCTGCCCACACCAGGCTCTGTATGTACAATGTCTATAGACAGAGAGCTGCCCCCGGCCACACCAGGCTCTGTATGTACAATGTCTATAGACAGAGAGCTGCCCCTGCCCACACCAGGCTCTGTATGTGCAATGTCTATAGACAGAGAGCTGCCCCTGCCCACACCAGGCTCTGTATGTACAATGTCTATAGACAGAGAGCTGCCCCCGCCCACACCAGGCTCTGTATGTACAATGTCTATAGACAGAGAGCTGCCCCTGCCCACAGCAGGCTCTGTATGTACAATGTCTATAGACAGAGAGCTTCCCCCGCCCACACCAGGCTCTGTATGTACAATGTCTATAGACAGAGAGCTGCCCCCGCCCACACCAGGCTCTGTATGTACAATGTCTATAGACAGAGAGCTGCCCATGCCTACACCAGGCTCTGTATATACAATGTCTATAGACAGTGAGTCACCCCCCCGCCCACACCAGGCTCTGTTTGTACAATGTCTAAGACAGAGCGCTGCCCCGCCACACCAGGTTCTGTATATACAATGTCTATAGACAGAGAGCTGCCCCTGCCACACCAGGCTCTGTATATACAATGCTATAGACAGAAGCTGTCCCTACCCACACCTGGCTCTGTATGTACAATGTCTATAGACAGAGAGCTGCCCCCGCCCACACCAGGCTCTGTATGTACAATGTCTATAGACAGAGAGCTGCCCCGCCCACCCAGGCTCTGTATGTACAATGTCTATAGACAGAGAGCTGCCCATGCCTACACCAGGCTCTGTATATACAATGTCTATAGACAGTGAGTCGCCCCCGCCCACACCAGGCTCTGTTTGTACAATGTCTATAGACAGAGAGCTGCCCCCGCCCATACTAGGCTTTGTATGTACAATGTCTATAGACAGTGAGCTACTAAATCACAGCAGGTTTGTACTGGACTAAGTGATCTATCTCTAGCTGACCTAGTTTTGCAATGATAATCTCCTGAAACTAAAACAAGCACTGCAGGTAAATAACAGCAAACAGTGTGATAAGAGACACATCCCTGAAATCTATGTGTTAACCCTTACAGCATGCTGTCTTAAGATTACATAGCAAAAATCTGCTGACAGATTCCCTTTAAGTGTCAGAAAAAAGAGAATAACACCAAACCTCGGATCCGACTACACACATTGGTTGTCGTCTGTAACCATGGAGACACATAGGTGTGTGCAGTCAGAGATTTTTAATTAAAAATATTTTATAAATGACATATTTCACTTAAGATACAAAAAATTGCTAAAGTATGTGCACCCTTAGAAACATATAGTCAATGTCATAATCCCCTAGGGCTGGGTGAAGGTCTCCTTGACCTCAGTTGGCTCTATGGATGGTTGGGTGAGCGCCCCGCGTTCAGTGCCAGGATTAACACCATCACCCTCCTCTGCGCTCATTGCCATTCTGTGCCGCCACCGTGCCAGCCATGATCTCCTCTCATTGTCTCTCCACATTCCATAGAACCAAGTGTCAGTTCTATTCTCCGCGGCAACCGCTTCCTCCATTCATTAATTCTGCACATTCCTCCATCCTCATTACATTGGACGGTGCAGACAAGGCTCTATAATACCATCCAAATTACATGTCCTCTCTGCACACACTTCATCATCACTTATTTTCTTTTCTGTGCTGGATAATGATTGTTTGGGGAGATGTATAAATCCATCCGAGACAAAGTCCCCTATAGAAAGGGGTAGCATCATTCATTAGGATAAGGCAGCATTTCACTTATTTGTACAGCGAAGAGGAAAAAATATTCCAGTATGTGGAGACCATCAGCAAGCAGACTAGATGCTTCTACCATGTTAGTTACTATCACTGTAGTTACTATTCTAGACTGATTATGGCTTTAGTAAATATTCAGGTCCATATATATATACAGAGAGAGATAGTTAGTCTGGTAATTGCATAATATCCATAGCAGAGAGGCACCTAGAGATTCTGATTATAAAAGTATGCTAAACAATGAGTGATCCAACTTGTTGATTGTTTCCAAGTGAAGTAAGAGAACAAGAAGACACATAAAGATGCAGGAGACACAACACTCTGCCTGGGTTACATTGTATCCAATGGTACATGACTGTAATATGTTTGTTACCACTAGGTGGAGCTCTACAGTTTCTACTGCATAGTACTTCCCACCGTGTTTATTCTATAGAGCACTCCGTGCGGTCAGACGTGGTATTACATACCAGCATGAAACATTATTATTCCTTCAAGCCTCGATCCATGAGTTTTCCAGTTAATTTAATTAGAAATTTTAATTTCCACTATCTCAAAAGTACTTAAATGTCTGCAAGATTCAGCCCATAAATTATCATAAGAAGTGAATCGTCTCCTTGTGTCTTTAGCTGCAAATTACAAATCGCAGAAGTTGTTACTATGGAAAGGAAGTGTTTTCACATTACGAGTTGTTGAATGAAACCAGAAAATATCGATATTATTAAAAAGTATCCCAAAACACAAGCATATGAGTATGGTGCAGTCTTCAGTTTGGCCACTAGAGGCTCTGTTGAGTTATAATCTAATGCTGGATGAGCATTGCTGGAACAGTATGGACACCGGGCTCCGGCTTCACATATTAAGTCAGTCATAGGTTCCCCTTCTCTGTCCTTTTGGGGTATGTTTGAATGTTCTGGATAGATTCCAGGGCATTATAGGGGCAAGGATTTAGAATTCACCATTATAAGTGGAACTGTTGGTAAGTATGGTATTGACTACTCTGTTGTGGATGCTGACCTGCATGGACCCTCTCCCCTGTTGCATAACCTCTGACCCCTCGTCCCCTGGTGTATAACATACAACACTGGTGTATAATCTCCGGCCCCTAGAGGCATATCTACAATAGGTGCAAGGCTTGCAATCACACCCGGGCCCCAGAGTTTAGGGGCCCAAGAGTTCCTTTGGCCTATAGAATAACACTAATGATATCAAAGATTTGCAATTATGAGGGGCCCCATTGGAGCTTTTGCATTGGGACCCGTGTGCTTCAGGTTACGCCACTGCTGGCCCCTCTCCCCTGATGTATAACCTCTGGCCCCTCACCCCCGGGTGTATAACATCCGCCCCCATGTCCCCCCAGTGTATTATCTCAGTGCCCTTGTTCCCCGGTGAATAGCATATGCCTCCAATGTATACCATCCAGCCCTTCGCCCACCCCCGTATATATCCTCCGGCCCCTTGTCCCGGGGTATAATATCCGGCATCCTGTCCCCAATGTATGACCTTCGCCCCCTCCTCCGCAGTGCCAGTGGTGCAGAATTCACTGATACCAGTGCGGTTCTGTATTTGGAGCCACCGGGGTAACAAGTCTGTTCATAACATTTATTCCTCCAGAATCTTCCCCATCACCTGTGAGTGATATGATTGAGAAGTGGAAGAAACCGCAGCAACTCAGACACAAAGTGGAGACCGAGTGCAGAGGAGCAGAAAGGTCCCCACCACTCTGCTGACCCCATAACTGCAGAGTCCAGACCTTCTCTATAACATCAGCACAAACACTTGGGCCCACTGAGAGCTTCATGGCCGAGCAGCTGCAGCCGTACATCACCAAACACAATGCTGACCTTTGGATGGAGCAATGTAAAGTGGTACATCACCAAGCACAATGCCGAGTGTGGGATGGAGCGGTGTAAAGCCAAACATCATGAAGCACAATGCCGTGCGTCTGGTGTAGTGGTGTAAACTGCCATCACTGGACTCTGGAGGAGACATGTTCTGTGCAGCTGTACATCACCAAGCACAATGTTGAGCTTCAGTCCAGTGGTGGTTTTACTGCTCCATCCATTGAGGAAACGTGTTCTGTGCAGCCTTACATCACCAAGCATAATGCCGAGCGTAGGATGGAGCGGTGTAATGCCACCACCACTGGACTCCGGAGGAGATATTTTCTGTGCAGTGACAGATCACACTGCTCTATCTGTGTCTGATGGAGGAGTCTGGGTTTGGTGAATGGAGGAAATTTCCCCCTGACGGCATTGTGCCCGCTGTACAGATGGTGGAGGATGATGCTCCTGGATGTTATCAGGGGGCGGCTGTGAACTCTTAGCTCCAGTGAAGGGAAATGTTAATACTCAGCACAAGACATTGTGGACAAGTGTAGTTTCAGCTTTGTGGGAAATGTTTGGGGAAGACCCTTTTCTGTTCTCCATAATTGTACCCAGCGAACAAGGTCCATACAGGCATGGAAGGGGAAGATGACATCAGCCCCCGGACCCCAGCTCCATCCAACGTCACAGAGACCAGACCTCAGTCCCATCCATCACCACAGAGCCTGGACCATCGTAGCCAATTCCAATACCACAGAGCCCGGACCCCAACCCATGTAACACCACAGAGCCCATACCACAGAGCCCGGACCTTAGCTCCATCCAACACCCCAAAGTGCAGACCTCAGATCCGTATAACACCACAGAGCCCGAACCCCAGCCCCATCCAACACCACAGAGCCCAGACCTCAGCTCCATCCAACACCACAGAGCCCGGACCTCAGCCCCATCCAACACCACAGAGCCCATACCATAGAGCCCGGACCTCAGCCCCCTCCAACACCACAAAGTGCAGAACTCAGCTTTGTATAACACCACAGAGCCCAGACCCCAGCCCATCCAACACCACAGAGCCCAGACCCCATCCCTATCCAACACCACAGAGCCTGAACCTCAGCCCTATCCAACACCACAGAGCCAGGACCTCAGCCCCATGCAACACCACAGCGCCCGGACCCAGCCTCATCCAACACCACAGAGCCCAGACCTCAGCCCCATCCAACACCACAGAGCCTAGACCCCAGCCTCATCCAACACCACTGAGCCCAGACCTCAGCCCTGTCCACTATCATAGAGCCCGGACCCCAACCCGAACCAACAACAGAAAGCCCAGACCCCAGCCTCGTCCAACAAAGACATTTTTGCTTTGCCGGTTATGATTCTACATCTATAACCTTTCCGTCATGTCAGTAAGTAAATGCTTCCCAGAAACACTGCACCCTGGGACTTGTAGTCCATCACCATCATTCTCCAGCTCATGTTGCACGCCTCCCTGCAGTTTGGGTCGTTCATTATCGCTCAGCGTTGTGGACACATTAGAAATAATTGATAACTATTAGAGGTATCTGCCGCTGACCACTTCTTCTGCCCGGAGAGAATTCATTAATTACATAATTACAATCTATTTCCGTCCTGTTGTGGAGGATGTTTTCATGTCTAGAAAGCGAGCACTGGGGGATCTTGTAATGAGCGGATGATTATGGATATTTTTCCTATCCCAATTCATCTAAAATATAAAATGAAGAAAATTTGCATTAGATCTTGATTAAACATTTCCTGCCTTGTTGTCGGTAAAGCTTCTAAATGAGATAAACTTTGCCCCTAAAGCAGCCCGCAGCTCCAATAAATCTAAGAAAAAAGAAGCAACTTTGTAAATAGTCTCTACAGCTCCTCTGCCAGAGTTCTGTGTTTCCATGGTAACAGACTACAAACAAACCTTGAGTAGTCAGGTCAGACATTCAGCATTTTTACCATTTGTCTGAAACATCTTGTTAACGTTTCCAAAAATGCCTACAAAAAAGAAGGGATTGGATAATGATGGAGCCAAATCTAATAGAGTAGAGTTTATTTCCTTTGGTACATTCAGAGTTAATACCAGAATGTTGCTGTGTGCGGCTCTGCAGGTGGAGGAGGAGGAGTGTCGGTACATTCAGTTCTCCATTTCCTCAACCTTGAAATAGTTCCACTTCACTCCACCGGCTGTCACAGATAAAGTTCAGTCTCTACTTGGACCTCGTGCAGTGAGGACATGCTGTGCTGCTGCTGTTCCCTTACATAGGAGATGCTAGGTTTTCCCAGTCAGTGGGTGGGTGTAGGGGCTCTTAGCCTAGGGCTGATCAGGAGCAAAGGGCAAGGGTGGTAGCCTGGACATCATCACCTTCAAAGGTAATTCCTGGATCAGGGTGAACCAAGCACCCCCAATCTAAGGGTCAGAAAAGTTCCCCAATTCTCCCTTACCTATCTTGCCATATTGCCTCCTGATTCACTATACACTATACCACCCTGTGACACTTTGAAATGTAATGTTGAGGAATACTTTTCTGAAATTGTTACATAATTTTTAGATGCGGTTGATCGGTGATCTCCGACCATCTTTGCTTCTGGAAGACTCTACCTCTCTAACCTGATGTTTTTCTATACAATCATGTGACTTCACTGATCATTGACCCTCGGCTGTTTTCTATTACTACCACTTACTGTTTCAGTCTTTTTTCAACCTTATCACTTTTTTCTTATATGTTGCTGCCAACAATTTCTAAATAAGTTATTTTTTTACGTGATATGGAAAAATGTCCAGTGCTCAACTTCTGATCTGTTCCTGTTCTGCTGTGAATAAAATATAGTGAGAAGAAATTTAAAGATCAATTATTTCTTTTATTTTCTGTATATTTTTAACTAACTGTACTCCCTGGTGTTAACTATAACAAAATAGAATGGGTTAACAAGACTTGCTTCTCGCTGCTGAGATACACAGGCTGCAAGTGAAATACAGGGCTATGTGTGGGCTCCTAGTTTAATACATTTAATAAATGGGCCATGTGCAGGGCACAGGCTGTAATACAGGGGCCATGTGTGGGCACAGGCTGTGATACAGGGGCTATATGAGGTACAGACGGTAAGTGTAAAAGAGAGTGTCATGTACTAGTATCTTTTTGATAGGTCAGAGTATATCCCTTTTTCCTCACACTAGGGCTATGTGTGGGCTCTTGATGTAATACAAGAGCTATGTGTGGGCTCCTGTGTAATACAGGGGCTATGTGTGGGATCCTGGTGTAATACAGGGGCTATGTATGGGATCCTGGTGTAATACAGGGGCTATGTGTGGGCTCCTAATGTAATACAGGGGCTGTGAGTGGGTTCCTGGTGTAATAAAGAGGTTTTGTGTGGGCTCAGGGTGTAACACAGGGGATATGTGTAAGCTCCTGGTGCAATACAGAGGTAATGTGTGGGCTCCTGGTGTAATACAAGGGATATGTGGGGCACAGGCTGTAATACAAGGACTATGTGTGGGCACAGGCTGTAATAGAGGAGCTATGTGTGTTCTCCTAGGGTAATACAGGGGCTATACGTTGGCACAGGCTGTAATATTACAACTTTATGTGGGCTCCTGGTGTAATACAGGGGCTATGTGTGGGCTCCTGGTGTACAAAAGGGAATATATGGGGCACAGGCTGTAATACAGGGGCTATGCGTGGGCAAAGGCTGTAATACACGTGCTATGTGCGGGCACAGGCTGTAATATAGGGGATATGTGGGGAAGAGGCGCTAATGCAGGGGCTATGTGTGAGCTCCTTGTGTAATACAGTGGCCATGTGTGGGCACAGGCTGTAATACTGGGGCTATATGCGGGCATAGGCTGTAATAAAAGGGATATGTGGGGAATAGGCTCTAATACAGGGGCTATGTGAGGAACAGGCTGTAAGTGTAATAGAGGGTGTCATGTACTACTACCTTTTTGATAGGTCAGAATATATCCCTTTTTCATCACACAAGGGCTATGTGTATTCTCCTGGTGTAATAAAGGGGCTGTGTGTGGGCTCCTGGTGTAATACAGGGCTTTGTTTGGGCACAAGCTATAATACAGAGGGCTATGTTTGAGATCCTGATGTAATACATAGGCCATGTGAGGCCTCCTGTTGTAGTATAGGGGCTGTGTGGCCTCCTGCTATATACTGGGGGCTTTGTAGCCTCCTGCTGTATACTGGGGACTGTGTGTGACTTCCCTGCTGTATACTTGGGACTGTGTGTGACTTCCTCCTGTGCATTGGGGCTGTATGCGGCTTCCTGCTGTATACTTGGGACTGTGTGTAGGCCCCTGCTGTATGCTGGTGTCTGTGTGGCCTTTTGCTGTATATCGGGAGCTGTGTGCAGCCTCCTACTGTATATTGAGGGATGTGTGCGGCTTCTACTGTATGCTGGGGCTGTGTGCAGCCTCCTGTTATATACTAAGGATAGTGGACAGGCTCCTGCTTAATACTGGGGGCTGTGTGCAGGAGGTTGTTAGAAGCATAGCAAAGAGGTGTCTTAGTTGTTTTGTGGTTTGTGTGCTGCTGCTTCACTGAGAGTCATGTCCCAGTGTGCGGCATTTTCCAGAAGTCCTCGTCTTGGGCAGCTTCCCTGAATGTTTGTCACGCGCTTAGATACCACTGACGATGATGGATGCTATTGTGTGTGTTGTGTCTGCATTTCTTCAAGAGCTGCATGAGGTATGGTTGTCAAGGTCTTGATCCAGACTTACCTCCTGTATTATACTCTAGACTGCACTCACAATTATGCTCAGCTGCTGGTTGAGGGTTTGATGTGAGGTTTGGGTGTCTCACGCTGGCTGGGAACCCGATGCTGTTGTTAGCTAAGCAGGGTGTGTCTTGGCTAGTACCGGTATGGGAGACCAACTGCTGGTTGTGCTGAACTCACACTGGCTGGAATCCCTGGTTCTGTTGACAGCTCAAGCAGGTGGTGGCTGAGCTAGTATCGGTGTGGGAAACCAGCTGTGAAACCTGGTTCTTTTGGGCACCAGCCATTGGTGGTCTGTGCGCCACTGTCACACATAGTAGTCGGACGTTCCCTTGTCCAAGCGTGACATTATCAGTGGCCCAAACTTTTTCCTTGAGTCATTATGTCTCAGACTGCCTCAACTGATGCATTTTCTCACCTGATGCAGACCATCTCTGAGGAGGTAACTGCTCTACGAACTCAGGTAGTGCAGCAGCTGCAGCAAGTCGTGGTGCTCAGGCTTTGCCAGAACCCAAGATCTCTCTTCCAGATAGCTTTTCTGAGGGAAGAGACATTTTTTGTGTTCCATGAAGCCTGTAAGCTTTATTTCAGGCCCTGGCCTCGTTCATCTGGAAGTGAGGAACAGTGGGTAGGAATAATTGTCTCCCTTCTTAAAGGACAAGGTAAGAGGGGTTATGGGCACACCACAATAGAATGGGTATAAGGGGTGCTCACCATGCCAGGTAAGGCAATAATGTAGAAACAGAAAAGATGTGGCACATAAGGGAGCAACACAGACACAAGTCAAAAAATATATAAAAGGAAAATCTTTATTATTGCACAATGTGGGGAAGAATAAAAACATTTAAAACCATGGGAAACGCTCCTGTGGTGCCCTGCCATTGCAGGAAGCCACAAAGCCACCTAAGGCATGGAAGGATTTCCACAGCAGGTACCCGCATACACACAACACCTTCCGACCCAGACACTTAGGGGAGCTCCACTTGCTGCCTTTAAGCGAGATCCCCTATAAATACTGGTACTGGGGCGAGTTATGAGAGTGCAGTTCCTAGGAGGACTGTGAAGCGTCCTGGTGTGTCGGAGCGTGCTAGGCTCGAGCAGTAGACTAGCCTAGCCAGGGTGAGGGCCTGAGAGTGAGGTCGAAGGCAAGGCGTGAGAAAGACAGAGTAAAGGAGCATACTGGGGGCAGAGGAGCCATACCAGTTCACCCCAGGAAGCAACCCAGACACCGGAGTCCGAGTCTGCAGGAGACCATCAAGCCCAGCATAAAACACCGGTTCACCAAGGAGACTCCAGTCTCCCGGACACCTGTAACGCAACCAACAGGGGAGCCAGGGCCCGCAGGAGAAGTTATAGTGGTAGCCCACACAAAGGTTCTCAACACTACGACACAGGTGACAGAGAGACACAGAGGAGGCCAAGCTTAGTTCTACACAGGTCGGGACTTCACCGAGGCAAAATAGAACAAGAAGGCCTTATTCAACACTCGCTGTGGAAATCCAGAAGTGCTTCCCGATCACCTGTACCGTACCCTGGACAGTGCCTGCCATAACACCACAAAGGTACAGAAACGATTTCCAGTGTGTCAGTTTGTCCATCCCTGAACTGACTGGCCTAGAGACTATAGCAGTGGATCAGTTGTCTAACCGCCTCCCTGTGCAAATCCCCGTCACCTCATCACTGCCCCAGGGACCCTGCTCCACCTTGGGGAGCTGTACTACCCGAGCTGCCCATCCATCATCCCTGGAGGTCTGCAGCAGCGCTGGTGCCTTCACCAGATACCACATGTGGCGTCACTAGACTTTATTCTTTTATTTTTATTATTTTCCCTTTTTTTTACCCAGTGACCCCCAGGGTTACGGGCCCGGGCACCGGCCACTGAGACATCTCCCTTGCACTAATGCCCGGTACCGAGATCCCAAAGACCACTGGGTGGGTCATTTCTGGCGATCACGAACAGGATTCCATGCCCGGTATTATTGGGTACTGTATGCCGTATACTGACTGTGTTTTGTGAACTGTTAATATTTGCCGCCATTACTGCACCATCGAGTGGGAAGGAAGGGGCTGTAATGGCCAAAAGAGCGCAAATGCAAGCCCCGCACCACGCTCTTTTCGACAAATTCCGAAGCACAAGCACAGTGGCCCAATCCGGAAACTCCCGAGCGCTCAACTCCCTGCCTGCGGGGCCATCATTTGCTTTACTTTAAAGAGACTGGCGTGATTCACTGGGGGGCCAAACATGACAGATGCGCAGGAGGACGCCACAGTTTTCGACCTCGACCCCAATCAGCCTGTACTAGTCACTCCCCCGTCCGGGGGAGTACCCGAACCGGTGGGGGCTGTAGCACCGATCATGCCATATCTCTACCGTATGTCCCGGGAACCAAGTAGCTACCGCAGTACGATGGCCATCCAGACATCTTATCTGAAATCAAGAGGAAAATCTGCAGTGTGCTAGACAGGACCGGCTCCAGGTTTCTGTGGGCCCCGGGGAAAAAGTCTCAGTGGGCCCCCTTTAGTACATATCATGGACTATAATATATATATTGCCGCACACTTACCGCAAGCCCCATAGACAATGCATGGAGCTTGCCACAAATGTGAGCAAGTGCAGCCGCTAGGTGGAAAATGCGGCAGATGCGGATTTTTTTACCGCAACTGCCACATTTAAAAAAAACGCCTATGTGAAGGCAGCCTTACAGGAACAGCGACTGCTGAAACCAGCAAGAGCTGTTTCTGACAGTGAGTATATTACACGTTGTTAGGAGCGGGCTAAGGTGCGTTTGCATGCCCTTGCGCTTTTTAAAAATACCCTTCAAATGCAGAATGTTGCATTTTTGTGCGTCTGAGGATTCTTGGTATATACGCAAGCATCCTGAAGCGCACAAATAATGCAAGCAGCTCAATGGAGCCACACTGCATTATGGGTGCACCGCAGCCAAGCGGAGTGTCTGGCCGTCCGGATCTCTCTTTCTCCTCACCTTTCTTCTCGCTGCTCCGGTCTCCTCGGTTCACTCTGCACATATCAGCACAGTGATGACAACATCGTGCCCCTCCATGCTGAGCTGCAGAATGCAGACAGCAGCAGAAGAGACTATGGAGAAGAATGCTGCTGGCAAAGGTGGCTGAGACTATAGGAGCGGAATCCGCTCCATACACCTCCTATGCATCGCGGCTCTGCTCCATACACCTCCTACGCACGCGGCTCTGCTCCTACACCTCCTACGCACGCGGCTCTGCTCCGTACACCTCCTACGCATGCGGCTCTGCTCCTACACCTCCTACGCACGCGGCTCTGCTCCGTACACCTCGTACGCACGCGGCTCTGCTCATACACCTACCAGCGCTCTGTCTACCCACGCACGCGGCTCTGCTCCGTACACCTCGTACCCACGCGGCTCTGCTCCGTACACCTCGTACCCACGGGCTCTGCTCCGTACACCTCGTACCCACGCGGGCTCTGCTCCATACAACCTAGTACTCACGCGGCTCTGCTCCATACACCTCGTACACACCGGCTCACTCCTACACTATACCCACGCAGCTCTGCTCCATACACCTAGTACCCACCGGCTCTGCTCCATACCCCTCGTACACACACGGCTCCGCTCGTACACTAGTACACATGGCTCGCTCCTACCCTCGTACACACACGGCTCTGCTCCTACACCTAGTACACACTGGGCTCCGCTCCATACACCTCGTACACACTGGGCTCCGCTCCGTACACCTCGTACACACACGGCTCTGCTCCGCACACCTAGTACCCACATGGCTCCACTCCGTACACCTCGTACACACACGGCTCCGCTCCGCACACCTAGTACCCACATGGCTCCGCTCTGTACACCTCGTACACACACGGCTCCACTCCGTACACCTAGTACCCACTCGGCTCCGCTCCGTACACCTCGTACACACACGGCTCCGCTCCGTACACCTAGTACCCACTCGGCTCCGCTCCGTACACGCTCGTACACACACGGCTCTGCTCCATACACCTCGTACACACTGGCTCCGCTCCGTACACCTAGTACACACATGGCTCCGCTCCTCTGTACACATGCTCGTCCATACACCTAGTACACACTCTTGGCTCCGATCCATTACACCTAGATACAACACTGCCGCCTCTGCTACATCCACACTGTAAATCCCTCCTGACCCCACACATAAACTTCACCTAATTGCTATGCTGGCCATCATGATGCTCAGAGTCTGCATACACTGAGGAGCTGGTCATGTGACCCCTGACTCCACCCTCCATTGACATCATCACAGGATCCTGTCAGCTCAGAGTGTGCAGCTCTGTCGGCTCCCACGGAGGGAGATCTCTGGAGCTGCAGGAGGCTGAGTGGCCCTCCCTGCAAATGACCCCCCAGCTGCCCCCTGGATATGGCCCTGGCTGTGGGGGCAGTGTGCTCAGGGGCCCCTGAGGGCTATGGTCACACTTGCATTGTGACCCTAGCCTGATGCAAGTATTTTCGCTGCAGCACATAGCTTTTAATGCTATGCGCTGGAGCCCTTAGAAACCGATGTTACCATGAACATTGGTTGTCAAGTAACACATCGGGTTCTATGGGCTCGTTGCTGGAGCGCAAGCATTAAACGCTCTGCGCTGCAGCAGACAATACTTGCGTCAGGCTAGGGTCACAATGCAAGTGTGACCTAGCCCTCAGGGGCCCGGTGGGCCCCCTCCAAGCAGTCGGGCCCCGGCTCTTGCCCGGGTGCGCCGGGTGCTGATGCCGGGCTGTGCTAGATATGTACGCAATGACTGGCAAGCAGAGAGCTGCTGTTGTATTGGGACAGTTAACCGATGCAGCAGAGCGGGAGATTGAAACCTGGTCAGAGGCAGATCAGGAATCAATGACTGTTATCTTTAACAAATTAAAGGGTGATTTTGAAAACCGCAATGAGACTGACTTGAGAATGAGATTTTACCTCTGTTACCAACAGCAACAGGACATATTAGAGACTATGCCTTGCGCCTGCTGGAAGCGCTGCAGGCCCTGAAACAGGTCAGTCCAGCTAGTGTACAGGACGAAAATAAAATGCTAATTGAACAATTTATTCGGGGGGCTATTGTCACCAAAGCAGAACCGTGCGCTGGTGGGCATTAGATCACCCGGATGTAAACTTTAACACCTTAAAAGACATGGCTATCAAGGGTTTACAGCCCCTAGAAACCCCAGACTCTGCCATACAGCGTTGGCAAGGTGGTGCTCTCCTGTACCAGTACCACAAATGTGCAGACTGTGACCCCCAGCAGGTTTGTCAGCTCTGAGGTGTGTTACCTAAGTAAGAACTGGCCACAGTCATGAATCTGCAGCTACAGATAGAGCCCAAGTCATCGGGGAAAGATACAGCTCACTGACAGCCCAAAGGACGTCTCGTGGATGAGATCGAAGAAGACCATGTCGCTCCGTGGGAGGACCACCGATCGTCACAGCTCCACAGGAGAACCCATCTGCCGTCGCTGCAGCAAAACAGGCCATATTGCTAGGCACTAAAATAAAAGAAAGACAAGGAGGGGCGCTCCTGGTGTAATACCCGGTGGTCTAGTGGAGGCAATGGTGGAGATGCACTAACCTTAGTCGGTTATGTGCCGGCATAACAGCGGCACACGCCGCCGCCGCTGTCAGGCCAGACAGCCGCTCATGTGTTGGATCAGGGATTTCTGACATCACTGCAGGTCCTTGATTCTCCCATTATTCTTCCCACAGGTCTCATAAAAGCTTTCCTCCAGCAGCACCGCACTGCACACCCACCTGATGAAGGCGGTATCAGCTGCCGAAACATGTTGTGAGGAATGACCAGTCCACATTTATCAAGTAAAGTGAAGGTACTAAAAAGCTGTCTCTGTGGTTTATCTCCAAGCACCCGCTCAAAAAAACGCTAAAGCTTCCTTAATTTACACATATTGCTAGGCACTGTCTTTTAAACCAGCAACCCCTGGGGGCAGGGGCCAAACCCAGGAGTAAACCGACCAGGCCCATGCAACTGGTATGTTAGATACATAGGAGGAAGACCATTTCTGTCTATCATACTAGACAGGATCCCTACACCTGCATTGCTGGACACTGGTTTGCAGGTGACCACCATACCTAATATCCTTCACAAACAATTCTGGTCTAATGCTGAACTTAAACCACCAGAACCTGGCCTTACTATTTATGCTTCTAATGGTTTACCACTTAACCTAGTCGGGGTTAGAGATGTAACAGTAAAAGTAGGGAGAGCTGAGTTGAAAGACCAGGGGCTTATTGTGGTTGCAAATAATACTAATGACAGGGATCCATATATCATTTTTGGTACAAATATTGTTAGCAATTGTTTGGGTGAAGTCTTGTTCTTACTCCAGCAGATTGCGGACACTGCCAAACCTGGGCAGCGGAGAGTTCTTCAAGGAGAAATCAGAGCACTCCTGCATCAAGAACAGGTAAAACTGACCGGTGGTGAAATTCGTACTGTACAGGTAACAGACCCGATTCCCACTGTTGTACCCCCGATGAGTGAAGTGATGATCTGGTGCTGAGCAGCGATAGGCTTCAGAGAACAGGACTACCAGTAGAGCCCATCAGTACAGAACATAGGCCTACACTCTTGACAGCCAGGGGGGTGGTTGATGTACACAAGGGAAGGGTACCCATACGCAACTTATACTGTGGGAAGGACGAAGTCAAACTACCCAGATATTCCACCTTTGCTAAGCTGTACACTGTAAATAACAACGCCATCCAAGCAGTGGAACCCTTGACCTCACCAGACATTGGTGGAGGATAGCAATTCCAAGGGACAGCTGAAGGACTGGTGTCAGGAACTGCATGTAGGGACTGACTCCACTCCTGCCCATAAAAAGCATGGTTCCTATTGGGTAGTCCAAGAATATGAAGGGGTGTTCAGTAAGCATCTACTTGATTTTGGGAGGATAAAAGGGGTATACCATCACATACCCACAGGTGACCATCCACCCATTAAAGAGCGGCATAGGCCTATTCCACCAGCTCATTATCAGCATGCCAAAGAGATGTTACAGGACAGGGGTCATAAGAGATAGTTGCAGTCCCTGGGCAGCTCCATTAGTCCTGGTATAAAAGAAAGATGGTAGCATGAGAATGTGTGTAGCCTATAGGCAGATAAATCGCATAACACATAAAGATGCCTACCCGTTACCCCGCATAGAAGAGTCACTTGCTGCATTAAAGTCTGCTAATTACTTTTCAACCCTAGATCTCACTAGTAGGTATTGGCAGGTCTCCGTTGCAGAAGAAGACCGAGAAAAGACGGCATTTACAACACCTATGGGCCTGTGTGAGTTTAACAGCATGCCATTCGGACTCTGTAATGCACCCGGAACGTTGCAGAGATTGATGGAGTGTTGCCTGGGGCATAGAAACTTTGAGACTGTACTACTCTACCTGGATGACATCATAGTGTATTCAAAAACCTATGAAGAGCACCTGAAACACCTGGCAGAGGTATTTGAAGTTTTATCCAAGTTCGGGATGAAGCTGAAACCATCCAAATATCATTTCCTAAAACCAAAGGTTCAGTATTTAGGACATGTAGTCAGTTCAGAAGGAGTAGCACCAGATCTGGATAAAGTCACCACAATCAAAGAATAGCCAGAACCAACAAGTGTCAGTGAGGTACGTCAGTTCTTAGGACTGGTAGGATACTATCGGAGGTTCATCAAGGGGTACACAAAGATAGCAGCACCCTTACAAGATCTCCTGGTAGGCCAGACCAAGAAAGGAAAGTCCAGAAGTCCTTTGCTTAGTGAAGTAATAGCGGCAGCACTCACCGATCTCCAGAGGAATCTTTTATTAAAGCTATTACTTCACTAAGCAAAGAGTCTGTGTCTGGGTCATATGATCGGAAGTGCACCACACGTGCACCACACGTGATTGAAGGAGGTCGGCGTTGCAGTGCCAGCCAGTGGCTGTGAGAGGCTCCAGCACGGCGCGAAGATCTCCCGATAGGGTACAGGATTTCAGCGGTGCCCGGCCTCTAAATCAAGTAAGGCCAGATGTCCTCCGTTTGAGTGGGGCAAGAAACAGGAAGAGTCCTTCAAACTGATGAAAGAGGCCCTAACTGGAGAAGAGATCCTGGCTTATCCTTACTATAACCAACCGTTCTTACTGTACACTGATGCCAGTAACGTAGGGTTAGGAGCTGTCTTAGCACAAAAACAGAATGGCAGCCAAAGAATGATTGCCTACGCCAGCAGGAAGCTCCGTCCTACAGAAAGGAATCATGAGAACTACAGCTTGTTCAAGCTGGAATTCCTGGCCTTGGTCTGGGCCATAACAGAATGGCTCAAACACTACTTGGCATCTGCAAATTTCACCACATTCACAGATAACAATCCTCTGACACACCTGGAAACTGCAAAGTTGGGTACAATAGAGCAACGCTGGATGGCCCGGTTGACAAATTACCAGTTTACCAACAAGTACCGGGCAGACATAACAACGCCAATGCTGATACCTTGTCAGTTTAGTTAAAGAGCTGAAAACTTGAGAAGGTTCTCATCTGAATCCAGATGCTCTACCAGAGGCAAAGCACTAGTGGAACAGAGAGAAGCAGGTTATTCATCTACCAAGAGAAACTGTGTAGGTGCTACATCAATCCCAGGACCCATTAAATGGTTCTGGTACCAAAGAAGGATGTCCAGATGGTGTTGGAAGCATACCACAATCAAGCAGGACACTTTGGATGGAAAAAGCTTAAGATTTTTCTAAGAGATAGATTGTACTGGGTTGGCATGAGTGGATCCATAGAGAGATGGTGTAAGAACTGTGGACCATGCAACTTGAGAAGTAAAGACTATGAAAGCCAAAGAACACCACTACTACCAATTTTAACCACTCACACCCTTGAGATAGTAGCTGTCACATCGCCATTGGACTCGGTGGCTGGTGTTCCTGCCTCGGCCGCTGGGAGGAGCCGGATTCCTTCGGCTGGTGGCGCCGGTGATAGGAGGGCCTTGTCCTCATATGGAACTGCTCCCGCGACGTCTGCCTCTGTCGCTGAGCGTCGCTGTGTTTCCCCTCTGGGTGGTGTTGGTCGCAGAGGAAAGGGCCCTGCAGAGGTGTCAGTTAGGCGCAGCCTGCGTTCTTCTGTCAGAGGTGGCGTGGGTGGAGCCAGTCGTGCATCTCCATCTGGCCTGGATCTAGGGGCGGTCCGGATGAGGTCATCAGGTTGTGAGCTCCAGCCTATGGGAGGTAGCCGTGCCCTTCAAGTACATTGGAGCCTGGCTTGCAGGCCGCCAGATATAGTTTTGGTTCCCCAGTGATAGTGTGTGTGTTTAGTTTCGTGTCTGACCTTGCCTGGATTTCTGACTCTGCCTCTGCCTATTGATTTTGTACCTCAGCTGCCCTCTTGGTTTTTGCCCTTGACCTTTGCCTGGATTTTTGACTCTGCTACTGCCTGACGATTTTGTACCTTCGCTGCCCTCTCGGTTTTGACTCGGACTTCTGACTTCGTTTTTCGGGTCTTGATTTTCCCCTGGCGACCTCCCCGGCTCTGTTGCTCATATAGGCAGCTACCCCCTGGGCTCCGCTGTAATTCCAGATCCCTGTATAGGGGTTAAGGGTCTCGGGGTTTCTCGGGGTGCTGCCTACCAGCAGCTCGGCCTCACGGTGGATGGTCGTCACAGTAGCATTGGGTCACATGAAGTTGACACTACCCTGTTTCCCCGAAAATAAGCCGCCCCTGATTGTAAGGTCGCCTAGGGGTAAAGGGGGGGCCTGCTAATGTAAGGCTTCCCCCGAATATAAGGCCTTACAACCGGGGGGGCTAATGTAAGGCCCCTAACGGGGAGAGGGGGGGAGAGCGGGCGCGGGTCACACGTCACGTGCGCCCGCTCATTAGATATGCACTGCATCCCCCTGTCAATCAGCGGCAGGGGGAGCAGTGCATTATGTATATGGGCCCCCTGCGGCTGGCACACTACCCCCCAGCCGGTGTTCTGTGCCCCCCCTGCTGCTGCTCACATCTTACCCTCCAGCGTCTTCTTGCAGCAGCCGGCGCGTCGGTCCTCCGTTCCCATCCTCAGCTGTCTCCCGGATCATGTGACCGGCCGGTCGCAGTAACGATTGACGTCATGCGCTGCGACGGCTCACATGATCCGGGAGACAGCCGAGGACGGAGAACCGACGGGCCGGCTGCTGCAAGAAGATGCTGGAGGAGGTAAGATGTGAGCAGCAGCAGCGGCAGCAAAGGGGGGGGGAGCTCACGGGGGGGCTCAGAAGACTGTTCGGGGGCAGTGTCCCAGCAGGAGGGGGCCTGTATGCCACACTGCTGGGGCTGTCTCCACACTGCTGGGGCTGTCTCCACACTGCTGGGGCTGTCTTCACACAGCTGGGGCTGCCAATATAAGACCTTCCCCGAAAGTAAGACAGGGGGCCACTTTTGGGCCCCAAAAAAATGTAAGACAGGGTCTTACTTTTGGGGAAACACGGTAGTAGATCGGGTTACACTTATACCTTAACAATGGTAGATCACTACTCAAGATTTCTAGCAGTAGCTCAAGTCAAGGACTTGACAGCTGAAACAGCCGCAAAAACCTTTCAAGCCCACTTCTGTAGACCACACGGGTATCCAGAACAAGTATTGACTGATCAAGGTTGTGCATTTGAAGCTGAGTTATTTCAAGAGTTTTTTGCCATTTATCTGGGTGTAAGAAAATTAGGACCACACCTTACCATCCACAAACAAACGGCATGTGTGAAAATATGAACAACATGGTAATAGGCATGTTGAGGACATTGCCTTTTGAAAAAAGAAATCAGTGGCCAGAGAAACTGCCTGATTTAGAGGACATGTATAACAACATACCTGTGAGCTCCACCGACTGCACGCCAGCTTATCTAATAAGAGCAAGACCTGGAAGACTACCAGTTGACTTAGAAATGGGAATTGTAGTGTCGAGCCCCAGGCTTTTGGGTACTCGGGTATCAGGCTCGGTGGGTAGCGATGCTGTGTCACGGAGAATGGTGGCCGCGCCTGATCCCGTGTCCTGGGTGACACTTCAAAAAAGGGTTATATTTACAGGGGATTCAATGTACAGTTCTTGTGACACCACCTGTAGTTTCTGGTGATGGGTCACCAGCGCTGCCACAGTCCGCCGGAGGTAGATTGTAATGCGGCTAGTTGGCAAAGTCCCCTACAGGTAGGGCTGGACTTCTGTGGCAGCGTTCCTACAAAGGGAACAGGGTGATGCAGAAGAAACACAGGCAGAAGCAAAGTCACTTTCTCCCAGGTACTTTACTGTTAAATAGTAGCAGCAGTTACAGTTCACAGTTCAGCACTTCAGATGTTACAAGGACAGGTAGCTTAACGGGTGGCTGCAAGTGGATCCCAGGTGGTATGGTGGAACCCTTGTTGTACCTTGGTTAACTAACCCTTGTCCGTTCTTCCTCGCTTTGAATCGATCTATACCCAGTAGCTCCGTGTAGGTAGCAACGGGAGTCCCCTCCCCCGTTGGTGAGGAAGCAGGCAGACCTCTCCGATGGCAGGGTGCTGCAGCCGATGAACAAGCCACAGCAGCCGGTTGCCGACTAAAGCTGGACTTTGGCTGGATCCCAGGGCCCGGCATTCCCCTGGTGGACTGGAGTATCCCCTGGAGCATGGACGCTCCGCTCTGAGGATCTCCCTTTCTTGCTAGGGCCCGGACTCACCCGTCGGGCGCCCCCTTTCAGGACCTCCTCAAGGTCCTCTTCTTCTTTCCTCCAGTTCGGCTTGTAACCGACCCGGTGTGACCTTCCACCTCGTTCCACTTAGCTAGAGCCTTTCTAGAACCTCTCATCTTCCTCCATTCTTGGTCAAAGACCAAAGGGCAAAGACCTCCTTGATCCCCCTAGAGGTGATTTTATTCCCTCCTGGGGTAACCTCCCACCCTCAACTAATGTGGGATTGCTGGGAATGGGTCCCATCCATCATCCTAGGGTCCACCTGCAGCTGGAGCATTTACACCTCTTTTACGGGTGTAATATTCCTCTTTGACGCCTGCATTTGCGGGTGCCACAGTAGTACCAGAAGCTGAAACATCCATTACTGATTGGGATTCAAATTGTCAAGAACAGTACAAAATGTGCAAGCATGTGTAGAAGGCAATCTGAATAAAGTCAGAGAAAAAACAAGAGAGAAACTACAACAAGAGTGCACAAGCTGAACATTTAACACCTGGAGAACTTGTACTTAAGATAAAGAGAAGACATCACAAACTTGATGAACAGTGGGAAAAAGAACCCTATACTGTGTTGGACTCTAATTTCAACAACAGTAAAACTTGTTTAATCAATAGAGATGGAGGTAGAACTACTGCAACTGTATCAAGGGATCATCTAAAAGTATGTCCAGAACAACTCAGATTACAAGAAGAAGTAACACCTTGTTCAAGTCCAGTAGAGCCAAAAGAAAAAGTGATTCACACAAGACTTTCCAAAAGATTGGCCCCAATGTGAGGGAGCTGTAATTGTCCTGTAATCCACTTTTACCAACCAAGGGAAGAACAAGGAACGCTGGAAGAGTCTGCAAGAATTCCAGAAGTACCTGTCCAAGCCCCAAAAGAACCACCCGTTGTAGCAGAACCAGAGGATCCTGCAATCGGTGCACTTGCCGGTTACATAGAGAGATTAACACAATACTATAATCTACCATCACGTAGGTCTTCCCGTACACCAGAGGATAGTGCACGCACTACATCAGAAGTAGACATTAGTGAAACACCAGTACTATGCAGGTCAACCCGTAGCAGTTTTGGTCAACCACCACTCAGATTCAGAGAACAAGGTGCGATGAAACTTTAAAATGTAAATAAGTATCAGAATGTACATTAAATGTAAATAGTACCGTAATGAACAGAAGGGTGGAGGAACTGGACCCAGGCCCATGCACGTTACGTTAGGTATTGAAAGTGCCTGCGGTGGAGAGGAGGTACCTGGTCTCTTAAGCAGAGACGCCCATAGTGAAAATGTTTGTTTATATGTAATGGACTTTGATAAACGTTAAACTCGTTGAAACCCTGAGTCTACAGAGACTTGCTGTAAGTACTTAAACATTTTCCCTGGAGTTCCCCCCCACTTTACCTTTAAACATAAAGCATGGTCACAGGACCGGTTGTGACAACAAACTCTTTTACAGCCTGCGGCGAATGGACTAGCGCTGTATGGACTGCTTTCTACTTATTTTGCACCATTTTTATAGTGGTATTTGTATATTTTTGTTTTTGAGACTCTGTATTATACCTGTTATTGTTATTGTTGAATGTTTTGAAAAATGTTTCTCAGTCCAGAAGTACTGATGTTAACTAGGGGGGAATGTGACGCCCTGCCATTACAGGAAGCCACAGAACCACCTAAGGCATGGAAGGATTTCCACAGCAGGTACCCACATACACACAACACCTTCCACCCCAGACCCGTGGGGGGAGCTCCACTTGCTGCCTTTAAGCGAGATCCCCTATAAATACTGGTACTGGGGGCAGAGTTAATGAGTGCTTTTCCAGGGAGGACAGTGAAGAGTTAGAGAGTGCAGTTTCCTAGGAGGACTGTGAAAACGTCCTGGTGTGTCAGAGCCGTGCTAGGCCCAAGCTAGAAGACTAGCCTAGCCAGTGTGAGGTACCTGAGAGTGAGGTCGAAGGCAAGGCATGAGAAAGACAGAGTAAAGGAGCAGGCTTAGGGCAGAGGACCATACCAGTTCACCCATGAAAGCAACCCGGACACTGGAGTCCGAGTCTGCAGGAGAGCATCAAGCCCAGCAGAAAACACTGGTTCACAGAGGAGACTCCAGTCTCCCGGACACCTGTAACACAACCAACAGGGGAGCCAGGGACCGCAGGAGAAGTTATAGCGGTAGCCCACACAAAGGTTCTCGACACGGGTGATAGAGACACACAGAGAAGGTCAGGCCTAGTTATACACAGGTCAGGGGAATTCACCGAGGGAAAAGAGACAAGGAGGCCTTATTCAACACTCACTGTGGAAATCCAGAAGTGCTTCCCGACTACCTGTACCATATCCTGGACAGTGCCTGCCATAAAACCAGTAAAGGTACAGAAACAATTCCCAGTGTGTGTGTCAGTTTGTCCATCCCTGAACCTGACTGGCCTAGAGACTGTAGCAGCAAACCCGCTGTCTAACCGCCTTCCTGTGCAAATCCCCATGACCTCATCACTGGCTCGGGGACTCCGCTCCACCTGTGGGGAGCTGTACTACCAAAGCTGCTCGTCATTCATCCCCAGAGGTCTGCAGTAGTGCTGGTGCCTTCACCAGATACCACAGGTGGCATCACCAGACTTTATTCTTTTATTTTTATTATTTTCCCCTTTTTTTTACCCAGTGATCCCCAGGGTTACGGGCCCAGGCACCGGCCACAGAGACATCTCCCAAGCACTAACGCCAGGACGGGTCATTTCCATGGTCGTGGACCACATATAGAACAATCACAGGAGTATGTACCATGGCAATATTATAATAGAGTACCTGACACATGTGTAATTTGAGGCATGCAGTACATAGAGTAGTCACATATGGACCAAAGATTAACGGTCAATCGTTGATAACAGTATGGATCATATATACAGTGTGAACAAAAACCCGTATGTTACTGTTAGCAGGTCTATCATTTCGTCCTTATATGCTAATGTTAGCAGGTGGCAACCAGTCAAAAATTAGAATGGATAAAATGCGCAGAGATGGCAGTTGTTCATAGGACAGTTGTGCTTAGGTCAGAAGTTGATAAGCCAACAGATGCCACTCAACTAGGACATCAATTGTATGCTAATTATAAAAATATCTGTGAATGCAGAGTGGTGGTACAGGGCGTGGGGTGTCCGCTAGCAGATGGTGCATCAAGAGAAGCACTCATGCATCGGTTAGCAAGGTAGGGTATATACTGAACCCTGCCAGATGCCGGAAAGCCCAGACCTTGTACTCAGTGATGTGTCCAAGAGTGGCCGAGCCCTCTAGTTTTACCCAGATGATAGAAGCAGCTGTTGGGGGTATGTGGTAACCCCAAACCCATGTGGGGGAATCTGTTACAGTATGACCTGTCAAATAGCAGATAGTACGAGTTATGAGGTAATACAATAGAAAAAATGGCACATAAAAATGGAGGCTGCGATGTCCCTTGCCATATGGTTGACAGATGCCTGAGGGAGAGATGGAGACTACTTTGTCTCCTGTACCTATCCTTGCTGAGGAGACTATACCTGATGAACCCATGCAGTTGGGGGCAGTAGGTTCTCGTGCTAAACCTCCTGTGGCTACTGTTGATCAAGTGGGTGGAGCTTGTTTTTTCTGTGGCAAATCTGACCATTTTATTAAGTTTTGTCCACTTTACTTCAAGACAACCACACTGTCTCAGAAGCAGCCTACCTCGGGTCGTTCAGAAGGAGACGACCAGAGGGTTTTTATTTCCTTCCTTGCTAAGTCTTTGTTCACACTATCTGCCAGGGTGGTGGTAGATGATAAAACTGAGACTGTGCCGATACTGGTCGATAGCTGAGCGGGGGTCAATTTGATGAATTCTCGCTTTACTCAGGCTCATCGTTTCACCAGCAGTTCTTTAGTGAGACCCATTCCCATTGCTTCGATCGACTCAGTTCCCTCAGCCAGAAGGTTCTCTCACAAGTAGTGTGTAATGTGAACTTGAGCAAAGGAACTCTCCACCAGGAGGTTCTGTCCTGTCACCTCTTGGAGAACCTGCCAATTCCCATTGTATTGGGCCTTCTCTGGCTGCAGAAACACAAACCAGTGATTGACTGGCGGTAATCCAGGTTTTAAATTGGGGGATTTCTGTGTGAGCAATTGCCTGGCTACACCTATTTCTACAGTACTGGTTGCACCCCTCTACCAGAGGTGGTTGGGATGCGAGCCCGGAAAAGGGGGTGGAATCCAGGACTACGCGTCAGCTTCATGGTGAGTCTATGCGTCAATCCAGGAGGAGGGGCCAGGGACGGGCGATGGTTCCTACTGTGCACTCCAGGGAAGGGAGCTCTGGGCCCTGGGGGGACACTGCTGCTGTTTGCCGTCCTGGATGTGTGACTGTGACGCAGACTTGGAAATAAACGTGCAGGTCCAGACCTGAGAGTGAGCGAGTATATGTGGGTGTTGTCCTAACATGTCAGGTGGATATGTGGTGCTGGGGGTCCTATTTCTGGGGTTATAGGACCATTTCGGATTTTGGCCATTTGCAACCCTGTGCTGTACCGACTTAACCTACCCTCAGTTTTGGCGATCCGTGACATCTTTCATGTTTCGTCACTCAGGAGAGGTGGATTTCTTTCAGAGGTGTCTGTTGTCGAGTCCGGAGGCCTCTCTTAAAAGAGGGGGTACTGTCACTCGCTTAGATTAAGCTGATTTTGCTGGATGCTGCTGTGTGTGTTGTGTCTGCATTTCTCTCACGGGTTGCTCTCCTCCCCTTCTCACGCCTCCGCAAACAGAACCCCAATCCAGCAGCCACAGGTCGTCGGGCAACCGGTACCAAGTCCCCTGACCCTAGTACGGCTACCTTCTCGGCTGATGTGTCGGGTGTCGGCAACAGCTTCTGTAGATCTTGTGGCCCCTGGTTCTGTGAAATTGGAGTGCTGAGCCTCCTCGCCACCTCAGAGCCGGTGCCTGATTCCCAACCAGCCTTTCCGTCCGACTCCTGTCAAACTTGGATTCGGGCGCACAGGTGGTTCTCTCTGCCTCTGCCCGTGCCTCTAGGGCTCCCTCTGCCTCCTCGTTGTCTGTTGTTCTCTCCGACCCAGGATGAGCTCCTCACCGCTCTCACCTCTTTTCTCTGCTTCTTTCCATTTACTAACTAAGTCTACTCCATCTCCCACCCACACCTTTGTTTCCTTTTTCCGTTCCCTGACTGAGCCCTCCCTCTATCGTCACCACCCACTGTCCCCGGGATGGGTTATAAGGGTGTGTTGGGTGCTTGGGCATGGGCTTAGAAAGTCCACTTTTTGCATTAATTTACCGTATGTGCTGCCTTTTTTTCTTTGTTCTATATTATTTGCTTTTGATATGGCAGTTCTAAGGCTCTGCACTCATTGTTTATTCTGAGTTTGGTGCTGTTCCATATTTTCTTGCGATAGATAGATAGATAGATAGATAGATAGATAGATAGATAGATAATTTATTAAAAAATTCTTGCAGCACTCAGCTACTACCAATGATGTACAAGTGCTATAAGCTATATGTATATGAGGAAAAAGTTAAACTTACATTTTTTTCAAAAAACTCAAAAATTCTAATTTTTTATTTCTGAAGTTCTTGGTACACACATTGGCCAATGTCTGCTTGCTCATCAACTGCGACAAAGTGACTTCAGGTCTGATGAGTCCTATCGCTGACATCCCTGTCTTCCTTGTCCACCCCCCCACTCCTCAGTGGGCAGACACCATCTAGACCCTCGATCACCTGTAGGTAATGAGGGTGCAATTTGCAGTCATGGAGCCTGCAACTCCATGAGATTTTTCTTGTGATAGATAGATAGATAGATAGATAGATAGATAGATAGATAGATAGATAGATAGATAGATAGATAACTAGAAAAAATTCTCTGCAGCACTCAGCTACTACCAATGATGTACCGTATGTAAGTTTTAAAAATTTTTCCTCAAATATATATAGCTTGTTAGCATATGTACAGTACATCATTGGTAGTAGCTGAGTGCTGCAGAGAATTTTTTCTAGTTGTTTAACTCAGTGTCCCTGCTTGGCACCAGTTCACATTGTGTCTGTGAGTGCTGTGCAGTTTTTTCTGTGATAGATAGATAGATAGATAGATAGATAGATAGATAGATAGATAGATAAGACACTGTAAGCAGTCAGCACTTAAGGCCCAGTTACACGGTACGAGATCGTGAACAATATCGCCCAAACATCACAGGTTTGGAGTCGTTCAAACAACATCGTTAGGACGTTGTTGCGTGTAACACCGAGATACGACTATGTTAATCGTTGGATAGTTGATCGCAGATTTGAGAACATGTTCTCAAATCAAACGATCCTTGATCAGCCAACCTGCTGCATCATTGTGTGTAACACCGGATAAATATGTCGTTACCGACTTCTCCTATTCACAGCAGTGAACAAGTATCGTTCGCTGGGTTGTGTGAACGATAGCTGCTCGCCACATTGTTGGTGCATCGTTCACGTTATCTAGACGTGTAACATCTCACCAACGATGTCAAAAAGATGTCCTAACGACCGCACGACCATGAGATCGTTGGTGATATCTAAACGATATTGAAGCATGTAACGGTACCTCTAGTAAGGCCGCTTTACACACACCAACTTCTGTGTCCAACTTCTGAACAGATCTCTGGGTTTCAGTGAAATCATGGACACATTGTTACATTTGTACACAGCCACAAAATGGAGCAATGTGTCCATGATTTCACTGCAACCAGAGATGTGTTCAGAAGTTGGTCACAGAAGTTGGTGTGTGTAAAGCGGCCTAACATTTAATTGTAGAATCTTTTGACTGGTGGATTTTGGGTTTATCAGTGACCTTAGATCTTGAGTCAGGGTGGATGGTCCCTCCAGGTTTTGGATCTGCTCAGTTGAGGCTCATGTGGCTCCACAGGTGATTACATAGGAACTTGCCAGTGAGAGAAGAAAAGCTGATGGTGGGTTTACACGCTTCAATATCGTTGCGATATCGCAACTCAATGGCGCGGGAGCGCGCAATTAGTGCACGTTTCTCCTGCATCGCATTGAATGTTTACACGCTGCGATATCGGAATACAACGTCCGTGTGATGTCTACGCCCCCCAACCCAGGAACGATCCTTTAACATGGGAGTGAATGGGTGACGTTTCAAATCGCATCGTAGTTGGGCGTTTACACAGCACGATCCGGCTCCAATCTCTATTCAATATCGGAGCATTGACTAGCACGCTCATTCAATCCCGATATCGCATTGACATCGTTCCTGCATCGTATTGGACGTTCACACCATACAACGCAGGAACGATCTCGGGTCCAACGATCGAACCACGTGACTTTTCATTGAAATTGGACTACGAATACGCAACGTGTAAACTCGCCATGAGAGTCTGCAGAAGATTGAGGACAAGTTCTGCTGGATAGAGGAATCTTCTGCTGGCTGTGGCCTTACGTGACTTCTGCAGGGTAAGCTTCACTACCATGTCCTGACTGCTCATGAAAATGGATTATGTTATTTGTGCCTTAGGAAATGTCTCATATTATTATTATTTTGCTTATTGCTAAATAGAAGCATTTACTTTTTCACTGCTTAACATTGTTTTATGACTAAAGTTTTATTTGACTATTGATCGCGATCCATCCACAATACATGGACGATGGAGTCTTGGGTTGAGTGGTCGATCGATGGTGGAAACATGATATCTGGATGATTGATGTTTCGTGATAGAACACAGCACATTCACCTGTATGATCTCCGCATTCTCCAGACTCGTGTTGTCCGCAGTGAGGACTCGACGCTCCAACAGAAGGCAAATAGCATCGCTCTAATCAGAAATGATACTTTAATTAGGGATGAGGCATGTCGCTTCAGTTAGATTATGTCGGAGATATCTCTCTGAAATTATTTTTCGAGGAGCCATGGCAGCTAATTGTAGTCATTAATGGTAATAACGCCGGAGGTAACGATGTGCGATTTAGAAAATGAATACAATTGGATGTAAGAAATGGGAAATGTGTGCAAAGAGCATTGTTTGAAGAGCGGCCCCAACATACTGCAGGAGCCGGATGTGAGGGCAGAGGGTTGTGTTTTTATTTTGGTATTTGTTTGCTGAATGATGGCTCACATACAAAATAACTAGAATGTAAATATTGGAAGATAAAAACTAGTATCTGTTCCTGTATTATTTGATCTGTGTTACTTCATCTACCTTGTTTGCTCCTATGCATGGCGGCCTGCATGGTGGTGCTCCAAGAGGAACTGATAGCAGTCCATATGGTGGTGCTTATGGCAGTCTGCATAGTGTTGCCCATGGTGGTCTATTTGGCAGCGCATTTAGCAGTGCCTATAGCTGTGCTGATAGTGGTACCTCTGGCAGTGCATATAGTGCTGCTCATGGTGGTCTGCATGGTGATGCACATAGTGGTGCCCATAGCAGTCTGTATGGTGATGCACATAGTAGTGCCCATGGCGGTCTCTATGGCAGTGCTGATGGTGATCTGTATGGCAGTTCATATAGTGGTACTCATGGTAATCGGCATGGTGGTGTATATAGTGGTGCTTATAGTGGTGCTCATGGTGGTCTACATGGTGATGCACATAGTGCTGCATATGGTGGTCTCCATGGTGATGTCCATAGTGGTGCCCATGGCGGTCTCTATGGCAGTGCTGATGGTGATCTGTATGGCAATTCATATAGTGGTACTCATGGTAGTCGGCATGGTGGTGTATATAGTGGTGCTTATAGTGGTGCTCATGGTGGTCTACATGGTGATGCACATAGTGCTGCATATGGTGGTCTGCATGGTGATGCACATAGTGGTGCCATAGAGGTCTGCATGGCAGTGCATATAGTGGTGCCCATGGTAGTCGGCACAGTGGTATATATAGTGGTGCCCGTGGCGGTTTACATGATGATGCACAGAGTGCTGCTAACGGTGGTGTGCATGGTGATGCACATGGTGGTGCCCATAGCAGTCTCTAGTGACTGTGTGCTAATGCACAAGTATATATTTTTTTTTTTCTTGTTTTATTTTCTGTCTATTTTTCAAAGGTTACTCTAAGGATAAGATTCTAAAATTGGTTGAAAAACATTATGAAACCCTGACATATTGTACCAAATATCTATACCTATATTCTGCTACATTTTATGAAAACATAATGTTTATCTTATATTAGTTACCTATGTCTGAACTTTGATGTATACTGTACATTGTGAAACCTTGATAGCGCCAATATATACAATATATATGTATATCTGTAGTTATGTTACTTTATATCCTGAGAGAAGCAGTTATAACTGGTTATATAGTGAACAAAAGATGCACTGTAGCAAAATACTCTGAAATGTAAGGAGAAGAAGGAAGATAACCATATATGGCTATAATAAATTAGGATCTAATCTATACCTGGACTCTGGACATTGCTATGATTGCTTGAATCCTATAGAGGCTACGCCTTGATACCTCCCTCCTTTGTGTTGTAGAGACGTGGTGTTGGAAAAATAAAGGCACTTTTGCACCCACTGCATCAAGAGAAGTCTTATATCTGACTTTGTCTGATATTACTACTTTGTGCATGCACTTGATTAAGTTAATTTGAGAAGGGATAAGCAAATAGTTGGAGTCCATGGAAACAACCCTATACAAGGGTTGTCACGGCATAACAGCTGTTGTTTTTGTACTTTTAGTACTGTGAGGTAGCAAGGGGAATGGTAGTAGAGGGACGCTATGTTTCCCCAAGGATGGTGAGCTACTGCATGTATGGGACAGGAGATGCTTACATGAGCATAGGTGAGGTAGGTGTGGCCACCGTTACTGAGAACGGTGGCTGTTGGTAAAGCCTGTTATGGGACCTCATCTATGAGGAATGGGGGAAGGTTTTTGGGCGGGCCTCCATTCCTCATCTCCCGCCCCAGGCTTTTGAAGTAGCTGGGAGGGAAAGACAGGTGAAAAAGGTTAGGCCGGAAGAGACGGCTGTCAAGGTGTTGTGAGAGAGATCAGACTAGAGAGGAGTTCAGTCTGGGGAAAAAGTAGTCTGTGAGAGCACAGAGAGCGTGTACCAGACCCCAAGGTGGGGTAGGACCCCTCGGTGAGCTCCAGGAGGAGCAGGTTTAGGGCCGACGCTGTTATCCTGATGTAAGGACTGTTTTTTTGTTTGTTTTGCCATTGTGTGAAATAAACCACACTTGTTTTTGGACTGAGCCTGAGTGTCACTGCCTTACTTGCTGCTGCAATAGAGACTGATCCCTACAGTACGTTTGCCATTGTATATGATATTTTTTGTTTTCAACTACTATGTATACATCGTTTTGATTCATTGTTCTATGTGTGTATCTCAATTCTATATAGATCACTCTCCTGATGAAAGCCAACGTTCAGGTTGAAAAGTTGGGTTAACTTCTAAACTGTTGAAGAGAAAAATTTTGAATAAATCAATTTTTTTTAAATGCAAATCTCTCATCTCGCTGATTTTCAATTCTTGTGTGCTCAGGTTTATTACTGTGAAAGAAAGAATGCGCATATAGGGTCTTATCTCAATAACACACTTTCACTTGTCGATGTGGAATTGCTCACCTTTAGCAGTTGTGAAACCCACAACTGGTAGAATAGCGTACAAGCAGCTGCTGCAGGGACCGCACTCTCACCGGTGACCGTGGTCGTGATGTAGATTCTTGGACAAAGTGCTTCGGTGTCCGCGCTGCTGCTCCAAGACCAAAGAAACACAGACACGGGAATGTCTGGTACAGCTACAGCCTTTATTTTCCGACGCGTTTTGGAGCCTACTCCCGAGCTCCTTCCTCAGGGCACCTGAGGAAGGAGCTCGGGAGTAGGCTCCGAAACGCGTCGGAAAATAAAGGCTGTAGCTGTACCAGACATTCCCGTGCCTGTGTTTCTTTGGTCTTGGAGCAGCAGCGCGGACACCGAAGCACTTTGTCCAAGAATCTACAGGTTTATTACTGACGTTGTACTATTTTTACCTTTGAGCACCTGTTTACAAACTGCTCAAGTCAGATCCTAACTTAACTCTGGGTTCTAGGTTCCTATCATGGACTTGACCCGCCTAGTTCCTGACACACACACACACACTTAGACTGTGAGCCCTCGTGGACAGGGTTCCTCTCCCCTCCTGTATCTTTATGACTTGATTGTCCATATATATTGTACTTGTCCTCGTCTTCCCTTTCCATATGTAAAGCGCCATGGAATCTAATGGCGCTATATAAATTAATAATACACACACACACGTTATTAGAGAGCCTCTGTTCTCCATCTTGCTTAGTTCTTCTTTCTCATCAGATGGTGTGCTTTCTTGACACGGGCATCAACAGTGACTCTGGAACTAGCAAGTCTCTTCATACATAGGCTTCAGCTAGCAAAAACATAAAAGCACCTGCCTCTGACTATTTCCATACATCACAAGACATGGTCAGAACATGGTGACCTTTCTCAGTGGTCTATTTCTCTCTGGTAAAGTCACTCTGCTTCCTCAGTCTGATATCATCGTCTATAAAGAATGTGGACCTACAGCATAGGTTGTCATTGGGGTCTCTTCCTTCTGTTCTGTCCCAGCTCCTCCCTCCTGGACATTAGCAACTTCCCTTTGTTGTCTTTTCCCACGTCTTTTCCTCCTTATTGGCCTCTGCTTTGGGGCCACTGAAGGTGTTGCGGTCATAAGGGTTGGGGTACTCTACTATCCTGGGCAAACAGTCTATACATCACAGTGGCGATCCCAACAGGTCGTGGCCCTGACCAGACATGGAGATGTGGGGTATTTACAGAGGAATAGAGTTTATGAATAGTTTGTGATGCTAGATGAGGTATCTGGTGAGGAGTGACCAGCGCTGCATGTAGTGGTCTCCCAGGGTATGGATGTTAGTGCAGCAAGGTGAATTACTCTCCTCAGCAGGAGCGGGCCCCTTGTGGGTTGTAGTAGACAATGGTGTAGAAGAAGATGATGAGGGTTGCAGGGGGAGAGTTGCAGAGTGCACACAAGAAGGAGCAAGGAGACAGTCTCTGTTCTTTACCTTTTTATTTTGTATTGCAGTTCATCAGCAGATCCAGGGTAGTGGTTCCTCGGGCTGACGGTCTGGTCAGTCTGAGAAGAACTAGGGACTACTATGATGGATGATTATATGGCCTACCAGCTGACTTCTCCCTGGGTACTTTCAGCTTCCCCATGTGTTTTTTTTCCTTCCTTGTGGCTAACTACCAGACAGGGACCGAACTGGTTCAGACCCCGGACTCACACCATTTCTCTAGCCCTTTGGCAGTCGCTGTGCCCCTGGATAGTCCCAGAGTGTAACTACTCTGCTTGCAGCTTCCAGTTTGCTGCCAGTCATAAATTCCTGACAGTTTGGGGTCCTGGAAACCCTTGTAACCGCTTTGCCTTGTAACAGCCTTGTACAGCTGACAGACTTCTACCCTCCTTCACCATCTGAGACTAAGTGACTCCTGTTGCCACCCCTCCCTACTACTCACTACAGCTAATTCTCCCTCCCACCAGTGTCTGTCACAGCCTAAGACAGACTATTTTGTGCCCAGCCCACTGATCAGAGTTTGAGAAATGTGTGTGTGTATACATAGGAAGTCCATCCTAGGTTACCTGAATTCTCCTCAGATGTGATATCAGGACTACTAATCATAACTACCACTGTGGCGACCAGACCGCAGGGGCGCCATGAAAGCAGCATTACCCCCCCCCCCCCATCTAGAAAGGATGTCACTGCTGGTACTTCCTACTGGGGCCAGGAGCAGCGGACCTTGAGTAGCATCTTCTTGCTCTTTGTGGACGTCTCCTCCAACACCATCTCCTCCAAGCTCCAAACTCCTCATTAGTGGCGTAACTTGAAGCTCATGTGCACCAATGTGAAAGCTCCAACAGGGTCCCCAATTATTGCAAATCTTTAATAGCATTATTATTTTTTCTATAGGTCAAAGGGACTCTTGGGCCCCTTAGGCTCCATGGCCTTGGTGCGATTGCAAGCCCTGCACCTATTGTAGGTATGGCCCTGTTCCTCATCATATTCAGGATTTACTCTCCTTTTCTTTGACCACCCAGATTTAGAAGCAGCTTCCACTCTTTATTGACTTTGCTCCTGGTTCTGGCATTTTTGTGTACAAATTAAGATGACCATTCTACCTTAGGGCACACTTTACACACACCAACTTATCTGTCCAACTTCTGAACAACTTACTGGTTGCAGTGAAATCATGGACACATTGTTCCATTTGTACACAGCCACAAAAAGGAGTAATGTGTCCATGATTTCACTGCAACCAGTAAGTTGGTCAGAAGTTGGACAGATAAGTTGGTGTGTGTAAAGTGGCCCTTAGAAAGTCATGTTAGATAAAACGGCCAATAAGCAAACAAAAAAGTAATTTACTACGTTTTCCCAATCTACTCTACATTTTATTCTTACAAAAAAAAACACACTTAAAACATAAGTGTCACAATTTCTCTGTGTAGTTTGTCTCGAAATCATTAAGAGTTACTGTGTTGTTTGGTATCTGGCGTGCTGAGCTGTCAGTAGGTGATTGAGAGAGCAAGCTTTCATTTGGTTCTGGGAGGTGCTGGGTTGCTCAGGTGTCCCATCTTCTCTGTGATTGCTCTGCTACTTTACTGAGCAGCCTCTGCCAGAATCCTGCCAGTTATACATTCTGTTTGAAGTGGTGTTTGGCCTACATTACTGTGTCTGTCTTAATCTAATCTTTATCTGACTCCAGAGTGTGGCTTGATTTCCCTTTTGTCTGCTCCCTGTACTTGTTTCAATCTCCTGGTATTATATTTGTCACACCACCCTAGCTATTAGTAGTGACTTTCACAATATGTCTGGACTTAGGGCTACCCATAACTCATTATTGCAAATTTTTTTTCATCCAGATTGTGAAACCTTTGGCGTTAAATAAACTTTCCTTGTTTCACTGGCTGGATTTGCTGACACTCTTCTCCATAGATGAGTTTTCGCAGTGTTGCGGCCCCATGGGCTGCACGTTCTTCTGTCTGCAGGTTCCGGTACGTGTGTAATTGGTAATATAAGTTGGAGATAACAAGCAATTAGCGTTACGTTTCTACTTTCCAACAAGCCAAATCCTGATATATCCTGTGTCTGGTTACTCGTACAATGTGCTAATCCTGGCGGGGCGCTTTAAAGTAATTTCTTGATAAACTGACACAGTAATAGGCTGATTTGCGTAGAGGGTAATCTGGGTCAACCGGCTCATTGTGATTATACAGGAAAGTGGCTGGTCCACATGAAAAGTCACTGTTGAGTGGAGCAATATCATGTGGGGGGTGGCGGGATCCCATTACATTGCCTTTTTATTGTCACTCCTATAATTGGTCACTGAGTGGATGCCTTCCTGCAGTTCTAAAATGTTATATCCTATAATCTTATGTGAGATGCAATATCAAATAGTTATACATAGGACACGTATTATCAGACATACCTTGGTTATATCTCTGGGACAGCTGGAGGGCCACCACATCCAAGTGCATGCAGACAATTGGGCGGTGAAGAGATTGTGATCCCCTGTCTATGCTAATTTCTGTTAATGCAATTTTGCAAAGGAAAGCTAGTATAAAAAAATTGCTTGAAGTGAACCTATCATCAGTTAGGGACTTGGAAATAAAACTGTGTTATGGTGTGAAAAACCCAGACACAAGAAAAAAAATCCTTCTGAGTGTGGAGAAAGGAGTCCTTTCAATGAGAACAGTCTAGACAGAAGGAAAACAGCCTAGATACAGCATAAAAAGTCCTGGTAGGGGCAAGGAGTGGGGAGAGGAGTCTGCAAGAAGTAGGGAGAGGAGTGGGGAGACGAGCCTGTGAGGAGTAGGGGGAAAGAGCCTGCAAGGATGCGAGGAATGGTGTGAGGAGTGGGGAGACTAGCGTTCGAGGAGTGGGGAGACTAGCGTTCGAGGAGTGGGGAGACTAGCGTGCGAGGAGTGGGGAGACTAGCGTGCGAGGAGTGGGGAGACTAGCGTGCGAGGAGTGGGGAGACTAGCGTGCGAGGAGTGGGGAGACTAGCTTGCGAGGAGTAGAGAGAGGAGTAGGATGAGGAGCGAGGGAGGAGCCTGTGAGGAGTGGAGAGAGGAGTAGGATGAGGAGTGGGAGAAGAGTAGGATGAGGAGTGGGGAGAGGAGTAGGATGAGGAGTGGGGAGAGGAGCCTGCGAGGAGTGGGGAGAGGAGCCTGCGAGGAGTGGGGAGAGGAGCCTGCGAGGATACGAGGAGTGGGAGGAGGCACCTGCGAGGAGTGGGGTGAGGAGCTTGCAAGCAGTGGGGAGAGGAATGGGGTGAAGAGCCTGCGAGGAGTGGGGAGTGGAGACTGTGAGGAGTAGGGAGACGAGTCTGCGATTAGTGGGGAGATGAGTTTGCGAGGATGAAAGGAGTTAGGAGAGGCTCCTGCGAGGGGTGGGGAGAGGCTCCTGCTAGGGGTGGGGAGAGGCTCCCGCTAGGGGTGGGGAGAGGCTCCCGCGAGGGGTGGGGAGAGGCTCCCGCGAGGAGTGGAGAGAGGCTCCCGCGAGGAGTGGGGAGAGGCTCCTGCAAAGATGTAAGGAGTGGGGAGAGGAGTCTGCAAGAAGTGGGGAGAGGAGTCTGTGAGGTGTGGGGAGAGGAGCCTGCGGGGAGGAGAGGCAAGTCGGTGGGAGGAGTGGGGTGGAGAATGTGTGGGGGTGAATTTATATAAACCAAGGAGGGGATTCACCAATCTAGAATTCAAGTGTGGGGAGACACCATTTTTTCTTGTTTTTATTATTAGCTACAAGCCATTTAAAAATGTGTCCACAGGACTGATCTGTGGGTCTGGCTCTCCGCACCTTGTAGTATGTCATTTGTACAGAATGGCTCTCAATTCTATGTGGCTCAAACACTTTCCGTCCATGATGATGATTCACTTTTTATATTGGTATAAAGCTGAACATGCTTTCTAGTCTATTCTTGCCTTTTCTTTATGGTTTTCTGCTCTACGCTATTCTCCCAGGTAGCTGCCATTGTTCAGAATTGCTTGTATTCTGTGCTGAACGTCTTGGAACAATTGAAGGTTATATAATTGGCTCATTTGCAAATCTGGCACCGCAGACACGATGTACTCTCCCAGGCCGGCACCAATAATTACCTCCCCATCCCCCTGAAGTAAAAGTTAAAATTCTGCTCAGAACAGGACCCCACTAAAACCAGCGCTGCCCCTACTGCGGTCCTGACCAGAATCTCCAGCAGATCCTGCACAATGAGCCTGGTCCAAGAAACAGAACATTCATTAGATACATTGTATAACTACAATCGCTTCCTCTTCACAATCCCGAACTAATTCACATCCAGCGAGGGCTTCATTAATATTAATAGGGCGGCAGTGGGAACATCGACAGAACCGGACCTTCCCAGCAGCAATTAGGTGAAGACGCCATTATTGTGCTGAAGTAAAGGGAGACGCTGTGACAAGTAGATCAGACAATTTCTCAACCAGAAATTTCTTTAATTGTCAATGGAGCAATTTCAAGGGGGTCAGAGCCTGACGTACTGTAAGGATCCTCCTGACATGTTGAACAATTACTTGGTTTTTCCAGCATCACGTTATCAAACAGGAACATCTGAGGCTGATTGTTATATAGTTTTGTAGAAAAAGATTCAGAACAACTTGTGTTTTATTAGCTTATATGTCTGCTTATTCTGGGTCAGGAGTCCAGTGAGCAGAAACTATCATAAGTAGACTGTCAATCATCGAGTGACCCCACCCATGAGGTTCTGAAGCCCAGAATGAGCAGAGATTTCAAGCAATAAGTTATATGATATAGAATTTTTTTTACAATAATTTCTATACCTGTTCAGCTCCACCTGATCTATATCAATTAGGTAGATTGGAAAGGTGTACTGTTGATAAGGAGGCTCATACTGTGTATAGGAAGACTATTTGGGGGCTCATACTGTGTATAGGGGCTTAATTCAAGGAGGATATCCATCAACAATCATATAAAGGTAGGTTAAAGGATCCTGTCACCCCAAAACACCTGTAAACCTATTAAAACCTGTCCCTAGAGCATATTAACACTTTCCCTACACTATTTCTACCTCCTAAATGCAGTAAGTGACATTGACTAAAAACGTTTTATAAGTACCTGCTTAGTGATGATAATGAGTGACTATCTATTCATAGTCACTCATCAAGACTGTCCCTCTGCTTCATAGCACGCCTCCATAGGCGTGATCGTCCTCCTAGATTCAAATTGCAGCCTCCCCGCTGTGCCCTGTGTCGTAGGAGGCTGCTGTGTGGCTTGTGACGCGATCCGCGTCATTCCCGGCGCCCTGTGACGTATTTACAGCGGCGCCGCGCTGTTAGCTTCAAAATGTGCACTGCGCATGCGCATTGGGCATGCGCAGTGCGCATTTTGAAGCTAACAGCGCGGCGCCGCTGTAAATACGTCACAGGGCGCCGGGAATGACGCGGATCGCGTCACAAGCCACACAGCAGCCTCCTACGACACAGGGCACAGCGGGGAGGCTGCAATTTGAATCTAGGAGGACGATCACGCCTATGGAGGCGTGCTATGAAGCAGAGGGACAGTCTTGATGAGTGACTATGAATAGATAGTCACTCATTATCATCACTAAGCAGGTACTTATAAAACGTTTTTAGTCAATGTCACTTACTGCATTTAGGAGGTAGAAATAGTGTAGGGAAAGTGTTAATATGCTCTAGGGACAGGTTTTAATAGGTTAGCAGGTGTTTTGGGGGTGACAGGATCCCTTTAAAACCAAACATTTACTAGGAATAATTTAAAAACATCATGTAGATACAAATTGTCCCTTGATAGATGCGTTTTGGTCAGAATGGTTCCTATTCACATGATGCGTGGTGATCATGTTGAAATAAGAACCATTCTGTTCGAAACGCATCCATCAAGGGACAATTTGACGCATCCATCAAGGGACTACATTATGTTTTTAAATTATTCCTAGTAAATGTTTGGTTTTAACCTACCTTTTTATGATTGTTGATGGATATCCTCCCTGATCTAATCATCTGCAGTCTACCTTGCCGTTGCTTCCTCTTCTTCATCAATAGTGAGCTACGTCATTTATTCTTTTTCTATTTGTTAGATGCTTTGTGGGAGCTCATATTGTGTATAAGGAAGCTATGTGGGGCTCATACTGTATATTGGGAGCTTTGAGGGGGCTCATACTGTATATTGAAGGGCTATCTGGGGCTCATACTACATTTAGGGGCCTATCTGAGTGTCACAATGTATATAATGAAGCTATGTGAGGGTCCATACCTTACATAAGGGGGCTCTTTATATAGGGGGCTGTGGAGTCCCATACTGTATGTAGGCATAGTCATACTGTATTGGGGGGGGGGGTTGTGTGAAGCTGCTGTATGATGGGGCCTATGTGGTCTATACTCTATATATGGTAAGAAGGCTGTGTGTGAGGCAAATACTATTGAGGCTATCGGGGCCCAACTTGCATTTAGGGGCTATGTGGGGTTCTACTGTACTATGTATTAAGAGACTACTTGGGGCTCCTACTTTATATAGAGGGACTGTGTAAGGGCTCATACTGTGTATAAGGAAGTTCTGTGTCTATATCCAGCATTAATGACCCAGAGTGAGGTTAAAAACAAAAGTTTTTATTTATAACAATTGGCTAAAACATTTTTAAAAAACTGCAAATTCTATGTGAGGGCCCATACTGTATATAGGAGGCTAAGTGAGGGCTCATGCTGTATATAGGAGGCTAAGTGAGGGCTCATACTGTATATAGAATATACTGTATATATACAGGACTGCCACTATGAATTTCAGGGCACCATATTGGTAAAATTTTGTGGTCCCTCTGAGACTCCATCCAGCCTCCACCCCGACATGTTAGTATGTATGTATGTATGTAATTTACATACATTCTATTAGGAAATAATTTTTTTGGAGAGCTTCCACGCATTTTCAGCTTTGTGAGGATGGAAAGGTGCCAGTTGCCAACTGGTATGCTCCTGCAGTCCATAAATAAATCAGATGAGGCAACTTAATGGGGCACGGACTTTCAGTAAAATCTTGAGCTTTATGATATTGTTTTAAAAAGTGCAAAACCTCTTTAAAGCAGACACATTTTGAGTACGAGTTGGAGTACTTCATACATGAAACGCGTCTGCTTAAAGATGATTTTACTTTTTGAAACAACATAATAAATCTTAAGATTTTATTGAGTCCCAGTCCAATCAAGTTTCCTCACCTGATCTATACATTTCATAAGTATTTGGTACCATTGCCCTTAAACTGTATGACTTGGGTCAAACGTTTTGGATCTCCTTCCACAAGCTTCTCACAATAGTTTGTAAGAATTTGGGCCCATTCCCTCTCACAGAACTGGTGTAACTGAGCCATGTTTGTAGGTTGCCTTGCTCGTACCTGCCTTTTCAGCTTTGCCCATACATTTTCTATAGGATTGAGATCAGGGCTTTGTGATGGCCACTCCAAAACATTGACCTTAAGCCCCTTTTTAACCAGTTTGGCAGTATGCTTCAGGTCATTATCCATTTCCGCCCAAGCTTTAACTCCCTGGCTGATGTCTTGAGATGTTGTTTCAGTGTTGCCACATAATCTTCTTTCCTCGTGATGTCATCTATTTTGTGAACTGCACCAGTCCCTCCTGCAGCAAAACATCCCCACAACATGATGCTGCCACCTCTATGTTTCACAGTTGGGATGGTGTTCTTAAGCTTCCAAGCTTCTCCCTTTTTCCTCCAAACGTAACAATGGTCATTATAGCCAAACAGTTCAATTTTAATTTCAGCAGACCATAGGACATGTCTCCAAAAATGTAGGTCAGTGTTCCTGTGTGCATGTGCAGTAATGAACCTTACTTTTTTGTTTCTTTTGCAGCAATAACTTCTTCCTGGCAGAGTGGCCTTTCAGCCATGTTGATCCAGCAGACAGTCCTGGATTTGGGTCTGCACCATGCAGGCTCAGGCATCTGCTGAATGTCCCTCGCTGCAACCACTTCTCATACATCCCCTCCTGCCAGGGTAGAAAAATATGACAAATGAGTAGCGGCTAGGGCATAATCAAGCTTTGTTGTGGCACACAACAGTTTAAAAGTCGTGGGGTATTGTGGCAGTTAGAAGATACATTGTTGATTTTAGAATCATCCAGCAACTATACAGGTTACAATGGTTATAGCAGACAGGGATTGGTTAGCTCAGTACCAGAGGGTTCTGGGAAACTAGTTATTGTGCCTGGGACATCCAAGAGTAAGGTGTGTGTGAGAGAGTCTCCTGTCAGATTGAAATCTAACAAGCTGATTGCTGTAATCCTTGAAACAGTCAGAACAGCCAACATTACCTCAAGATAAAAGTGAGGGAATGACAGTACTGTCTCATTCCTCTCCTCCACCTCACTGCATGAGGGAGTGACAGTACTGCTCATTCCTCCTCCACTCACTGCATGAGGGAGTGACAGTACTGACTCATTCCCCCATCTCACTGCATGAGGGAGTGACAGTACTGACTCATTCCCCCCATCTCACTGCATGAGGGAGTGACAGTACTGACTCATTCTCCCCACTCACTGCATGAGGGAGTGACAGTACTGACTCATTCCTCCCCCCCACTCACTGCATGAGGGAGTGACAGTACTGACTCATTCTCCCCCCATCTCACTGCATGAGGGAGTGACAGTACTGACTCATTCCTCCCCCCCCCACCTCTCACTCCATGAGGGAGTGTGACAGTACTGACTCATTCCCCCCATCTCACTGCATGAGGGAGTGACAGTACTGACTCATTCCTCCCCCCACCTCACTGCATGAGGGAGTGACAGTACTGACTATTCCTCCCCCCCACCTCACTGCATGAGGGAGTGACAGTACTGACTCATTCCTCCCCCCCACCTCACTGCATGAGGGGAGTGACAGTACTGACTCATTCTCCCCCCACCTCACTGCATGAGGAGAAGTTGACATTACTGACTCATACCTCCCCCCCACCTCACTGCATGAGGGAGTGACAGTACTGACTCATTCTCCCCCCCACCTCACTGCATGAGGGAGTGACAGTACTGACTCATTCCTCCCCCCCACCTCACTGCATGAGGGAGTGACAGTACTGACTCATTCCTCCCCCACCTCACTGCATGAGGGAGTGACAGTACTGACTCATTCCTCCCCCCACCTCACTGCATGAGGGAGTGACAGTACTGACTCATTCCTCCCCCCCACCTCACTGCATGAGGGAGTGACAGTACTGACTCATTCCTCCCCCCACCTCACTGCATGAGGGAGTGACAGTACTGACTCATTCCTCCCCCCCACCTCACTGCATGAGGGAGTGACAGTACTGACTCATTCCTCCCCCCCACCTCACTGCATTGAGGGAGTGACAGTACTGACTTCATTCCTCCCCCCACCTCACTGCATGAGGGAGTGACAGTACTGACTCATTCCTCCCCCCACCTCACTGCATGAGGGAGTGACAGTACTGACTCATTCCTCCCCCACCACCTCACTGCATGAGGGAGTGACAGTACTGACTCATTCCTCCCTCCCACCTCACTGCATGAGGGAGTGACAGTACTGACTCATTCCTCCCCCCACCTCACTGCATGAGGGAGTGACAGTACTGACTCATTCCTCCCCCCACCTCACTGCATGAGGGAGTGACAGTACTGACTCATTCCTCCCCCACCTCACTGCATGAGGGAGTGACAGTACTGACTCATTCTCCCCCACCTCACTGCATGAGGGAGTGACAGTACTGACTCATTCCTCCCCCCACCACTCTCACTGCATGAGGAGAGTGACAGTACTGACTCATTCCTCCCCCCACCTCACTGCATGAGGGAGTGACAGTACTGACTCATTCCCCCCCCCACTCACTGCATGTAGGGAGTGACAGTACTGACTCATTCCTCCCCCCCACCTCACTGCATGAGGGAGTGACAGTACTGACTCATTCCCCCCCACCTCCACTCATGACATGAGGAGTATGTGACAGTACTGACTCATTCCTCCCCCCACCTCACTCTGCATGAGGTAGTGACAGTACTGACCTCATTCCTCCCCCCATCCTCACTGCATGAGGGAGTGACAGTACTGACTCATTCCTCCCCCCCACCTCACTGCATGAGGGAGTGACAGTACTGACTCATTCCTCCCCCCCTCACTGATGAGGAGTGACAGTACTGACTCATTCCTCCCCCCACCTCACTGCATGAGGGAGTGACAGTACTGACTCATTCCTCCCCCACCTCACTGCATGAGGAGTGAAGTGACAGTACTGACTCATTCCTCCCCCCCCACCTCACTGCATGAGGGAGTGACAGTACTGACTCATTCCCCCCACCTCACTGCATGAGGGAGTGACAGTACTGACTCATTCCTCCCCCCACCTCACTGCATGAGGGAGTGACAGTACTGACTCATTCCTCCCCCACCTCACTGCATGAGGGAGTGACAGTACTGACTCATTCCTCCCCCCCACCTCACTGCATGAGGGAGTGACAGTACTGACTCATTCCTCCCCCCACCTCACTGCATGAGGGAGTGACAGTACTGACTCATTCCCCCCCACACCTCCACGCATGAGGGGAGTGACAGTACTGACTCATTCCTCCCCCCACCTCACTGCATGAGGGAGTGACAGTACTGACTCATTCCTCCCCCCCACCTCACTGCATGAGGGAGTGACAGTACTGACTCATTCCTCCCCCCACCTCACTGCATGAGGGAGTGACAGTACTGACTCATTCCTCCCCCCCACCTCACTGCATGAGGGAGTGACAGTACTGACTCATTCCTCCCCCCACCTCACTGCATGAGGGAGTGACAGTACTGACTCATTCCTCCCCCCACCTCACTGCATGAGGGAGTGACAGTACTGACTCATTCCTCCCCCCACCTCACTGCATGAGGGAGTGACAGTACTGACTCATTCCTCCCCCCACCTCACTGCATGAGGGAGTGACAGTACTGACTCATTCTCCCCCCACCTCACTGCATGAGGGAGTGACAGTACTGACTCATTCCTCCCCCCACCTCACTGCATGAGGGAGTGACAGTACTGACTTATTCTCCCCCCTTAACCTCAATGCAAGAGGGAGTGACAGTACTGAGTCATTCCTCCCCCCACCTCACTGTATGAGGGAGTGGCATTACTGACTCATTCCTCCCCCCACCTCACTGCATGAGGGAGTGACAGTACTGACTCATTCCTCCCCCCACCTCACTGCATGAGGGAGTGACAGTACTGACTCATTCCTCCCCCCCACCTCACTACATGAGGGAGTGACAGTACTGACTCATTCCTCCCCCCACCTCACTGCATGAGGGAGTGACAGTACTGACTCATTCCCCCCCCACCTCACTGCATGAGGGAGTGACAGCACTGACTCATTATTCCCCCCAACCTCACTGCATGAGGGAGTGACAGTACTGACTCATTCCCCCCCCCCACCTCACTGAATGACGGAGTGACAGTACTGACTCATTCCCCCTCCACCTCACTGCATGAGGGAGTGACAGTACTGACTCATTCCCCCCACCTCACTGCATGTGGAAGTGACAATACTGACTCATTCCCCCACCTCACCTCACAACATGAGGGAGTGACAGTACTGACTTATTCCTCCCTCCCACCTCACTGCATGAGGGAGTGACAGTACTAACTCATTCCTCCCTCCCACCTCACTGCATGAGGGAGTGACAGTACTGACTCATTCCTCCCCCCCACCTCACTGCATGAGGGAGTGACAGTACTGACTCATTCCCCCCACCTCACTGCATGAGGGAGTGACAGTACTGACTCATTCTCCCCATCTCACTGCATGTGGAAGTGACAATACTGACTCATTCCCCCCCACCTCACTGCATGTGGAAGTGACAATACTAACTCATTCCTCCCACCTCACCTCACAACATGAGGGAGTGACAGTACTGACTTATTCCTCCCTCCCACCTCACTGCATGAGGGAGTGACAGTACTGACTCATTCCCCCCACCTCACTGCATGAGGGAGTGACAGTACTAACTCATTCCTCCCTCCCACCTCACTGCATGAGAGAGTGACAGTACTGACTCATTATTCCCCCCAACCTCACTGCATGAGGGAGTGACAGTACTGACTCATTCCCCCCCCACCTCACTGCATGAGGGAGTGACAGTACTGACTCATTCCCCCCCCACCTCACTGCATGAGGGAGTGACAGTACTGACTCATTCCTCCCCCCCCCCACCTTGAGGGAGTGACAGTACTGACTCATTCCCCCCACCTCACCTCACAACATGAGGGAGTGACAGTACTGACTTATTCCTCCCTCCCACCTCACTGCATGAAGGAGTGACAGTACTAACTCATTCCTCCCTCCCACCTCACTGCATGAGGGAGTGACAGTACTGACTCATTCCTCCCCCCCACCTCACTGCATGAGGGAGTGACAGTACTGACTCATTCCCCCCACCTAACTGCATGTGGAAGTGACAATACTGACTCATTCCCCCCACCTCACTGCATGTGGAAGTGACAATACTAACTAATTCCTCCCACCTCAACCTCACAACATGAGGGAGTGACAGTACTGACTTATTCCCCCTCCCACCTCACTGCATGAGGGAGTGACAGTACTGACTTATTCCTCCCTCCCACCTCACTGCATGAGGGAGTGACAGTACTGACTTATTCCTCCCTCCCACCTCACTGCATGAGGGAGTGACAGTACTGACTCATTCCCCCCACCTCACTGCATGAGGGAGTGACAGTACTGACTCATTCCTCCCACCTCACAACATGAGGGAGTGACAGTACTGACTCAATACCGCCCCCCCCCCCACTTCACTGCATTTATTTAGCTATGTAGCGCTTGCATAAATGCAGTGAAACGCAACACTGGAAGCGCATCCCAGCAAAAGCTTTGGCTTTTGCTGAAATGCGTTCAGATACTGCATATTTTTGCGTGCGAGTTTTCACTGCAAAGCGCGCCGCGGAAAAAGAATGACTGTCAATTATTTTTTTTTTTTTTTCTTAATATATTTTTATTAAAGTTTTTAACGGAAACATACATATAGTGTATTTAGCAAGAGTTATTGAGCTCACAGTACAACAAAACAATATTACATCATAAAATAGGACAATCAGGTTAAAGCCTCCTGGTGTAGTCAAAAAGAGCGATGTCACCATGGCTACTACAAATTTCACATCAAGGTAATAGGTGGGACCTCTCCCTGCTCCAAGGGGAATAGAAAGGGGAGGTCCCTAGATCTCAACAGGAGATCAAAGTGAAATAATACTATGGACTAATTACAAAAGATTAGATGAAATGGCTCCTGGCCGTCCACTGGATATGAAGGGGGGGGTGAAAGAAAGTTGTACCAAAAAATAAAAATAAGATCTAGAGAAGAGAAAAAGTTTGAAAGTGAGAAGAGGGAATTGAGGATAGGCATAGAAGTCAGAAAGAAGAACAGAGAGGACGAGAGCTGTACGTCAGGGGAGTCGCAGGTTAGGGGAGTGAACCTAGAATATTTTAGGTAGTGCACAGGCGCTTCACCCACAAGAGAACATGTCTCTAAAATTAGGGGCATCTCTGAAAAGGATCCATTCCATCCAAGTAGTTACATAGACAGTTTGAGTTTGGGAGGACTCAGCTGAAAGCTCCTCATGTCTACGAAGGATCTCCATTTCTGAGTATCATTTCAAAATCGTAGGGGGTGCCCGGTTCCTCCAATGACGAGGGATCACATTTCTCGCAGCACTGAGGTGGAACCGAATGATATCCTTCCTTTGGGTCTTCCAGGAACCAGGGAGCAGAGAGAGTAAGGCCATTTCAGGAGATCCCTTTAAACTCCTACCCGTTACCTTGTTGTAGTTCCGAAAAACTGCATTCCAGAATTCCTGGATCAGGGGAAGCTCCACCATATATGGATAAAGGAACCAACCTCTGCGTCGCATCTCCAACAAGGGGGAGAGGTGGAAGAAGAAAACCGATGCATCCTGTCCGGCGTAAGGTACCACCTAAGGCGTAACTTGTAGCATTTGTCTAGTGCCTCACATGACCCTGAGGATTTCCGAGCCATCAAAAAACACTTCTCCCAGTCCTGTGTCGAGACAACCCTTCCAAGTTCCGACTCCGACTCCCATGCCCTCCTATAACCATGAGTTTCCGCATCTGACGCCCCCGATAGAGTAGAGTATATAGCTGAAATCCCTCTAAGGGGAGCTTGGGCGGCAGCAAAGATCGCCTCTAGGGGAGACAGGGCAACATCGGGGCCTCTCCGAAGTGTCAGAGAGTTCAGGTAGGATCTTAACTGAAGGTACCCCCACCACTTCAGTTTTACCTCCGGTGAAGAGACTTGCAGGTCATTAAAAGAGGGGAGCTCCGACGCCCTTAGGAGCTGACCGATTCGGGTATCTTCATCAGACCACCATAACAATAGCTTTTGTTGGGTCACCCCCGGGGAAAAGGCCGGATTGAAAAACAATGGAGTCAGATAACTGGTGGTATGTATCCTAGCCAGCTTCCCCCATGCTATACGCCACACCTTCAGTGTCTCGGTGGTCAGAATAGTTAGGTGGCCCGATGCAGTCAACGCCTCAGAGGGGATCCATTGTAGATAATGTAGGGGTATCTGCATGTCTGCCTGCAGGATCCCATGAATTCGCCATTGTCCCTTAAAGCTTTAGCTAAATGCTCCATGACAATAACCTAGAGCAGGGAAGATAGCGGGCACCCCTGTCTGGTTCCATTTCCAATCCGGAACGAGCCAGACAAGCCGCCGTTAACACGCACCTTTGCGGATGGATTAGAATACAATGAGGAAACCCCGTTCATGAATTTACTACCTATGCCAATGTGTCTCAGTGCCCATAAGAGGAAACCCCAGTGGACCCTGTCAAAGGCCTTTTCTGCATCGACAGAAAGCAGACAAAGAGGGGACTTCCACATCTTAGCGTCCTCAATAAGAAGAAAGGATCTAATGATGTTGTCCCGCGCCTCTCGGCCCCTAACAAAGCCCACTTGGTCAAGGTGAATGATGGAGGGGAGTCTCGCTGAAAGCCTATCAGCCAATATCTTGGAAAATAGCTTGACATCCACATTTATCAAAGAAATGGGACGGAAACTCGCTGCCTGTAGGAGATTCTTGTTTGGCTTGGGGATCACACAAATGTGCGCCTCCAATGCCTGTGGAGGAAAAACATCTCCTCCCAGAAGTGCACTATATAAAGAAAGCAGTGAGGCAGCAAGTCACCGAGCATGGTCTTATAAAACATGGGCATGTAGCCGTCAGGTTCCAAACTTTTCGCCGCCGGGACATTCTAACCGCGTTAGTCAGTTCCTCCACCGTGATGTCTTCCTCAGACAAAGAAGGTATATTTACCCTCTCAATATACGACCCAATTTTAGATCGCAGAGCCTCAGGGTCCATGTCAAAAAATTTACACCTCAGGCCGTATAGGTCGGCATAGAACGTCGGAAACACCTTCGATATTTCCTCGGTGCTATGGACTACTCGACCCGAGGGATTCTTAATAGAGAGGATATAAGTGTGGCCTCCTCAAGGGTGCAACAATCTAGCCAGAGGTTGCCCACAGTAGTTGGCCTTCTTATAAGAAAAAAACCCTAGAACGTTCCTTGTGCCTCTCGTATTTGCTGTCTAAGGCTGCCTTCACATTAGCGTTTGTGTCTGCATGCTGATGGCATGCAGACACAAACGCTGTCAAAAGCAGGGACACTTTGATGTGTCCGCAGCGGATAATGTCCGCCTGCGGACACATCACTAGGGAGCCCGGCAGCCAATCGGCGCTGTCCGGGGGCGGGCCAGGGGTGGAGATCAGCGCCGGAGATCTCCGCCCCCCGGCCGCCGGTAAGCTCCGGGACTGTCGGCGGGGAGAACAGCTGATCTGACAGCTGTTTGAATCTTCCCGCGCCGACACTGAGAGGAGATGTCGGCGCGGGAAGATTCAAACAGCTGTCAGATCAGCTGTTCTCCCCGCCGACATCGGTAGCAAATTACAGGCGGCGGGGAGGAGGAGATCAGCAGAGGCAGAGCTGATCTCCCGGTGGCTGTCGGTGAGCTCCTGTGACATCACCGGCGGCCACCGGGAGATTTTTCAATGGGTCCGCAGCGTTCTCCCGCGCTGTCAAGCGCTGAACACTGCGGACCCATTGACGTCAATGCATTTTTTGTGCGCTTGGGGACGCTTGCTGATCTTCCAAGATCCCCAAACGCACAAAAAAATGCTGCAAGCTGCGTCCCGGGTGCGGATGCTGGACACCGGAAGGAGCAGATATCGTCCGCATCCGCACCCGAACGCAGCAAACGCAGGCACTATGCGTTCCTATGTTAAACATAGGAACCGCAGTGCGCATGCGTTTGCCTGCGTATGGGAACGCAGCATAAGCTGCGTTCCCATACGCAAATGTGAAGCCAGCCTAAGAGATTTCTTAGCTCCACTCTCTTCGAAGTTAGGTCTATCAACACCTCATGATTACAGGTAGACTTATGTGTCCTTTCCAAACAATTGATCTGGGATACCAGTGTATTCAACTGTTCAGACCAGCGTTTCATTAGTCTCGCCCCATGTTTGATTAACGTACCCCGGAGGATACACTTAAGGGCTTCCCATTTGATGGTCGGGGAAGTCTGGTCAGATATGTGTCTGAGAGAATGTGTTAATGTCAGACTTCAATTCAGCCAGACAGGACGCATCGGTTAAGAGGTGACTATTCAATCTCCAGGACCCTTCTATGATCTGACAGACAATGTTACCAATAGATGTTTTAGGTGTCCAAGATAAGATCTTCTGGCTGACAAGGAATAAATCTATACGGCTATACGATCCGTGAACTCTAGAAAAGAAAGTGTAGTCCTTAACTGAGGGGTTAAGGATCCTCTAGATGTCCACCAACTGGAGTTTGTGTAAATATGTCAATTCTTTTCACATTTTTACGTGTGCTTTTCCCATAGGCCACATGATAAAATGAGCTTGGGAGAAGCGCAATACGCACCAAAAAACGCACCACTATAAGAAAATGCTGCAAATACACTACGTGTGACTGTAGCCTAAGATATTGTGTGGGAAGAGGAGTTATATGTGAAAAGAAATGCTATGTAAAGAGTCTTTAATATATGTTTATGAAGCAGTGCATGAAGTGATTCTGTTTAAATAGTAGAAGGAATAAAACTGCTGTGATCAACTCCAGCCCAGAATTGTGTTATAGCTGTGTGCCTGTAAACCGTTACCTTCTCTGTACAGTGAAGAATACTAAATAATGGTCGCCCTGAGTGAGATTTCCCCAGGAATCCAAAAGAACTCATGTTTCTTTTGTATTGCCTTCATACATTGAGTGGTGTACATGCAACAGTATGAGTAGATGCAGAAATGTGTCTGCTACTTAATGTTTGAACATTTTTTATGAGATTTATCCGAGGTGCTGTTAGTCTGGTACCTCTGATGAACTTATCCTCCGCAACAGAGGTCATTTTTGGTCTTTCTTTCCGGGAGCAATCCTCATGAGAGCCAATTTCATCATAGTAATTGCTGGTTGTAATGACTGCATCTGAGGATACGGTCAAGGTAGCAGCAATTTTCTGGACTGACTGACTTTGATGAACTTATCCTCTGTAGCAGAGATAATTCTCAGTATTTCTTTCTTGAAGTGGTAGTCATGAGAGCCAGTTTCATCACATTAATTGCTATCTGTAATAACTGCACTTGAGGATACCATCAAGGTTCCAGCAATTTTCCAGACTGATTGACATCCATGTCACATAGTCATGATGACTATAACTTCACTTACAGTTGTGGCCAAATGTATTGACACCCCTGTAATTCTGTCAGATAATACCCAGTTTCTTCCTGAAAATGATTGCAATCACAAATTTCTTGGTATTATTATCTTCATTTAATTTGTCTTCAATGAAAAAACACAAAAGAGAATGAAGCAAAAAGCTAAACATTGATCATTTCACACAAAACTCCAAAAATGGGCCAGACAAAAGAATTGGCACCCTCAGTCTAATACTTGATTGCACAACCTTTAGCCTAAATAACTGTGATCAACCGCTTCCGGTAACCATCAATGAGTTTCCTACAATGCTCTGCTGGAATTTTAGACCATTCTTCTTTGGCAAACTGCTCCAGGTCCCTGATATTTGAAGGGTGCCTTCTCCAAACTGCCATTTTTAGATCTCTCCACAGGTGTTCTATGGGATTCAGGTCTGGACTCATTGCTGGCCACCTTAGAAGTCTCCAGTGCTTTCTCTCAAACCATTTTCTAGTGCTTTTTGAAGTGTGTTTTAGGTCATCTGTCCTGCTGGAAGACCCATGACCTCTGAGGGAGACCCAGCTTTCTCACACTGGGCCCTACATTATGCTGCAAAATTTGTTGGTAGTCTTCAGACTTCATAATGCCATGCACACGGTCCAGAAATCCAGTGCCAGAGGCAGCAAAGCAACCCCAAAACATCAGGGAACCTCCGCCATGTTTGACTGTAGGGACCGTGTTCTTTTCTTTGAATGCCTCTTTTTTTTCTCCTGTAAACTTTTGTCTCATCTGACCAGAGAACATTCTTCCAAGACGTTTTATGCTTTCTCTGGTAAGTTTTGGCAAACTACAGCCTGGCTTTTTTATGTCTCGGCGTAAGAAGTGGGGTCTTCCTGGGTATCCTACATACAGTCTCTTTTCATTCAAATGCCGACGGATAGTACGGGTTGACACTGTTGTACCCTCGGACTGCAGGGCAGCTTGAACTTGTTTGGATGTTAGTCGAGGTTCTTTATCCACCATCCGCACAATCTTCCGTTGAAATCTCTTGTCAATTTTTCTTTCCCGGCCACATCTAGGGTGGTTAGCCACAGTGCCATGGGCTTTAAACTTCTTGATGAAACTGTGCAGAGGTAGACACATGAACATTCAGGTCTTTGGAGATGGACTTGTTGCCTTGAGATTGCTCATGCTTCCTCACAATTTGGTTTCTCAAGTCCTCAGACAGTTCTTTGGTCTTCTTTCTTTTCTCCATGCTCAACGTGGTACACACAAGGACACAGGACAGAGGTTGAGTCAACTTTAATCCATGTCAAGTGTGATTTAGTTATTGCCAACACCTGTTAGGTGCCACAGGTAAGTTACAGGTGCTGTTAATTACACAAATTAGAGAAGCATCACATGATTATTCTAACAGTGTCAATACTTTTGTCCACGACCTTTTTTATGTTTGGTGTGGAATTAGATCCAATTTGGCTTTAGGACAATTCTTTGTGTTTTTTCATTGAAGACAAATTAAATGAAGATAATAATACCAAAGAATTTGTGATTGCAATCATTTTCAGGAAGAAACTGAGTATTATCTGACAGAATTGCAGGGGTGTCAATACTTTTGGCCACAACTGTATGTAAATGGTACTTACCATTTCCTGGATTAAAACAGTTGTATAATTCTGCACTCTAGGAACTGCCTACCGACATTGCCTCTATAAAACCCACCTGATGATCACAAACCCTTTCTGGAGGTCGGCGATTCCACAAATGAGTTCTTAATGAGACATAGAAAGATATGAGATAGATGTTGTGACGAAATGGACCCTTTAATATATAATGTAGGAGGATTTCTTATTCATCCAGACATATCATATTGTATATAGGTTTGTAAACTTGTAATGGTCAAAGAGAATTTCTTACAGTATTGTCATAGATTTCTGTGGTTAAAGTTTAGCTTGGTAATGTAATTATCTAACCTGTTTGTCATTGAAGGCCAGAGAACTTAATTATGCTAATCGTCCATTGTCTATTACCCTGTGAATGTGGATTGAGGCCCCAGCCAATATTGTGTTAATGTCATGGTTTGCAGACTGATTGTCTCATGCTAACTTTCCATTGTATCACTGCTAGCATTTGGATCAGCATTTGGATTGCAATAGGACTAAAATATGTTAAATGAGGATTGGAGTTCAGCCAATGAAAAGACTGTGTTATTGCACCAATCATGACGTCCCCAATATCCTACAATGAGGGCTGAGGGTATATAAGGAGGACTGTTCACTTTAACCAGTAGTTTTGGAGTTATATTCTGTCTAGTGGCCTCAGTCTAGGGATTTTCGGTCCCAGCTAGAGGTCACTGGATTGGATACAGGCAGCTAATCGAGGGTCTTCGGATCCGGTTAGCGAGCCATAACCCTAGGCCTAGGCATTTCGGTGCCGACCAAGGGGATCAGAACACGGACTAAGGAACCACAAGGACTTCAGTATCGGATTAGCGGATACGACTGTGATAAAGACTGCACAAGATACATAAGGATAAGGAAGCAACCCAGGTTGGGACGATACAGTCACCTGGCTACAGACTTTGCCGTGCTACATTCTAATCCCTGGTGAGCCAGCGGAAGGGCGAGACTCTGTTGCCTGTTGTTACGTTTATGTGTTCTGCTTGGTTATGCGTTATATGCTGTTAACTGTTTGGGGATCCAATAAAGCCTTGATATTGTGATTCCCTGACCCTGTGTTGTCTGAGTAGTGTTACGCCCACGGTTAAGGAGCTCGGGCGCTCAGTTGGGGATGAGCCCTGGTCCACGCTGTCTTTGTAAAGGCGGCTGGGCCTGCGGACGAGAGCACCCACTGACCCTCGGGTCTCCACAGATGTGACAACATCAAAAGAGGCAGCTCTCCTATTCCATGAAAGTGAAAAATTAAGCATCCATCATTGTTCTTTTCTCCACATTTCAGAAGTACTTTTCTCCCTTTTTTGTGTCTTTTAGTATTGGTGCTTTATTCTCTGTTTTGTGCCACTTTTAAGTTCTTTCTTTTTGGCCTTTTTTATTTTTTCTTGATAACTTTGCTTATCCAGATGTTTTGGACAAAGTCATTAAATGTGACTTTTGCCAAATCACACTTGTTTTTGTCCGATCTCCCCCTATCTGGAGGAGTTTACAATTCGGCACATTTGTGACTTTTTGAAGAATTTCCGACCTCAGGTGGCAAAAACTGGTCAAATACAAAAACAAGGTCTTGATTAATCACTTGCATTTTTTTATCATCTTGTGGCATTCACTGATCATTTTTGCATCAAATTTATCAAAAAGACAACCACATCACAATAATAGAAAAGGTTGGGCACAGCCGTCAGTCAGTGCTTAACATCGAGATCCACAGACACCACTGTTTATGAGCTTCCAGAAGCCGCACTTAAGCTCCCGGGTGCATACTCGCTCACTTCTGATGTAAAAGCATCAGAAGAAGAAAAGAATAGCACTCACTGGATTGCTGGTGAACTTCTGTATTGCAACATGTTGCACACATGAAAACAGAGACAAACAGGAGGGAGGATGGGAACTATGGCCGTTTCATGCTAGATCAGCGTGAAACATAGTCAATAATTATATGCATCAGAAAAAGAAAAGGGTAGTACTTACCGGGTTGCTAGTGAACTTCTTTATTTTGGCCTGTTGCACACATGAAAATGGAAACAAGGAACAGGAGGGAGGATGGGAACTATGGCCGTTTCATGCTAGATCAGCGTGAAACATAGTCAATAATTATATGCATCAGAAAAAGAAAAGGGTAGTACTTACCGGGTTGCTAGTGAACTTCTTTATTTTGGCCTGTTGCACACATGAAAACGGGAACAAGGAACAGGAGGGAGGATAGGAACTATGGCCGTTTCACACTAGATCAGCGTGAAACATAGTCAATAATTATATGCATCAGAAAAAGAAAAGGGTAGGACTCACCGCTTGCTGGTGAACTTCTTTATTTCAGCCTGTTGCACACATGAAAACGGGGACAAGGAACAGGAGGAAGGATGGGAACTATGGCCGTTTCACGCTAGATCAGCTGTCTCCATTTTCATGTGTGCAACATGCTGAAATAAAGAAGTCCGCCAGCAACCTGGAAAGACGACCACATAAAAAAAATTAGCATAAGGTCTAAAAAAAAGTTATTTTTTTCTATCATTAACCATTCTACAGCTTTTTTAGATCAAAAAGTCTTATGTTTTGCAAAATGGATAGATTGCTCGAAAAAGTTCTGGTGCACAGAAAATCACTCGAGGGGGACTGGAGGACATTTGTGACAAACTATGTGAGTTTTTGATATGTTGGAAATGATGAATAAGGTGAAAACTTCTGGAAAGAATAAACCTTGCCCAAAATGGTGAATTAGGAAAAAAAATAACCAATGAATATATACAGTATATAAAAAAGACTTAAAGGGTCAACTGGAAAACCAAAAAAGGCGCAAAACATCAAAACTCTGCAAAAAACAGACACAAATGCAGTCATAAATCAAGCACAAGAATAGAATTCAATAAATTGGAGTTGATGATGTTGATGAAGATTATGTTGTTGATGATGATGGAGTTGATGATGTTGATGAAGATGATGTTGTTGATGATGATGAAGTTATCTTCAACTTTTTTTATTATAGGACCTTGTACAATATTTTTGGCTCTGATAATGATAAAATCTCCTTGCTGCAGCTGAAATGTAGAGCAGAAAGGGCCGGAATAAATATTTAGTTTTTCCTTTGTGTAGAATTCCAGCAGTCCACAGACCTTGGGGCTTGTACCCGCACATTATTGGATTGGTACTGCTTTACTATTTGGATATATATATATATCTATTTTCTTATAGATTTACTCTTTCAAAAGATAACAACATTTTCGACATGACCCCTTGGGCTGAACACCGCACTCAGGAGCTGCAGCCACAGAGGTGCACCGGCAAAGTAACGGAAAAACCCAATCCACAACACGTACAATCTATATCCTTCTCCTCATGTGGAATGATAGATTGAGAGTTGGCAGACAGAATTGTTATAATCAATAAATTAACCTGTAAATGATTGGAAACCCATAACATCTACCAATACTTCCCAGAAATCAATGCGAAGAGCAACACTTCAAATAATTTGGACCTCTTCCAAGAAGAAAGAGGAATCAAGATACAGAACAAAGAGACTACATTAATCTGCTCATTAAAATCTGATGAGATTTGATTGCAACATTTAAAAAAAAAAAAAAGATAAAAAATTAGTAAACGTCACAGAGAATCTATTTACTGGAAATATTACACTAAGTAGCTACAGAGAAGAGGTGTCTACAGCAATGATTTCCAATAGATAGGCAGTATTATAGTAATATCCTTGTACATAGGAGCAGTATTATAGTAGTTATATTCTTGTATATAGGAGGCAGAATTATATTAGTTATATTCTTGTATATAGGGTCAGTATTATAGTAGTTATATTCTTGTATATAGGGTCAGTATTATAGTAGTTATATTCTTATACATAGAGGCAGTATTATAGTAGTTATATTCTTGTACATAGGAGCAGTATTATAGTAGTTATATTCTTGTATATAGGGTCAGTATTATAGTAGTTATATTTTTGTATATAGGGGCAGTATTATAGTAGTTATATTCTTGTACATAGGAGCAGTATTATAGTAGTTATATTCTTGTATATAGGGTCAGTATTATAGTAGTTATATTCTTATACATAGAGGCAGTATTATAGTTGTTATATTCTTGTACATAGGAGCAGTATTATAGTAGTTATATTCTTGTACATAGGGGGCAGTATTATAGTAGTTATATTCTTGTACATAGGGGTTGTATTATAGTAGTTATATTCTTGTACATAGGGGCAGTATTATAGTAGTTATATTCTTGTACATAGGGGGCAGTATTATAGTAGTTATATTCTTGTACATAGGGGGCAGTATAATAGTAGTTATATCCTTGTACATAGGGGGCAGTATTATAGTAGTTATATTCTTGTACATAGGGGACAGTATTATAGTATTTATATTCTTGGATATAGGAACAGTATTATAGTAGTTATATTCTTGTACATAGGGGCAGTATTATAGTAGTTATATTCTTGTACATTGGAGCAGTATTATAGTAGTTATATTCTTGTACATAGGAGCAGTATTATAGTAGTTATATTCTTGTACATAGGGGGCAGTATTATAGTAGTTATATTCTTGTACATAGGGGCAGTATTATAGTAGTTATATTCTTATACATAGGGACAGTATTATAGTAGTTATATTCTTGTAAATAGGAGCAGTATTATAGTAGTTATATTCTTGTACATAGGGGGCAGTATTATAGCAGTTATATTCTTGTACATAGGAGCAGTATTATAGTAGTTATATTCCTGTAAATAGGAGCAGTATTATAGCAGTTATATTCTTGTACATAGGGGCAGTATTATAGCAGTTATATTCTTGTACATAGGAGCAGTATTATAGTAGTTATATTCCTGTAAATAGGAGCAGTATTATAGCAGTTATATTCTTGTACATAGGGGGCAGTATTATAGCAGTTATATTCTTGTACATAGAGGGCAGTATTATAGTAGTTATATTCTTGTACATAGGGACAGTGTTATAGTAGTTATATTCCTGTACATAGGAGCAGTATTATAGTAGTTATATTCCTGTACATAGGAGCAGTATTATAGTAGTTATATTCTTGTACATAGGAGCAGTATTATAGTAGTTACATTCTTGTACATAGGAGCAGTATTATAGTAGTTATATTCTTATACATAGGAGCAGTATTACAGTAGTTATATTCTTGTACATAGGGGGCAGCATTATAGTAGTTATATTCTTGTACATAGGGGCAGTATTATAGTAGTTCTATTCTTGTACATAGGGGACAGTATTATAGTAGTTACATTCTTGTACATAGGAGCAGTATTATAGTAGTTACATTCTTATACATAGGAGCAGTATTACAGTAGTTATATTCTTGTACATAGGGGCAGCATTATAGTAGTTATATTCTTGTACATAGGAAGCAGTATTATAGTAGTTATATTCTTGTACATAGGAGCAGTATTATAGTAGTTATATTCCTGTACATAGGAGCAGTATTATAGTAGTTATATTCCTGTACATAGGAGCAGTATTATAGTAGTTATATTCCTGTACATAGGAGCAGTATTATAGTAGTTATATTCTTGTACATAGGAGCAGTATTATAGTAGTTACATTCTTGTACATAGGAGCAGTATTATAGTAGTTATATTCTTATACATAGGAGCAGTATTACAGTAGTTATATTCTTGTACATAGGGGGCAGCATTATAGTAGTTATATTCTTGTACATAGGAGCAGTATTATAGTAGTTATATTCTTGTACATAGGGGCAGTATTATAGTAGTTCTATTCTTGTACATAGGGGCAATTTTTATTATAAAAACAAACATAAATACAATTATAAAAACCCAAAATTCCCCAATAACAAACCAGAAAACACTTCGGTGATATATACCAACAAAACTAAATAATCACATCATATACATAAATAAATCAAAAAGTCCACACCTGGGGGAAGAAGATGAAAATTAAACAGAAACAAATCATATATTCTTAACTGAATGTAACATTACTCCATAATTTTGCGTTCCTCTGACTCCTTCCAATTTCTACAGATTTTATCCACCGGAGCTCTGACATCACCTGATTGGCCGCAGCGGTGTGATCGAACGGCTCATTGTGCAGTGATACCCGGGTTCTCATGTGCCAGTGGTAGTATTTTATGACACTGATGATTATATACATGGTCTCCCTGTCGATGTTACTGATAGTGGGGGGGACACCATAGATTATGTCAGGATACTTTAGTGTCCGCAGTCGGGGGATTTGTAGATGTCCTGACACTTCTTCCCAGATTTTCCTCCCTCCCCAGCAATCACATATAAAGTGATCCATAGTCTCCTCCTGTTGACAACCAAGGGGACAATTCCGATCAGAGACACTTAGGTATTTCAGGTTCCCCCTGACAAAGAGCCGACTATGTAGCGAAAGCCAAGAGATGTCAAACAGTTTGGGAGGAAGTCGTCTGCTGTTTAGGAACCTGAGACTTTCCTGCAGGGCAGTGGTGACACAGTCCCTCAAGGCCAGCTGAGAACAGAAGAAAGTCCCACATACACGAGCATATAGGTCTCTTCTCGTATTGCTCTCAATGTAAGACCTCTCCAGTCTCCACTTCCTGACACACTTCAGACCGTAGTCCAGATACTGGGGGAGGTAGTCACCTGTCCATCTCCTCCTCTTGAGACTGCCGCCTCGCACCCAAGACTCTGCAAAAGGCAATATCCAGTACCTGATACTATTCACCCACAGGGAGCTACTGTTTGAGTCCATGTTCCCAAAATTCACCTTCAGAAACAAGGAGTCAAAGAAAACCCTCGGATTCAACATATCCAGCCCACCCTCTCTCCGCCGTAGGTACGTTATTCCCCTCTTTATTAGGTTCAACCTATTCCCCACAAGAGCTGGAAGAACAGGCTGAAGAGCCTCGCTGAGAAAGATTCCGGCAACGGAAAAATGACAGAGACATACAAGAACACGGGGACCAGGTAAGTCTTCAACATGGCAACCCTTTCTCTGTAGGTCAGCCTCCAGTTCTTCCATCGCTGAACCTTTGCACTTTCGGTTTCCGGTGTACATAGAAGCAGTATTATAGTAGTTATATTCTTGTACATAGAAGCAGTATTATAGTAGTTATATTCTTGTACATAGAAGCAGTATTATAGTAGTTATATTCTTGTACATAGGGGCAGTATTATAGTAGTTATATTCTTGTATATAGGAGCAGTATTATAGTAGTTCTATTCTTGTACATAGGGAGCAGTATTATAGTAGTTACATTCTTGTATATAGGAGCAGTATTATAGTAGTTCTATTCTTGTACATAGGGAGCAGTATTATAGTAGTTACATTCTTGTACATAGGAGCAGTATTATAGTAGTTATATTCTTGTACATAGAAGCAGTATTATAGTAGTTATATTCTTGTACATAGAAGCAGTATTATAGTAGTTATATTCTTGTACATAGGAGCAGTATTATAGTAGTTATATTCTTGTACATAGGGGCAGTATTATAGTAGTTATATTCTTGTATATAAGGAGCAGTATTATAGTAGTTAAATTCTTGTACATTGGAGCAGTATTATAGCTGTTATATTCTTGTACATAGAGGCAGTATTATAGCAGTTATATTCTTGTACATAGGGAGCAGTATTATAGTAAGTTATATTCTTGTACATAGGAGCAGTATTATAGTAGTTATATCCTTGTACATAGGAGCAGTATTATAGTAGTTATATTCTTGTATATAGGGGCAGTATTATAGTAGTTACATTCTTGTACATAGGAGCAGTATTAGGGTATGTGCACATCAGTCGTTTTGTGGGCTGCTTTTGAACGTTTTCCGTCGGCGTTTTCCGCTCAGTTTTATGTTAATTTATGTTAATCCTACCCTCCGGTTGGCTTAACATGCTAGTCAATGGAGTTTAGAAAACGCTGTGTACATTACAACGTTTTTCTTCTGGTCGTTTTCAGTGAAATCTGGGTTTTTCCACCGGTTTCCAAATATAGAGCAAGTGACTTCTTTCCTCAGTTTTTCCAGCGGTTCCAGCTGATCAAGTGCACAAAAAACTCAGTTTTAAAACCGCTCAGAAAAACCGCCGACAAAACCGAGCAAAAACCGAGCAAAAAACGAGCAAAAAACGAGGGACACTGCTGAGCACAGAAAACTCAGTTTCTGCCAGTGTCCTCCGGTTCCCGGTCGGTCTGCAGAGATGCACAAACGTCTGATGTGCACATACCCTTATAGTAGTTATATTCTTGTACATAGGGACAGTATTATAGTAGTTATATTCTTGTATATAGGGACAGTATTATAGTAGTTATATTCTTGTATATAGGAGTAGTATTATAGTAGGTATATTCTTGTATATAGGGGCAGTATTATAGCAGTGATATTCTTGTACATAGGGGCAGTATTATAGTAGTTATATTCCTGTACATAGGAGCAGTATTATAGTAGTTATATTCTTGTACATAGGGGCAGTATTATAGTAGTTATATTCTTGTATATAGGGGCAATATTATAGTAGTTATATTCTTGTACATAGGGAGCAGTATTATAGTAGTTATATCCTTGTACATAGGAGCAGTATTATAGTAGTTATATTCTTGTATATAGGGGCAGTATTATAGTAGTTACATTCTTGTACATAGGAGCAGTATTATAGTAGTTATATTCTTGTACATAGAAGCAGTATTATAGTAGTTATATTCTTGTACATAGGAGAAGTATTATAGTAGTTATATTTTTGTATATAGGGAGCAGTATTATAGTAGTTACATTCTTGTACATAGGAGTTAGTGTTATAGTGGTTATATTCTTTTACATAGCAGCAGTATTATAAAGTATAATTCCATACAGAAAAATTAAATCTTGCTACAAAAACTTGTATTTGTGGCTTCAGATGTGATCTCGGCATAGAGAAGTATGCAGCACTTTATGGCACATGCAGTAATTGAGGCTGAAGTTTTCCAATGGCTGAGATATAAGGGAGGAAACCAGTGCCGGCCGCATGGATCTAATGAAATCTCCAATGTAATTTCATATAATGCTGCGCTGTGTGTGATATACCACAGCCTTGACTGTAATCGACTCTGTGCGGTGCTGGACAATGCTCAGTAATGTGTTGGACGCAGAGCGATGGCCACTGGAATTACTCTGGACGCTTTGACTCTTGGTGTCCGCTGTGTTGATTTATCTAGATACAATGACTGAACAATTACAGAGCATTGGTCGGGAGTTCAGAGATCGTCCTTTTATGAGAAGAGCAAGAAGAGATATTACATAACAACTAGTTCTTATATCTCTGCGGAATAAACTGTGAAGGTTCCTGTTCATTGACTGCAAGCAGAGGTCCTGGAATTCATGAGTAATTGGCATCAGTTCAAAAATCTGATTTCACCATTTACTCCAAGAGCTCCTGGACTCTTTCTTTAGGTACAGGCATGCTAGCGGCAAAATTGTGCAAGTTCAATGCGAGAAATACTTGCCTTGCACTCGAACCAATGTCAATTAGTCAGGTCAGATTGTTACTTTTTTCCTCTGCTGAACTCGCATTGTTTGCCAAATAGCAGCCTGCTGCGATTGCACGTATATCCCACATGCGAGTGACCAATGCAAGTCAATTGGAGCGCTAAACATTTGCACACCGCACACTGACCGCATTTGTAGCATGGTCTTTTCCATGCTAGTAAAAGTTAGAATAGACAGGTAGGATGGATGGATAGATAGATGGTAGGAATAGCTAGATCTGGATTACCAGTCTCCCGCTGCTACTTCCCGGGCTGCCTGTTACGCTACTTGTGTGGCGCCCCTGCAGCTAGGCGCCACAGAGTAGTATTGCATTTATTATTTATATGTAGTATTATTGTAATTTGCTAGTTTAGGATTTAAATCTTATGGAGTCTATTTTTACACTCACTTAGGACCGCACCACTTAGAGTAGGGGGAACTGGTAATATAGTAGGTTCCACAGGTGGGGGCGGAGCTTAGGATAGAGTAGAGTGACAGTTGACAGTTTTACCTCAGACGGTGCTGGTAAGGCAGATAGAGTGGTCAGGCCTGGCACCCCAGCTGAGTGGAGGGTACCCCACCTTTATGTGGGGACCCAGGACAGATGGCAACGGGCCAGGGCTGGTAGGAGCCAGCTGGTCATGTTGAGGGGACACCGGTGACACGGACAACCGAGGCAGCCAGGAGTTCAGCCCTGACTGAAAAACCAACGAGCTGCAGGCCCAACAGGACCGGGTTGCTGACAGTGCCACAAGGTACCTCTCCCCTCAGGACTGAAAACCGGTTCAGGACACTAGAAGAAACTAAAAGGGACAGACATAAACTGCGGTGCTCGAAGGGAGCCTCTTTACTATTTGTCCAGGTTGCCTTATCCAGACCGGGTAGTGGACAGACCTTATCTTCTAGACACAGACCGTAGGACTGGCGGGAGAGCTCTTCAAAGGTGGTAAAGACTGAAAGATCTAGAAAGAAAATAGTAAACCCTGAAAGACTAAGAGAGGACATCTAGAGACTCCATAAGAGAAACCCTGAGCTGGTAACAACACCCTAAAACCAAACTGTACCGTGTCTTGTTTTGCCATCAGTCGGTACCAAGTAAAGCAGAGTTAAACTGGAACTGTTTCTGTTATTCTTCCTGCCGCAGCCCGGAGGGCTTAACATCATCAAGCAGAAGGGTAAGAACTGCATCACCATCACTGTCCTCCCTCACCGTCTCATCACAATATCGCTGCCCTGAGGTAAAGCTCCACCTGTGGGGAGCTGTACCACACACTGCTGCCCCCTCCATCACCTCAGTGGACGGCTGGCAGCGCCGGTATCATCTTATCGGACTCTACAGGTGGCGTCACGTTCCCCTGTAAATAACCCCCTTTTACCCCCACCGTTTACTATCAACATCTGGTATAATTGGTCACCAGGGCACGGCACCGGGGTCCCGACCATCCGTGACTCCCCACACAGTAGCCCCGGTGTCCGAGTACCTCATGCACACCAGCTCTGGTTGAATCACTTGCATATTCACTGCACTGACCGGCTAACAGCCAATCACAGATGCTCACACTCTGTGAGAGCCTCTGTGATTGGCTGTTGTAGTCAGACTACATTTCCTCAATCTGGACGGTGATTGTGCTTGGTGTATGACAACCAACCTGCCATCATAGGGTGTTTAAATAGATAATTAAAAAAAGTGAAGAGCTTCCAGTATTTTTAAGTTTAGCCCAATAAAAGCACACAGCTGCAAGCTGCCAACCTCAGCTGCCTAAGTTTACCTTGGCTGGCAAAAAAAGTGTTGGCTCCACCCTATTTTTAACTGCCAGCCAAGGTAAAACTAAGCAACTGAGGGCTGGTATTCTCAGCGAGGTGAGGGCCCATTGTTTTAGGGCCCCCCCCATGCTAAAGAGTAGCAGCCTGCAGCCGCCCCTGAAAATGATGCATTTATAAGAATCGACATTTCCAGGTGCTTCACCTGGCTCTTCCAGTGGCCCTGGTGGGGGCTGGCATTCTGGGTAATAAGGGGTTCATACCAGTTTTGTTTTACCAGCTGGTATTAAGTGCTCAGATTCTTAATGTCAGGTGAAGTTAGACCCGGCCATTAAAAATCTCAAATAGTAAAAAATACACAACGCAGAGAAAAATTAATTTGTTTGAAATAAAAACATATTTATTACTGCATCCCCACTCTTGTACCCCTCCACAATCCTTGCCTTCTGTCTTCCTGAATGGATGCAGCTCTACTACCTCAGATCTCACGGGGAGAAAGAACGCTATGGCAATGGTGTCCTGGAGTGATCTTGGGTAACTGCCTGCTCACCCCGCCACTATCCCTGCAGCTCCTGAATGAGCCGGTAAGCAGGGTGTAACTGAGTTCACTCCAGGATAACGTGCCATAGTAACCGCTCGATTGGTTATTATGGCAGTGGTGTTCTCTGTGACCTCACCGCTTAGCATGCAGCAGATCTCTGCTCACTCAGTCAGTGATCAGAAACTATGGGGAGCGAAAGCGTTCCTCCTCCCTGTGGTATCTGATGTAGTAGAGCTGCATCTGTTCAGGAAGACAAGACGAGGATTGTAGAGGGGTACGAGTGTGGGGAAGAAGTAATAAAGATGGCGTCTCAATAAGTGTCTCTGTTTTTATTTCAAACTAGCTGTACTACCCAGCTACACCCGGGTTAATAATAAAGCTTTATTTATATAGCGCCAACATATTCCGCAGCGCTTTACAATGTAGGGTTAGCGTACAGAAAATATACAGTAAGTAATTACAATAGAGAACAAATAAAGTACAATCATTGGATACAAAAACAATAGGCATAGAATCAATGTGAAAAAAAAATACAATAAATAAAGCAAGAAATGAAGGTGACCCTGCTCAAAAGAGCTTACAATCTACAACGGGATAAGGGTTGTACAAGGTGCCGGGGCTTATTGCACTGGTGGTCCAGGCATCTTGAGGAAATGGGGTATAGGGCTAAGCTTACATGAATGGTCATCAGTCTGTGTAGACCTTTATGGTTTGGTGGAGTTTGTAGAAGAATAATGTCCAGAGGATAGCCCATTCACTGTCTACAGTACAATGGACATGTTAGGGAGTATGATAGGCCGCCTTAAAAAGATGCGTCTTTAGGGATCGTCTGAAGCCATGCAAGTTGTGGATAGTCCTGATTTCTTTGGGTAAAGCATTCCAGAGGTTTGGTGCAGCTCTGGAAAAGTCTTGGAGCCGGGAGTGGGAGGATCGGATTAGTGCAGATGTTAGTTGAAGGTCATTTGAGGAACGTAGAGAGCGGGTGGGGTGATAGACAGAGATGAGGGAGGAGAGGTAGGGGGGAGCTGCACTGTGAAGAGCTTTGTGGGTGAGAACAAGCAATTTGAATTTGATCCTGTAATATACGGGCAGCCAGTGCAATGACTGGCACAGAGCAGAGGCATCTGAGTAACGATTGGCCAGATGGGTGATCCTGGCTGCTGCATTAAGGATGGACTGGAGAGGAGAAAGTCTGGTGAGGGGAAGGCCGCTTAATAGAGAGTTGCAGTAGTCAAGGCGGGAATGGATTAGGGCCACGGTGAGGGATTTTGTTGTTTCCAGGGTGAGAAAGGGGCGGACTCTAGAGATATTCTTCAGGTGTAAGCGACAGGAGCGGACGAGAGATTGCGTGTGGGAGGAGAAGGAGAGATCGGTGTCAAGTATAACACCCAGACAGCGAGCCTGTTAGCTGTTAGCTGTTAGCTATAACAAAATAGAATTTGAATATGTCATATTAATGACCTGTAGGAAAATAGAAGCTGAGCTGTGATTGGTTGCTATAGGCAGCCTAATAAATCTCCAGCCAACAGTAAACCCTCCCCCCGGCCGGACAGTATATATTACCTCACACATACACATAAAAGACAGTTCATGTGACTGACATCTGCCTTAATTCCCTATATGGCACATGTGTTGCACATTGGCTGTTTTTAATCAGATGTTTATTTTTGGAAATTTAAAGATACCAGACGTATGAGGCGAGTTGTGTGAGGCGATTTGTGCACATCTGTGTCTGTCTGTGTGGTGTGTGTGTCCCTGGGGTGTGCGTGTGTCCCTGTAGGGGGTCCCTGTGGTGTGTGTCCTTTTTGGGGGGAGGGGTTTCCCCTGTAGTTTGTGTCTTTGTGGGGGGAGGGGTGTCTCTGTGGCGTGTGTCCATCCTTGTGGTTTGTGTGTGTCCCTGTGGGGTGAGTGCATGTGTCCCTATATGGTGGATATGTGTGTGTGTCCCTGTGGGGGGGGGGTGTCTGTGTTGTGTGTGTCTCTTTGTGGTGTGTGTGTTTGTGTTCGGGTGCGTGGTGAGTATCCAATGTTGGGGCTCACCTTAGCTGTTACTCTTTATGTGCGTGTGGTGTGTATACATGTCCCTGTGCTTGGTGAATATCTCATGTTGGGGCCCCACCTTAGTGACAATATGCTGGTATGTGCTGTTAGTCTTTGGTGCTGTCATTAAGCCCCTCTCATTCACAAGTGTCAACTGGTAACTGTCACTTTTTCCCCATTATGTAGATAGGGGCAAAATTGTCTGGTGAATTGGAACGCGCGGGGTTAATATTTCGCCTCACAACATAGCCTATGACGCTCTCGAGATCCAGATGTGTGACTGTGCAAAATTTTGTGGCTGTAGTTGCGACACATACACACACACACATTCAGCTTTATATATTAGATATGGTACATTTGTTTCTCTTGTACTTTTGCTGCTTATTAATCAGATTTATATTTTTGAAGGATACCAGACTTGTGTGTGTTTTAGGCCGATTATGTGGCGAGGTTGGTGTATGTGAGGTGAAATGTGTGCTGAGGGTGGTATATGTGTTCAAGCACGTGGTAGTGTGTGTGATGCATTTTGTGTGTGTGTTCATATCCCCGTGTGTGGTGAGTATCCTATGTCGGGGCCCCACCTTAGCAACTGTACGGTATTTACTCTTTGGCGCCATCGCTCTCATTCTTTAAGTCCCCCTTGTTCACATCTGGCAGCTGTCAATTTGCCTCCAACACTTTTCCTTTCACTTTTTCCCCATTATGTAGATAGGGGCAAAATTGTTTGGTGAATTGGAACACACGGGGTTAAAATTTCACCTCACAACATAGCCTATGACGCTCTCAAGGTCCAGACGTGCGAATGTGCAAAATTTTGTGGCTGTGGCTGGCAGCTGTCGATTTTCCTCCCACTCTTTTCCTTTCACTTTCTCTCATTATGTAGATAGGGGCAAAATTGTTTGGTGAACTGGAATGTGCAGGGTTAAAATTTCACCTCACAACATAGCCTATGACCCTCTTGGGGTCCAGACGTGTGACTGTGCAAAATTTTGTGGCTGTAGTTGTGACGGTGTAAATGCCAATCCCGGACATACACACATTCATCTTTATATATTAGATAAATTAATTCTTCTCTGTTGTCTTTTTTTTTTACTATTTATTTGATATTATTAATGGTTGGGTCTAACTTGACCTGACATTAAGAATCTCAGGGCTTAATACCAGCTGGTAAAACAATGCTGGTATTAACCACTTATTACCCAGCATGCCACCCCCCACTAAGATCGCTGGAAGAGCTTGGTAAAGCGCCTGGAAATGTTGCATCTTATAAATGCACCATTTTCAGGGGCGGCTGCGTGCTGATATTCTTTAGCGTCGGGGGCCCTAAAACAATGTGCACTCATCCTACTGAGAATACCAGCCCTCAGCTGCTTAGTTTTACCTTGGCTGGCAGTTAAAAATAGGGTGGAGTCAATGCATTTTTTTGCCAGCCAAGGTAAACTTAGCTGCATACTGCCACCCTCAGCTGTCTGTCTGCTTTTATTGGGCTAGACTTAAAAATACTTCAAATCCCCATGTATTTTTTTAATTACCGTATATACTTGTGTATAAGCCGACCCGTGTATAAGCCGATCCCCCTACTTTTGCCCCCAAAACCTGGGAAAACCTATTGACTCGTGTATAAGCCGAGGGTGGACCCCAGCACAGGTATACAGCCCCCAGCAGTGTGGTATACAGCAGCCCCAGAGGTATATACAGCAGCCGCATTGGTAATATACAGCAGCAGCCCCAGTGGTATATACAGCAGCAGCCCCAGTAGTTAGTATACAGCAGCCCCAGAGGTATATACAGCAGCCCTGTAGTAGTATACAGCAGCAGCCCCAGTGGTATATACAGCCCCAGTGGTATATACAGCCCCAGTGGTAGTATACAGCAGCCCCAGTGGTATACAGCAGCCCCAGTGGTAGTATACAGCAGCCCCAGAGGTATATACTGCAGCCCCAGTGGTAGTATACAGCAGCCCCAGAGGTATATACAGCCCCAGTGGTAGTATACAGCAGCCCCAGTAGTATATACAGCCCCAGTGGTAGTATACAGCAGCCCCAGAGGTAGTATACAGCCCCCCCATCAGTATACAGCAGCCCCAGAGGTATATACAGCAGCCCCAGTGGTAGTATACAGCAGCAGCCCCAGTGGTATATACAGGCCCAGTGGTAGTATACAGCAGCCCCAGAGGTATATACAGCCCCAGTGGTAGTATACAGCAGCCCCAGAGGTATATACAGCCCCAGTGGTAGTATACAGCAGCCCCAGTGGTATATACAGCCCCAGTGGTAGTATACAGCAGCCCCATAGGTAGTATACAGCCCCCCCATCAGTATACAGCAGCCCCAGAGGTATATACAGCCCCAGTGGTAGTATACACGCAGCCCCAGTGGTATATACAGCCCCAGTGGTAGTATACAGCAGCCCCAGAGGTATATACAGCAGCCCCAGTGGTAGTATACAGCAGCAGCCCCAGTGGTATATACAGCCCCAGTGGTAGTATACAGCAGCCCCAGAGGTATATACAGCCCCAGTGGTAGTATACAGCAGCCCCAGTGGTATATACAGCCCCAGTGGTAGTATACAGCAGCCCCAGAGGTATATACAGCAGCCCTGTAGTAGTATACAGCAGCAGCCCCAGTGGTATATACAGCCCCAGTGGTATATACAGCCCCAGTGGTATATACAGCCCCAGTGGTAGTATACAGCCCCCCCATCAATATACAGCAGCCCCAGAGGTATATACAGCCCCAGTGGTAGTATACACGCAGACCCAGTGGTATATACAGCCCCAGTGGTAGTATACAGCAGCCCCAGAGGTATATACAGCAGCCCCAGTGGTAGTATACAGCAGCAGCCCCAGTGGTATATACATCCCCAGTGGTAGTATACAGCAGCCCCAGAGGTATATACAGCCCCAGTGGTAGTATACAGCAGCCCCAGTGGTATATACAGCCCCAGTGGTAGTATACAGCAGCCCCAGAGGTATATACAGCCCCAGTGGTAGTATACAGCAGCCCCAGTGGTATATACAGCCCCAGTGGTAGTATACAGCAGCCCCAGAGGTAGTATACAGCCCCCCCATCAGTATACAGCAGCCCCAGAGGTATATACAGCCCCAGTGGTAGTATACACGCAGCCCCAGTGGTATATACAGCCCCAGTGGTAGTATACAGCAGCCCCAGAGGTATATACAGCCCCAGTGGTAGTATACAGCAGCCCCAGTGGTATATACAGCCCCAGTGGTAGTATACAGCAGCCCCAGAGGTATATACAGCCCCAGTGGTAGTATACAGCAGCCCCAGTGGTATATACAGCCCCAGTGGTAGTATACAGCAGCCCCAGAGGTAGTATACAGCCCCCCCATCAGTATACAGCAGCCCCAGAGGTATATACAGCCTCAGTGGTAGTATACACGCAGCCCCAGTGGTATATACAGCCCCAGTGGAAGTATACAGCAGCCCCAGAGGTAGTATACAGCCCTCCCATCAGTATACAGGCCCCCCCCCGCTTTGTGCACAATTCTGTAAAGGAAGAGATTAGTATACTTATCACTGTCCCGCTGCCGCTGTCCCGCCGCCATCACGCTCCTCCGTCTTCTTCCGGTTTCCTCCTCAGTAGTATACAGCCCCCCCATCAATATACAGCAGTCCAGAGGTATATACAGCCCCAGTGGTAGTATACACGCAGACCCAGTGGTATATACAGCCCCAGTGGTAGTATACAGCAGCCCCAGAGGTATATACAGCAGCCCCAGTGGTAGTATACAGCAGCAGCCCCAGTGGTATATACAGCCCCAGTGGTAGTATACATTAGCCCCAGAGGTATATACAGCCCCAGTGGTAGTATACAGCAGCCCCAGTGGTATATACAGCCCCAGTGGTAGTATACAGCAGCCCCAGAGGTATATACAGCCCCAGTGGTAGTATACAGCAGCCCCAGTGGTATATACAGCCCCAGTGGTAGTATACAGCAGCCCCAGAGGTAGTATACAGCCCCCCCATCAGTATACAGCAGCCCCAGAGGTATATACAGCCCCAGTGGTAGTATACACGCAGCCCCAGTGGTATATACAGCCCCAGTGGTAGTATACAGCAGCCCCAGAGGTATATACAGCCCCAGTGGTAGTATACAGCAGCCCCAGTGGTATATACAGCCCCAGTGGTAGTATACAGCAGCCCCAGAGGTATATACAGCCCCAGTGGTAGTATACAGCAGCCCCAGTGGTATATACAGCCCCAGTGGTAGTATACAGCAGCCCCAGAGGTAGTATACAGCCCCCCCATCAGTATACAGCAGCCCCAGAGGTATATACAGCCTCAGTGGTAGTATACACGCAGCCCCAGTGGTATATACAGCCCCAGTGGTAGTATACAGCAGCCCCAGAGGTAGTATACAGCCCTCCCATCAGTATACAGGCCCCCCCCCCCGCTTTGTGCACAATCCTGTAAAGGAAGAGATTAGTATACTTATCACTGTCCCGCTGCCGCTGTCCCGCCGCCGCCATCGCGCTCCTCCGTCTTCTTCCGGTTTCCTCCTCAGTGGTGCAGACAATGACGTCATTGCCTGCGCCGACTGGTGGAAGCCGGAAGAAGACGGATGAAGACGGAGGAGCGCGATGACGGCGGCGGGACAGCGGCAGCGGGACAGTGATAAGTATACTAATCTTCCTTTACAGGATTGTGCACAAGGCAGGGGGGCCTGTATACTGATGGGGGGGCTGTATATTGTATACTGTATACACTGTATACAGTGTATACAGCATACAGTGACTCGCGTATAAGCCGAGGGGGGGACTTTTCAGCCCAATTTTTGGGCTGAAAAACTCGGCTTATACGCGAGTATATACGGTATTTATTTAACACCCTATGACAGCAGGTTGGATGCTATACACTAATGTGTATAGGAACCAAGCACAATCACTGTCCAGATTAGCTGTTGCAGTCAGACTGCATTTCCTCAATCACAAAGGCTCTCACAGATTGTGAGCATCTGTGATTGTCTGTTTGCTGGTCAGTCCTGTGAATATGCAAGTAGCTTAATGGATGGCCCAAGAATGAGCAGCGGGAGAATGGTAAGCTCTATCTGTCTTTTCTAACTTTGTTAAAAATGCATTGTACACGGACACCACACGGATGTTGGCTGAGAAAAAAAATGCACACTCGTATCGCACATGCACTGCACTCGCGGGACTGTCATGAATCAAAATCGCTCTGATTCTGCATATGCAGGGCGGCAACTAGGAATTTCAGGGCCCCTCACTGGTAAAATTTTGGGGCCCCCTGAGACTCCGCTCAGCTGCCACCCCAGCTCTGCCTCCATCCAGGCTCTGCCTCCACTTACACATCCATAAACACACACACACACACACACACACACACTTGAGACTGCTTTGGGCTGAGCTTAATAGCTATATATACAATAGAGAATACACGATAGAGACTGTTGCAGGCTGTATGCACCGTAGAGACTGCTGCGGGCCGTATACACATTAGAAATTGGCAACCATATATCTTGTATACACAGCACTATACTGTATTTACCGGTCCACAATAAATACATACAGTATCTAGACACACTAATACAGCATGTTGTGTGGATCTGTATATTCAGTATACTGCTGTGTAGAGACTGACACAGAGATACACAGACACATTATACTCACCACCAGCAGTAGATTCATACTTCAAATCCTGCCGGCACCCACTCTGTGCGTGACTTCTGTTTTGTACTGTGCATGTCAGCCTATTGGGCGCATGCGCACTACAAACCTGATGTCACTGAAGATGTATGGTAAGTCTTGGCCAGGCTGCCCCCTCTGCTTTAGCGGCTGCGGGCCCATCCAACAGGTGAGGTGTGGGTCCTAGAGGTGATTGGCAGAAGAGGGAGCCCATCGAAGAGGTGAGAGGGCAGGGCCTGGAGGAGATTCGGCCCCACCCTCCGTACCTCTTCTGTGGGTCCCCTCTCCTGTCAATCAACACAGGGCCCCTAACAGGAGTTAGAGCATTCATGCCCTGACGGCAGCCCTGTGCATATGCTAGTGTGCCTATACCCTTTGTTGACCTTTCTGACTTTTTGAGAGAGCAATTATTGTCTTTTTATCTAGAGTACCTTTACTTAAAACTAAAAGTCATTTTTGCAGTTGGTGCAGAATTTTTAATGAGTTCCATTTGGCTTTCACTTTTTTTTAATTAACTGAGAATCTGTCAGTGAGCTGTCCTGGCATAGGGGTTTAGAGCACATTTATGCATTATTTTTCTCAACTCGCCGTTACTTATTTGTAACCAGAGGAGAGTACAGCTCAGCTTTGATACAGTCATAACTCAGTACAAAAGTGTTATACACCTAGCCGTCAAAACGAGCTCACTGATGGAGACTCATTAGGCTCATTTTACAATTATGTGAAACAAAGAACCAGAGAAAGCTAAACCACCCAAAGTTTTAAATGAATGCAATTTCAAAATTTATTTTGCCAAAAATGCCTGCTTTTGAAGTAAAAAAAAAAAAAAAAAATTGAGTAACTACAAATGTCTGTATTCTTGAAAATAACAAGTTAGCAAACAATTTATATTGAGCAAATCAATAGAATTAGAGTCTAAGTGTACAAAGGGTCAGATATCCCTCCCCCCAAAAAAACAAAACAAAAAAAAAACAAGCAGAGCGGGTATTTTTACCATTCCGTAGGGGTTAACACACAGATTTCAGCAATGTGTCTCTTATCACACAGTGTGTTGTTTACCTGAAATGTTTGTTTTAGCTTTAGGAGATTATCACTTACAGACTAGGTTAGATAGAGGTACGCCCCCTGTTGTTATTAGCACCTCACCGTCCATAGACATTGTAGATACAGATCCTGGTCATGTAAAAACTCTGATTTGTGTCACAACGGTTGCACCCAGTGATCTAAGTGATGCATTGTTGGAATCAGGGTTTCTTTGCCTATAGCATGCTCCTCTCAGATGAAGCAGCAAAATCCTACAGGCAGATTCCCTTTGAGCAGTCCTACATAAAAACCTGAGTTGGAATCAAAGGGCTCATACATAAGAGTGATCTACGATTCACAGGTCAAACATCAAAATGGCGATCCAAAATTAGTTTCCCGGATAGTATCCGACAATAGAAAGGACTCATTTTTTTAGTAAGGTGTCAGGGACACTAATTGTCTACTTAGCCTGCCCTTTGATTTGTTGGTTAGATGATCTGATTTGCCTGGAGGAAACGATCAGTTTGGCTTGTTGCCTGAGCACGTGGCCTATGTGTTATGCAACCGAGAAGTCTGCAGACATGGCGACTGGTAGGGAAAGTAATGCAGATTCAAAAAGAAATTGAAAAATTGGGGACTATTGGGATCTATTGGGTTAACAAGCCATACACAACCGGCAGCACTGGGGGACACAGATTGATAAGGGTACGAATAGTTGCGTAACCTCAGGTTCAGGGGCCCCGATGCGAAAGCTCCAACGGGGCCCCCAATTATTGCAAATCTTTAATAGTATGTCTTTTTCTATAGGCCAGAGGGACTTTTGGGGCCCCCCTAGGCTGCAGGGCCCGGGTGCAATCGCAACCCCTGCACCTATTGTAGTTATGCCCCTGGGTACGAACAATATTTGGGCCCTTTTCTGTCCAGTACCTCCTTTCGAGGTGTATGTGTCGGGCCCACTGGGACGGGGGTACTCGGTATCGGACCGGGTCGGCTGCTGGGGAAGTCACGGGTGGTCCTGGTCCGGACCGTGTCCCGGGCTCGGCAATAAAAAGGAGAATATTTACAGGGGATTGTCAGTCGTGACGCCACCCACTATATGCGGCCAGTGATGGGGCCGCCGCTGCTGCAGAACCTCGGGGGATGATGGAATAGCAGCTTGGATGGGATAGTTCCAGTGGGTAGAACTGTATTCCCCGGGGCAGTAAGGGTTAAGTCTATTGTGGAATGTTCAGTACACTTACTGTGCAGACGCTGCAGGAGTCTCTCCTCAAAGCTGGTGCTGACAGGCTGTGCTGTAGCTCTGCAGGTGGAGGGCTTTCTGTATCCTGAATGGAGAGCATTGCTTTAATGCAGAGACACAAGGGAGGCAATCTCAGGGTTTTCCGTTTTTACTCTCAGTTCTTCAGACAGTTCACAAGTCACAGTTCTTACAAAGTTCAAGTACACGGGCTCACTCTCCCTCTCCGGGTTCCCTTTACTCCCTGCAGCCAGGTCTCACTCTCTGTGACCCCTCACACTTTCTCTGTGTCCTTTCCGGGCTGTTTACGTTCTGTGTACACTTGGTGGGTGCCTCCGGACAGTATGGCGGTGACTCGGGCCCTTGTGGGTCCTCCTGGTCGTCACTGAGCTGCCTGTCCTTTGGGGTAGGGACCCTAGCATGCAACTGTGGTCCCCCGTCATGTTGTTTGGGGTTCCGGGTAAAACTACGGTCCCCTCTAGAGCCGACACTCTACTCAGCCCAGCCTCCAGCAGTCCTCAAGTGTGAGGCTCTACCAGGCTCCTTCCCTCTGCGTCTCTCAGTATAGTAGGAGGGCTGCTCCGTCTGCAGTCGGTTGCTTTAGCTGTAGTTCCAGGGCCTGGGTATCACCGTCCCTCTCTGTCCTCTCACACTCTTGGGGATCTGGCTCCGGATAGGCTTTCTCTCTCCTCCGGCTCACCCTGGCTCGGTACAGATTCTGCGCTCCTTACACCTTCACTCTTCTAGGACGTGTGTGTCTTTCTGCTGCTCAGCTTAGCTCAACCTTCCAATGTCTTTTGGCCTGTGCTGTGTTCCTCAGCTGCTGATCTCTGTCTTTGCTGCTCAGCTCACTATGGCCTACTGAACTCCTTCCTCCTCCCTTTCACTATTTCTACTGTCAAGTCACCTGACTTCGTGTGTGCCCAACCCACTCCTCCAAATCCACCACCCCTCGCTTGCCTAGAGTATCCATTCTTAGGGCTGGATGCTACCATCTACTGCACGTGGGTTGTGTGGGCTGTGAGGGTGTTGATGTGCAACAATTGTCCTACCTGCCTGGCTGCAGTTCCCTTTTGTGGCCTCCTGAATGCAGGGCCGTGGGGTACTCGGTTCCGGGTGTTGATTAACGGGGGATGTCACGGGGGCCTGTGCCCGGTTCCATGGCCCTGGTGGTCACTAAAAGAGTCAGTAAAAATAAAAGTAGTTTGTGACGCCACTTACGGTTCCGGTATGGTAACCGGAGCTGTGGGTCAGATCTCCAGGGTGATGGTAGGGCAGCCAGATGGTTACGCTCCCCGTAGGTGGAGCGGGATCCCTGGGGCAGTTGTAGTAGTTTTTTACACAGGGAGGCAGCTTACCACACAGCCTTGTCACTTGTCCTTTCAATGCAGCAGGTCATCAGGCAAGAGAAATAAAGTACGTCACACCAGTCATTAACTCTGATCAGGTTTACTTGTAAGTTGTTAAAGCAGGCAGACAGATACAGTCCTTCGGGTCTTTCTGGCCTGGGTAGTCACCAGGGAATCGGGATGATTCACTCAGGACTCTCGGTGGTATGCCTGCCATCACCTACTGGTCCTTTCACTGCGCTATCTTCTCCTCACTACCATGCAGCGTCTCCGCACGCAGAGCCTTGAGCCAGCTCTCACGGGTCTTTGGTGGTCGACTTCCCTTCAGGTTGCCCTGTCCCTAGTTTGGTGTGCCTTTTTGAGGTATACGCCGGTTCTTTCACCGCGACTTCCTGAACAAGCTTGGGGCCTCCAGTTTAACTGCTTGGTGTTGAACTCCCGCACCGTGTACAGAGCCGATCCTCTGCCTGGGACCAGACCCTTCTGGTCGGCATTGCCAGGTCCAGATTCGGGCGCACCTTAACTCTTGGTGCCCCTAGGGTCTCTTCTCTATCACGATGACCTTCCCCTGTGTCGTCTGGACTCTCTCTCCAACTCCCTAACTGTCATCCCATTCATACACTTTTCTACCCACGTGACTCCTCCCACGGGACTGGGTTTTCCCTGCAGCGTTTTCACCCACGGTCCCCTACTCTAGGTTGTGTATGAATGGGTGTTGTGAGGGTCCCTTGTTTACCATCCCAGTTCCCTTATCACAGGAATACCACACATTCTTATTTGGGTGCAGTGCCCCTCCATGGCATCCTGACCAGTGGAGCGCCACATATGCGGCCCTCTGACCTCTTTTGCCCCTGTGCGAATGCAAAGGTAACACCAATGATATGTCCACATCTGACCAAAGGGTCCTTATGTAGAGGAGTTAGGGGCTGCCATCCCCACGCTGGAGGACACTGTAGCGTGAATTTAAATGTGTACCTTGGAAATGTAAAGTAGTAATCTGTAATGTTAAGGTTGCTAGAATGTGTATAAAGTAAGCTGCCCACCTACTTGTCATTATCGCTGATTGTTTCCCTGATGACTTTAGGCTAGGGAAGGGTTAAGTTTCTTAGATGGTTAGTACACCCCTAATGGTACCTTTACACGCCGCTACAGAAGGTTAGAAACAACCCGGTATTGGAGACAATTGTATCTTGTACCGTCAAAACACTGCGAGGTAGCGGCGTGTAATTCAGGTTGTTGCCACCGGTCACTGTCGACACCTGTTTTTTCAGCCGTGCTCAAAAACAGGTAGGTTTCAACCCGAGGTAGCGGCGTGTAAATCAGGTTGTTGCCACCGGTCACTGTCGACACCTGTTTCAGAGCAGTGCTCTAAAACAGGTTGGTTTCAACCCGATGGTAGCGGCGTGTAATCGAGGAACAGGAAGGTTTTTTTCGACACCTAGTGAACTCCCTGGGGCGTGACACAGCCTCCGGGATACCGCCCCCTTCAGCGATCATTGGTGGAAGATCCTGCATTACGATTGGTTGTCCCTGCATAGGGCGGCATATTTAAGGAGCTGACCAGTCACACTACACAATTGCAATAGCATCATGTATTAGCCAGCCTTCCTGCGCTGGCTGGCCAATCATGATGCTATTGCGTTGTCCAATCACCGTATGAGCGTCTCGTAATCCACAACTCTGGCACGCCTATGTGTTGTCCCTGCTGCCCCAGGTCCTTCCATATTACCTTGTGGTAGCGGCGTGTAAATGAGGGAAGGTGCTCTACAGAAGGTAACCTGCGGCACCCGTCGGTGCTTCCAGGGATAGAAAAAACCTTCTGTAGAGCTCCTTGTAGCGGCGTGTAAATGCGGTATTGGGTACCGTTAGGAACCGTTGAAACGTGCTCGTGCACGTGAGACACCCGGTTGTTTCTAACCTTCTGTAGCGGCGTGTAAAGGTACCTTTAAGGGTAACAAAGCAGGCTTCAGGCAGGAGTTAGAGTAGAGAGTTCCCAGAATACAGAGGCTGCCCCTGTGGGAGGTGTAGTAGAGAAGGAGACCCCCATATTTGGCTGGACCTTCTGGGCCAAACTTGGGCTCCGGACACATGGTAGTTCAGAAATAAAAGACCTGGGCCGTGTCAGCCAGATATCCACGTCCATTCAGGTTTGAGTTGGTGGGAAATGTTCTGGGTAGTGTCTGGCTTCCTTTGGCTGGACTTGGTGAATCCCCTATGGAGACCTTGCATCAGGACCTGATTCATGATTGTAGGGGAGTGCTGCCCCACCGACTATTTCAATAGTGCGTTCATGCTATGTGCTTGTGGATTGGATAGAATAGACTTGTAAGACTTTTTGATTCCGCAGGCGAACAAATGATGACAAGGAGGATGAGGGGTTTGAAAATGTTGGTAGAAGTCCAAGCGCCAGGAAAGGAATCTGGTTGTAAATGAAGATTTCCATTAATGAAGAAATCCCAACTGTAACATTTAAGGAATGTACAGTACATCCCCTTTGCACTGGGAAGACGGCCGCTGTGTGGACTGACCATCCAGGGCCATGTGGTAGCTGATGATGGCCCTTGCCCGCAACAAAACAGCCCAGTGCCGCCCCCGTAACACTAGTATCAAAATCACTGACATCCCTGCTTCCTTGGAAGCCCCAGGTATAAACGTCCAGTTTAGATTCTATAAAATATCAGGATAGTAGACAGATCCACTGCAGCGGATATAAAACTCTGTGACACTTTCTGATTTTCAATTACTCATGCAAGATTTTTTTTCTTCTTTGTGTCTTGGGTATAAATCCCAAATTAGCCCATAGTGGCTTATCTCTACCTGCCAGGCAGAACTGTCTGAAAGATTCAATCCATGTCCCAGGGGATCACTGCCACAAATTGACACTAATTGCCTCCTTACTTGACAGTCTAAGCTGGGAAAACAAGAAGTAAATGGTTGCCACCCTTCTTCACATCACCCCCCTATAAAGACAGACATTTAAGTCGTCTTGAAACTGTGATGCACAATCTTGGGGTCTCTGATAACATAATTAACGTCAATCAGGTTTGGTAAGTCATTTGGAGCCGGGCTATGGATGTTTGGATGTTCTTCTAAACCTCACACTTTGAGTAATGGAGAATCTCTGACCGATGTGTGATGTTATGAGATTGGGAGAAACTACAAGGGTTGGCCTAAAAAACTAGCCCTGTGTTTCCCTTGTGATGTTCATCCTTGGTGGATCCAACATTTTGGTATTGTGAAAGTAGAGGTTGATGTTCCCTGGATCATTCATGGAAATGTAGGAATATTCTGTTGGGCAATGTGCACACCTAATGGCAGTATACGTGCTGTAAGCGCCATGACGTGATCTGTGGTTGATGCTGAAAAAAATCAACATCCGTGCCTTTGAGGATCTGAAGTTGGGGGTTGTAATAGTCACCTAGGCAGGTTGATGATACAACAATTTATATTTGTAATGTTCATGGTATTACAGAACCTAAAGGTACCGTCACAAGCCGCCATATGGCTTCCATCTCGCTGGCGATTTGACGTGAGCGCGCACATTCCGGGCACTTTTTTTTCAGATCGCTTCGGATGTCACAAGTAGTGATTTCGCGTGCGATCACCAGCGATCCTGCATTCCGGAAATCGCCTGACCCAGACCAGAAGCGATCTCCCCTTCTCACATCGCCACGTCAGACGACACAACCACATCAGTGATGTGGGTGTTGAGTTTGGCCGCAGCAAGGAGATAGGCGTGCCAGAGTGTGTTACACCGCACCACTACCACTCCGATTGGCCTACACAACTGCGTTACCATTGGTCAGCCTTGTCAGGAAGTCTGCCCACTACATGACGCATGTGCCCTTTCTACTATCTCACTACTCCACCTTGTGTCATGTGTTGGGCTCCTGCAGGACACTTTGGCGTTGCCAAACAGAACGGCTCGTCTGTTGCTCTGTGGATGACATTAGGAATGGCTATGTGTGCGAGTGTTGTTGACGTCGGTAAGCAAAAAAAAACAGTATGGACATATGTGCATGGATTGTGTCTGGTCGAGGCTGTGTGTGCGGATACTGATGTCTACCTACATGCACAACAAACACAATACAAATGTCCGTGTGTGGACACATACCCATGTGTGAATCCATATAATATGGACTGGGAGACACAGTCACAGTATATAGTGTGGGCCAAAGGCCTGTACTGTGTACAGGACATGTGCACACAATGCAGCATGGATCCATAAAGCCAATTGTGTCCTCATAGTACCTCTGTGCACAGCATAATGCTATGTGCAACTGCCCTGTAGTTAAAAGTAAAGACAGACACAGGTAGTTCTGATCAGATTGTTTTTATCAAATGTGTGTACAAAACAAAAAAGATACAACAACATACATAACAAAACAACAAGTGTTCACATCACACAAAGAATACAATGTCACCTCAAACAATGGCCATAAGAACCAAAAAAGAACAAACTAATATTTCAAGTGTTTTAGAAAAAATATACCAAAAACAAAATTAAAGGAAACAGAAACAGATTACAAAACAACACAAACGCACACCTCCTGGTGCTGCCACACTGGTGACTACACCCTCCTTCTGGTGTTGCTGCCTGACAACCCCAGCCACCCTACACCTGTTCTTGCTGCCAGGCCACTGCCCCAGGGCCATTGAAGTAGGAGCAGTAGTTGTCCCTGCTGCTCCTGGCATCCTGCAGACTCAGACCCTGGCTCAGCGGCTGGAGTGGCGCCAGATCTGGGTCGGTTCGCACCCCAGGGACTGATTTCCCCTGTTGTGGAGTCCACTGAATCCACATAACTTGCCGGCGTGTATGATGCAATATCCCTATGACGCAGGAAGTTATGCAACGCACAGCATGCCAGCACTACTATATCTATAGATTCCAGTTTCATATTCAAAGGCGTAAGAAACACGCAGAATCTATTGGCCATTATCCCTAACGCATTTTCAACCACACGATTGCCCGGGATAGCCGGTAATTGAAAATGCGTTGCTCAGAAGTAAGGGTCCTCTGGGGATATGGCCGAAGTAGGTGAGCATGAAGTGGAAATGCTTCATCCCCCACAAACGCAAAGTTGAGATTACCGGTCGTCACATCATTTGAGGGCAAGTTGAGAGCACCTCTCCTCAGGTCTTGCCCAAAGGAGCTGTGTCCAAACACACCCCCCCATCTGAGACACGCCCGTTAATGCCAACATCCACGTACAGGAATTCATAGTGAGCATCTACGAGGGCCAGGAGGACCACACTAAAATACCCTTTATAGTTATAATAAAAGGACCCTGTGTTGGGGGGTTGCGTGATCCTCACGTACTTACCATCCAATGCCCCACCGCAGTTTGGAAATTGCCAGCGTTCACCAAAGCCACTGGCAGTGTTCATCCATTCTGCAGTGGTTGTTGGGAAACGCATGTAGGATGGCTGCAGGCAACACCAGATGGCCTCACATCTTGGGTATGAGGTGGCTCAGCAGTGGCAGCGAGACTGCTGCAGAGTATTGCAGGTCCGTCATCAAACAACCTGTTGCCAGGAACCTCAAAGTTACAGCCAAATGCTCCTCAGGTGGCACAGCTCTACGCATCAGTGTCCTGACGGGATATCCATGGCCGAAGGCGTTCAAAGAGTAACTTGGAGTCCTTGGACATACGAAGATAGTTCCTGAAGTCATGCGGATTCCTGTCCTCCAGCTGACAGACCAGGTGCATGTGATGTCGTGAGTGGCTTCTGCAAAGAGACAACCTGAGCCACACACGCCGTGGTCTATGAGCCCGCAATCTCTCAGCTCTGTCCTGCAGCCACAAGTCCTCATCCAACAACACTAGAGCCACCAGAAGCCTCTGTTCACTGTCCATGATATGCTTAGAAACCAAACCCTGGAAAAAAAAGAACATATTGTCAGAGACAACAAACATGTGATCACTCACCAAAAACCAAGACTAACTACTTCCCTACACACCTGCTAGGCATTAAGGCACCTACAACATGCCTCCCATTCCCAGCCCATCCCCCTCTCTAATTTGGCCCATTCAGACTTCATACTATGATAAAAATTAGGAAAATACAGACAAAAATTGTCGGTTCCCCACCATCACGTTCCTCATCTTACACATGGGCCTCCCTAACATACATTGTTTAAAATAACAAACCCATATCTAAGCCCGTTGTTGAGCCCACTGGGACGGGGTACTCGGTACCGGACCGGATTTGCTGCTGGGGGATGTCACGGGGGTCCTGGTCCGGACTGTGTCCCGGGCCCTGGCAAGTAAAAGCGGAATATTTACAGGGGATTAGAGTTTGTCATGACGCCACCCACGGTGTGTGGTCAGTAATGGGCCCACCGCTGCTGCAGAACCTCCGGGGATGATGTTAGGCAGCTTAGATGGCACTGCTCTCCGTAGGTAGAGGCGAGTTCTCCGGGGCAGTGGTTGTTATAGACTATGGTGGGTATGGTAATCAGCGATGATAGTGGAGAAGAGTTGAAGGAACACACACTCACGTTTCTGTAGTTTCCAAAGTTTTACTGCAGATGTTGTAGCAGATAGTCCACGGAGTCTGTACTGGGGCCGGGCTGCTCCCACCCTGTCCGGGTCCTCAGCTTCCTCGTGCTGCGCTGTGTGTGTATGGCCCTGCGGCTGCTTCTAGCTGAGCTGCTGGCACTGTCTCACTCACTCTCTCCCTTCTGGTACCCCTTGGCTCAGCAACTTGAGTCTTCTGTCTGGTGCTGACCCCGCCGTGTTGCTTTGCACTGGTACAGTGTTGATCTAGAAACTCCACTATTCCTGGATTTACTGTGCTGTGTGTCAGTCACAGTCTCGGATCCGGTGTCCGTTCTGCGCACTCCTCTGGGGGGAGTGGTGATGGCACTCAAGCTCCAGAATGTGGATCTTTGTCCTTAATGCTCCTTCCCTCAGACCCTGGCTAGGCCTGGAATCGATGAGCGGGCTGTAGAGAAGCCTGGCGCAGCTCCTTTACACTACAGCCTCCCTCAGTTCCCCCAGGAACTGGAACTGCTCAGAACTAACTCTGAACTCGACTCTGAGCTTGACCTGGAGTATATAAGGGAGCTGGTTTAGCTCCCCCTCCTGGCCCAGAGGTGCTAGTGTAGGTCAGTGTGTTGTGGGGAGAGAACCCGTGTGATGTTACTGTGGCACATTAACCCCTGGGGTGCCACACCATCATCTATATGTAGTCAAACAAGGACTATAACAAACCAAGCAAGATGGGCCCGAAATTGTAATTTCTTGCCCCTCCCCTCCCCCCCCCCCCCCCAAAACCATATTGGCAACACGTACCACATGCATGGGCTGGGAACATTGCCATCTCAAGGCTTCATGAGACACTGCAGGATTGACCATGAGGAAAAAACATCCAGGTTCGGTTAAAAAGGCAGAATACTCTCCATCACACATTACCAAGCCTCCAGACACACTGAAGCTGTCACCAGAAGCACAACACATACAGTTAGGGCCAGAAATATTTGGACAGTGACACAATTTTCGTGAGTTGGGCTCTGCATGCCACCACATTGGATTTGAAATGAAACCTCTACAACAGAATTCAAGTGCAGATTGTAACGTTTAATTTGAAGGGTTGAACAAAAATATCTGATAGAAAATGTAGGAATTGTACACATTTCTTTACAAACACTCCACATTTTAGGAGGTCAAAAGTAATTGGACAAATAAACATAACCCAAACAAAATATTTTTATTTTCAATATTTTGTGGCGAATCCTTTGGAGGCAATCACTGCCTTAAGTCTGGAACCCATGGACATCACCAAACCCTGGGTTTCCTCCTTCTTAATGCTTTGCCAGGCCTTTACAGCCGCAGCCTTCAGGTCTTGCTTGTTTGTGGGTCTTTCCGTCTTAAGTCTGGATTTGAGCAAGTGAAATGCATGCTCAATTGGGTTAAGATCTGGTGATTGACTTGGCCATTGCAGAATGTTCCACTTTTTTGCACTCATGAACTCCTGGGTAGCTTTGGCTGTATGCTTGGGGTCATTGTCCATCTGTACTATGAAGCGCCATCCAATCAACTTTGCAGCATTTGGCTGAATCTGGGCTGAAAGTATATCCGGTACACTTCAGAATTCATCCGGCTACTCTTGTCTGCTGTTATGTCATCAATAAACACAAGTGACCCAGTGCCATTGAAAGCCATGCATGCCCATGCCATCACATTGCCTCCACATGTTTTACAGAGGACGTGGTGTGCCTTGGATCATGTGCCGTTCCCATTCTTCTCCAAACTTTTTTCTTCCCATCATTCTGGTACAGGTTGATCTTTGTCTCATCTGTCCATAGAATACTTTTCCAGAACTGAGCTGGCTTCTTGAGGTGTTTTTCAGCAAATTTAACTCTGGCCTGTCTATTTTTGGAATTGATGAATGGTTTGCATCTAGATGTGAACCCTTTGTATTTACTGTCATGGAGTCTTCTCTTTACTGTTGACTTAGAGACAGATACACCTACTTCACTGAGAGTGTTCTGGACTTCAGTTGATGTTGTGTAACGGGTTCTTCTTCACCAAATAAAGTATGCGGCGATCATCCACCACTGTTGTCATCCGTGGACGCCAGGCCTTTTAGAGTTCCCAAGCTCACCAGTCAATTCCTTTCTTCTCAGAATGTACCCAACTGTTGATTTTGCTACTCCAAGCATGTCTGCTATCTCTCTGATGGATTTTTTCTTTTTTTTTCAGCCTCAGGATGTTCTGCTTCACCTCAATTGAGAGTTCCTTTGAACGCATGTTGTCTGGTCACAGCAACAGTTTCCAAATGCAAAACCACACACCTGGAATCCACCCCTGACCTTTTAACTACTTCATTGATTACAGGTTAACGAGGGAGACGCCTTCAGAGTTAATTGCAGCCCTTAGAGTCCATTGTCCAATTACTTTTGGTCCCTTGAAAAAGAGGAGGCTATGCATTACAGAGCTATGATTCCTAAACCCTTTCTCCGATTTGGATGTGGAAACTCTCATATTGCAGCTGGGAGTGTGCACTTTCAGCCCATATTATATATATAATTGTATTTCTGAACATGTTTTTGTAAACAGCTAAAATAACAAAACTTGTGTCACTGTCCAAATATTTCTGGCCCTAACTGTACATTGTGTGTGTGCAAGTCAGGAAAAATTCATGATCAGTGTTGATGTTGGCCAAACTACAGCATTGATGCAACTTGGGTACACATTCCAGAATTGACACTATCAAATGGAGGGACAATGATGGGGGTGCATCATCCATTGTGTCCACATGTATACACTTGGTCCTACACAGCACAACAATGTCATACATTCGGAGTATGTACTGCACACACCTGGAGGTGGTGTTGTGCTGACAAACACTGTTGTGTTTTTAAAAAAAAACAACCTTGTCTCAACAGCAAGCACACTCAGCTATCGTACAAGGGACGTCTGAACAGCAGTACTTACCCAATGACTCTGGCCAGCTAGCTTCACATTGCTCTGGCGTTGCAGGTTTTTATATTGTAAGCAGCCAATCACAGTGCACCTGCGTCATCCAATACACGCCCGACTCTAGTGATTTGCTGACTCTGTTGCATTATGATTGGTTGGCGGCCCTTATAAAGATAGCGGAATTGTAGCACTTGTGTGTCCACAAACCATATGCAACATCATGGTAGTGTGGAGCCCACTGGGACGGGGTACTCGGTACCGGACCGGGGGTAGCACTGGGGAATAATCACGGTGGTCTTTGATCTGGACCGTGTCCCAAGCCCACAATAAAGGGACTGGGGGGTTATTTACAGGGATGAAGTCGTGACTCCACCCACGGGTTGTGGTCAGGGTGACCACCGCTGCTGCAGAACCTCCAGGGATGATGTTTGGCAGCTGGTGATGTAACGGCTCTCTGTGGGCAGAGCCTGGTTCCCCGGGGCAGTGATGATAATAGTCTATGATGGATGCTGAATAGGGGTAGTGGTGGAGATGAATAGCTGCTTGTGAGGGAATGTAAGGTTTGAGCACAAGGATCACACAGACTCACGGTTTTGTAGTTTTCCACGTCTTTACTGCAGTTGTCGGTAAGCAGAGTAATGTGCACTGAGTCTGTATCGGGGCCGGGTTGTTCCCACCCTGACCGGGTCCTTGGCTTCCCACTCCTGCGCTGTGTGTGTGGCCCTTGTGCCGCTTTAGCTAGGCTGCCGGCCCTGTCTCTCCTCACAGGTACCCACTTGCTAGGCAACTTGAATTTTATCCGTGTGTTTCTGACCCCGCCGTGTTGCTTCGCTGTGGTACAGTGGAGATCTATAACCTCCACTAGTCCGGTGTTTACTGTGCCGCTTGTTTCAGTCATAGTTTCCGATCCAGTATCCGGTCTTTGCGCTTCTCCGGGGTGAGTTAGGGGGTAACTCAGTTTCCCAGATGTGTCCTTCTTTTCTCTAAACTCCTTTCCTCAGACCCTGGCTAGGCCTGGAATTGAGTAGCAGACTGTGGAGAATCCTAAGGCAGCTCCTTTACACCACAGTCCCTCTTCCTCAGTTCCCCCAGGAACTGAACTGTCCACTTCCCCTCTACACCAGAATATATATGGGAGCTATTTTAGCTCCCCCTTCTGGCCTAGAGATGCTAGTGTAGTGTTCAGTGTTGTGTGGGGTTCAGTGTTGTGTGGGGGAGTTAACCCTTGTTGATGTTACTGTGGCACATTAACCCCTGGGGTGCCACAGTAGCGTCTCTCCAAGCACAGTCAGCTGCTCAGACGGTAGGTATTGCACACAATAGACCTCGAGGCTGTAGGTCAGAGGAGGGTGGGGAGAGAGAAAACAGGCGCAGATCTAAATGTAAAAGTACAATATTTCTCAGAAGTACACTGGGAAAGAGAACTCACCTTTATTGTGTCTTGTTTCTTTGCATATCAACCCACTGGGGGTCTTACAGAGGTCTTTGTCTCCTTGGTATGCTGCTGCTATCCTCCAGAGAGCGGAACTCCCAGCTATGAGCCCGTGGAATGAAGCAAGTAATCAAGGTATCCAGATGATTGAGCGCTCCCAAGGAGATTTACCTTATGATAAGGACACTGACTCCTTTTTCCTTCTTGGAGATTTATTTCAAATGGCTTCACAGAAGTAAACAGTAATAAAAGTCATAAAAGCATAATTAAAACAACGCGTTTCGGCTATAAATGTCATAAAATAGCCTTCCTCAGGTATATGACCCCTGGGGTGCCACAGTAGCGTCTCTCCAAGCACAGTTAGCTGCTCAGACGGTAGGTATAGCGATGTGCATGGCTTCATCATATCTACAGTACTGATGTTTTTAGGGTAGCACTACCTACTGGCCGATATGTAAAGTATTTTCTATGTTGCGTTGTATGGAAGTTTTTTGATAGATTTATGTCCCCAAAGTACGTTCCTCAATGTAATAACTGACACATAATGTGGCTGTACATACGAGACCTGGGCGTTGTACTTTTGGGCACTGTTATGTTTTATGTGTCAAACACCTCCTCAATGTCTTATTCAATTATACAGCAAACAATTGTATTTTCCAACTGTTTTGCGGTGCCTACATAGTGGCCATGCTAATACATGTGCACCAACACAACCGTATCTACATTGCTCCATGTAGCAGCCGGTGACATAGCTACATGTGGAAGTGGGCCTGTGCATGGGTCAGCATATGTATCCACATTAAACAATGTCAGGCTTCTGTGCACTCATGTGCCGTAATTAAGCAATGCTGTGTAGCTGTTGTCGTAATGTGGCCATTATTCTTGTTTCATCATGACATCATATGTACGTGTATGTTTGTTTGTGACATGGACTGTGCTTATGTTGCAGATGGGGGACAATCAGGAGTTTGTCCGGGCCTTGCTGTCAATGTACCAGGACCATGAATGCCTGTGGCGTGTGCATTCCCAACTCCTGAGGAGAGGTGGGAGGAGAACAAGGTGAAAGCCAAACTCAAGCACCTGCGCACCGTATTCAAAAAGGAGTACAACCGGGTCCAGGGGTGCCAGCGCTCTGGGATGGGAAGTGAGGAGGTCTATATGCCACAACTGTGGTATTATGACCTAGTCACTTTCACTCTGGACCAGGTTGTCCCTCGATGAATGCGGAGCAACTGGGTGCTTGAGGAGGCCACATCCGAAGCCACAGCACCGTCACAGGAGGTTCGTGTAGTGAATATTGTCTGCTTAGGCTACTTTCACATACCGATATTTGGATTTCCGATGCTGTCCGATGAAAATCGGACAGCATCGGATCCGAATTTGGCCCCCATGCATCCCTATGGGGATCGGACCGAATCGGATGTGCACTAAATGCCATCCGATTTGGTCCGATCCGAATCTGTCCGATTTTATTATCGGTGCTAAAATCGGAGCCTGCTCCGATTTTTGCACCGAAAATAAAATCTGACAGATTCGGATCGGACCAGATCGGATGGCATTTAGTGCACATCCGATCTGACCCGATCCCTATAACATGGGGCCCTATGGAGAAGGGTCCGAGGAAACATCTGATCTCCTCGGACCCCGTTTTACTGTACTGAGCATGCTCAGTACAGTAAAACTGCTCCTAACTAGGAGCATAAGGGTTAAAAAAAAAAAAGTTTATTCTCACCTTCCCCCGAGCCCCCGCCGTCTCCCGCCATCTTCTTCTAGGCTCCCGGTGGCTCCCGCAGGCTGCCGGTGTCAGCAGAGCGCGTCCTCTGATGTACACAGGACCTGCGGTGATGTCACAGTCATGTGACCGCGGGTTTACCATGGTGAACCCGCGGTCACGTGACTGTGACATCATCGCAGGTCCTGTGTACAGCAGAGGTACACCTCTGCTGACACCGGCAGCCTGCGAGAGCCACCGGGAGCCTAGAAGAAGATGGCGGGAGACGGCGGGGGCTCGGGGGAAGGTGAGAATAAACTTTATTTTTTTTTTTATTTTTTTGCAGCCCGGTGCCGATTTTATGCCGGAATCGGGTGCCTATTTGGCACCCGATTCCAGGCATCAGAAGGGAGCCGATGCTGTCCGAATTATATCGGACAGCATCGGCTCCCTAAAAATCGGTATGTGAAAGTAGCCTTAGCTGTTGGTGGTTGTACTCATTTGCTCTTTTGGGAAGCAGCTGCAGCCACAATCCTGTTTGTGTATTCTTCCAAATCATTTGGTTGTGGCGATGGATCACACACCAGCCTCCTAGTTTGGTTTGTGGTTGGTTGTAGGGCCTCATCACTGACCATCTTGGATCTTCAGGTGAGTTGACTGCACACTTTTCACTGTTCAATAGTCTTGCTTTCATATGTGCAATGTTTTTTGTTGACCTCGTACACTGGCTTGGTCATGCTGCAGCTGTTTATTGGTAGATACATAGATTTATGGGTACATGACAAGTGTATTTACATTGTGTTTTGTTGGTTTACAGGAGCATCTGTATCTGCTGTCCAGCCAAGAGACGGCACCCGTGGATGATCCGCCCCCATCATCATCTGCGGTGGAAGGTTGTGGCAGGTCCCAATGAGGCAGGGCAGCACCCGGAACCCAGCTCAGTCATCAGTCAACGTCGCCCCACAACACCTCCGACGACTAAGCTGGGTACATGGGCGAAGAGGGTACTGTTCAACGCAGAAAATCAGAAGAACACTGGGATTGGGCATTTTGTTGATGAATGGGTGCCCAGGCTGGACCAAGAGCAGCGCACAACAGCTGAGAGGCTTTTGTCCACCCCCTTTTTTATGTTTGGTGTGGAATTAGATCCAATTTGGCTTTAGGACAATACTTTTTGTGTTTTTTTTCATTGAAGACAAATTAAATGAAGATAATACCAAAGAATTTGTGATTGCAATCATTTTCAGGAAGAAACTGAGTATTATCTGACAGAATTGCAGGGGTGTCAATACTTTTGGCCATTACTGTATACTTATGATTTTGGACTTCATCCCGCACTTCACTTTCGGGTGCCTCTGGAATCCACACAATTGATCAGTGGATATGAAATCCACCGGCCTCCAGCTTCTGCCCTCAAGATCTGAAATGCCTGAGCAGCCCAGGGAGCTGGGTCCTTGCTACAGAGTGGTCTTCTTGGGAAAGCTCCTAGCTGCTCCCTTTTTCAGACCAAACTTTCTTCTCCTCTCTCCCTGTCTGATCTACTTGCCCCTTCCCCCAGTTAGGCTGCTTTCACATTGCAATTTTTTGCTGTCCGAGGTGATCCTTTTTTTTTTTTTTTGCAGGATCCCCCGGATAGCAATGGATCCAAACGGATGCCTGCAATCGGATGCCAAATTGGCATCCGTTTCCGATATTTTGCAGGATCCATTTGGGGTCCTCTCCCTCTTCTATCCTCTCCTCCTCTCCCCGCTCCTCCATCTCTCCTGTCTCCTCAGTCCCCGCTCCTCTGTCCCCGCTCCTCCATCACTCCTGTTTTCTCTCCCCCTTCCTCTCCCTGCTCCCTCGGTCTCTCCTTCTCCCCTCTTCTTCCCTCTCCTCCAGTATATAAAAAAAAAATTCTCCGTGAGGATTCCTCACTCTCCGCCGGCTCCCGATGCGACCATCTGCAGCTCCGATGGTCCTGCCAGGACCTTATAAAGAGAAAAAAGGAGACACAGAGGCGCAATAGTGCCCTATCAATGCGACACTGACTGTGCACACAGGTCACATAGAGGTGCACTCACCTAATCTAGTTGTGTGCGCCCACAACTAGTTTTGATGGCAGGACCTTGACACTTGACCGACCGATCAGCTGATGTGTCACATGACCGCATACACCGGACGGTGAGGTGAGAAGGCCCTGGCAGGACCATCGGAGCAACAGATGGTCGCATCGGGAGCCGGCGGAGGGTGAGGAATCCTTATGGAGGATTTTGGTTTTGTTTTTTTTTAAACCGGAGGAGAGGGGAGAGGAGGGAGAGACCAAGGAGACAGGAGGGAGGAGCGGGGACAGAGGAGACAGCGGGGAAGAAGGAGACAGGAGGGAGGGAGGAGCGGGGACCGAGGAGACAGCGGGGACCGAGGAGACAGGAGGGAGAGCGGAGCGGGGACTGAGGAGACAGGAGGGAGAGAGCAGGGGGGAGAGGAGAATAGACAGGAGGGACGGAGGAGCCGGGAGGGGGGAGAAGAGGGAGAGACCAGTTATGTATTGAGCATAGCTTCTGAGCATGCTCAGTGCATAACAACAGAGCCGACATCGGATCCGATGTTTTGACAGATCCGATGTCCATAGACTCCAATGTTAAAGGGCAGTGGACCGTGACAGTCCGTTTGTGTCCGATTTTTCTGACAGACACCAAAATCGTTGCAGGGTATGATTTTAGTAGCATCAAAAAATCGGACAACACCTATGAGAGTTTTGGTAGCTGTACCGACGCTGCGGGGCCTCCGGGGGATGGAATGCAGCAAGATGGAACGCTCCCCACAGGTTGGCGGGGATACCCGGAGCCAGGAGCTGCACAAGATGTTCTGAGGCATCTGCGGTTACTTAATGCGCGGATGCAAGCAGTTCATAAAGAAGCACGGACACTGTAAGTCTCTGTAACGGGTTCTTTACTGTAACCAGCAAGCAGTACATGGCATACAGTGACGGGTAGTGGACCGGGTGGACTCAGCAGTGATCAGTGTCCCTCAAAGCTCCGCGGTGTTCCTCCATTCTAGCTAAGTTGTGTTGCCGTTGTCGCCCAGGAATACCAGATCGGGTACAGGGAGGCTGCTTCAATCCCTACCCAGAGTATACGTTATGGGTGTTTTGGGGAGCCTTGGGTCCCTTGGTGGGTACACCGCTGGTTAGACGACTGGATTTGGCGGTGGTGGGGTACTCCTGTAAAGCGGTCCCTCCACTCCTCTGGTTCGCATAGAAGTGCTGAACTCATTCTAGCTTCGGTACCAGCAAACCGGCTGTAGATGGGCACGGGATGATTTTAGACCCGCATGTAGATGCCCGTAGATTGGTTGTTAAGGCACCAGGAATAATGGTGCTCAACCGGGGTGACGGCCAGGGGGCCGCACGGGACTGTGCAGCCCCCTCTCCTAGGTTGCAGAGCTGGTTGGTTTAGCTCCTCTCTCATCCGTGGCCAAGTCAGTTTTTCTTACACTCTACTGCCCACACTCCACCCACCAGGACCTGATTGGCCCTCTATCCTGATGATGCATGTGGGGTATGGAGCTCTGAGTTAACTGTATGACTGCTGGGTCAGAGAATATTGCTGCTGCTGTCTTGGCTGCAATACCCTCCTGTGACGCACTCGGTGCGGGGCACCACACAATCATCACATCAGAGACATTCTACCAAGACCCTCAATAGACTGCACTTCAAATAGCAGCCACTGAATGGTTATGTATAGACACAGCATAAAATCTCCCGACGGACCATTGCAAAATATACTAATTATCATGGGATAATAAGTGGAACTAAGAAGAAAGCTATGGAAATGACAGTAGATTCAAGATTCAAGATTCAAAGAAGCTTTATTGGCAGGACCAAATACATCTCAGTTTTGCCAAAGCAATTGTATAAAGGGAATAGAGATAGGGACTGTGGGGATGTTGGGTAGGAGCTGTAGGGAAGGTGGATGGGATGGATCCAGGATGGGGGGGCTATAGTCCATGGCATAGGGAAGGTGGATGGGGCAAGTCCAGGGTGGGGGCTATAGTCCATGGCATAGGAAAGGTGGATGGGGGCAGATCCAATGTGGAGGCTATAGAGTCCATGGCATCATAGCTCTTTTTCTCGCAGTCTATGGCATTCGCTCACATACCGCACTGCTATCTCCACTGCTCTCTCTTCTTCTCCCAGCAGGATAGATGTTTTTTCTTCCTCCTTCATGGTGATGAAATCCGGGAAGAGATGTGAGAGTCTCCTGAAGTGAGTGTCCCTCACTGCTGAGTATTTGGAACAGTGTAGCAGGAAGTGGGTTTCGTCCTCCAGGGCCTCCTGATCACAGTGTTGGCACAGTCTTTCCTCCCTGGGCTTGTATCTCTGCCTGTGTTGGCCGGACTCGATGGCCAGACTGTGGGCACTGAGTCTATATCGGCTCAGGATCTTGCGGTCTCTGGAATCCGGGAGTTTCTCCAGATATGGGGCCAGGCTGTAGTCTCTCTGTAGACTCCGGTACATGGTCAGTTTCTGTGAGCTGAAGATATCGTTCTTCCAGTCACTGACATACCTCTCTTGGCCTTCGTCTACCATCTTCCTGATTCCGGCTTTTGTCAGGCTGTGATTGGTGTTCTGGTTGTGTTGGGTTTGGCTGGGCTGTTCCGAGGGTCCTGGTTTTCCTGTTTCACCTATATGTATCAGGGCTTTATGGTGATGGGAGCTTGATGCAGTGCCAGCATAGGGCAAATCGTAACATGGTAAGATCACAGATCCAACAGGTTTCATAATCTCGCCACGGACTGCAGTATATATAGTATCACATTAGGCTTGATACTGCTGCTTTTCTAGTTCAACTTGTGAATCAGAAGATTGAAAATTGCCCACAAACCCCCTCACTCAACAGATCTCTGAATGTAAGAAAAAAATGTATATATCTCAACCTTTCAATTTTTCAACAATTTTTCTCCTCCATCCACATCCAGGGAGATTAGCTACAGTGTTATAGATCGTAAACTTTTTGATTATGGATAACAGAACAACAAGATCTCAGGAGAGGGACTTGTAACCTTGAGGTTATTGAGATTTTTAAACAATTTTGGTTCTCAAGTCTTCAGACAGTTCTCTTCTCTTTCTGTTCTATGTGCAGTACACACAATGCAAAGAGTAAGTCAACTTCTCCCCTTTTATGTGATTTCAAGTGTGATTTTCATATTGCCCACACCTGTTACTTCCCACATGCAGGAATTAAAGTTGTTTACCCACAATTTGGGAAAGGTGCCAACAATTTTTTTGTTGAGTGTTATGTGAAATTATGCCCAACTTGTCTTTTTTTAGTTTTTTTTTTTTTTTTTTAAATGTTCCAGTACACACAAAGAAAATAAAGATGTAACTGCAATAATTTTTTGGGAAAAATACTTCATTTTCTGGAACCGTTTCAAGGGAGCCGACAGTTTCAGCCATAGCTGTATGTTAATGATTACCTTAAATTAAAGTTACAACCAGTTTCAAACTGCAATTTTCATCCTTTTAATTCACGCTTATGTGGCACCCTGGCACCCTGGTTGGGGCACCACAGAACTCTTGGTACACAAATGGAATGTACACAGCAAGTAGCCCTCACCACTAACAACACTTAACAACACCTTTAACACCCTGTTTCACCCCAGGCCTCTAGGGGGAGCTCCACTGGATACCTTAAGCCAGTTCCCCCTATAAATAGGGTCCTGGAGAGGGAAACAGCAGAGTGTGCAGATGCTAGGAGAGCTGCAGGAAGTGTGCAGTCACTGGTCCTGGAGCTATACTAGGCCCAAACCAGCACACCCAGCAAGTGAGAGACCCTTGCAACTGGGGTCATAGGACAGGAGTGTCAACCTCATCACCCGGTCCGAGTGTACCTGTTGCCACCAGTAAAGGTACCTAAAAGACTTTGTGTGTGTCTGCGCATTATTCCTGGATCTACCACGCAGCACTACAAAGCTGCCATATTCCATCAAAGACAGCTCCTGGCCCCGGGGACTCCCTCTCATCCTGTGGGGAGCGTCCCATCTTGCTGCCGTACATCCTCCGGAGGTCCAAGCAGCGCCGGTGGAATCACCGGAATTCCCACAGGTGGCGTCACGAAAAGTAAGAATTAAACCCTTATCCGTTCAGCCAACCCCTTTTGATCTGGACCACCGGGCCCGACAGTCCAGGGCACGGAACCGTGACGGGAGAAGCAACACCCGAGACGTGAAGACCCGGCCACGGTGAGTCAGAATTTGGCGTCACAAACAGGATACGAGCAGACCCGTTTCCCAATAGGTATTGTGTGCTATTTAATGACTGTGATTATTGAACTGTACATTTGAACCGCCATTGCTGCACAGAAGGCGGGAAAAGAAGGGGCGTTACTGTGCAAAGGGCGCAAAGATAGACCCCGCCCCACGCTCTGATGACTTTCGCCGAACGCAGCAGGAACCGGAAACTCCCGTGGTGCCTCACTCCTCACCGCGAGGCCGACAACTTCCGCTGAAATAGAAAGGACTGGCCGTGCTTAACTAAGGGGGAGCAAGGATGAGTGACTCGGATTCCGGCGACGCGGTAAACCCGCGAGTAAACCAACCGGTTGCACCACCGGTACAGCCAAACGTACCTCCGGTAGGTCAGTCACCCTTCGGCGGTATGCTGCAACAATCCGCTCCGATTATGCCGATATCTCTGCCGTACGTCCCGAATGCGGCCTGGTTACCTAAGTACAGCGGAAAACCCGGTACCCTGGATATGTTCCAAAGGAAGATATGCCGGGCGCTGGATATGTACGCCATGACCGGTAAGCAGAGAGCTTCAGTTATAATGGGACAATTAACAGATGCAGCAGAGCTGCAGAACCGAAACTGGTCTATAGAAGCTCAGGAGTCTGTGGAGCAGATATTTGCTAAGTTAAACCGGGTTTTTGAACATCATACCGAAGCAGAGTTAAGACTGTTGTTTTACCACTGTAAACAAGGGGCACAGGAGAGTATCCTGGACTATTCACTTACAGGAAGCACTAAGACTGTTAAAACAAGTAGATCCTGATAGTGTTAGAGATGAAAACAAAGTGTTAATTGGACAATTTGTTGTGGGACTTAGACTACCTGATGACAAGAAACAGGCAAGCTGGTGGTCCCTGCAAAATCCTGGCGCAGAGTTTGACACTTTAAGAGACTTAACAGTGCGAGGACAGCAGTTCCCTACAGTGCCCGATCTAACCTCACAGCCACAGTATACTGACACCCCTTCCGTGCCGGCAGCAGCATCTCCAACTCCCACGGTCCAGTCCAGGGCACAGACTGTAACCCCTGACCGGTTCGAACAACTGTGTGCCAATGTAGAGCAGCTGATGAAAGACATGGCCAAGCTCCGAGGCGACAGAAGACCCAAGACAGAAGCAAGGTCATTGGACAAGATCCAGCTTGCTGACAGCCCCGACAACGTCCCGTGGATGAAGAAAAAGACACCGCCGCCACGAGGAAAACCCCCAGCTCGTTACACCCCCGAAGAACATCGCATCTGCCAAAAGAGTGACTGCAACAAAGAAGGACGCACCTACCACTCCAGTCCTTTAAACGAGCAACCCCTGGGCGAGAAGGCCCAACCCCAGGAGTAGACTGTCCAGGCCAGACCAATTGGGAGTATAAGTACGTAGGAGACTGTCCGTACTTATCAATCCTCATCGATGGCATCGCTACCTCAGCCTTGATAGACACTGGATCCCAGGTGACAACTATCCCGAGTATCCTTTACAAGCGGTTCTGGCCAGAGGTTAAGCTAGAACCCCCACACCGTGATCTGAACATTGAAGCAGCTAATGGTTTGATAGTTCCAGTAGAGGGACAATGGGAAGCTACAGTAAAGGTGGGGAGGGTGCAACTGAAGAACCAGGGTATCATAGTAGTTCAGGACAAACCATACGATAGGGATCCACATGTAATACTGGGTACTAATGTCATGGTTAAATGTATCGATGAAGTGTTGTTCTTACTCCAACAGAGTGCTGATGCTGGTAAACCAAGAGAGAGGAGAGCTATCCAAAAACAGATCCGAGCTCTGGTATATCAACAGCAGGTAAAAATGTCAAATGGTGAAATTGGCAGAGTACAGGTAACAGATCCCATTCCAATTGTGGTACCACCCAGAAGTGAAATGATGATCTGGTGTCGAGCAGCTATAGGCCTCAGAGGGCAGGACTACCACGCTGTAGTAGAACCTGTAATGTCTGATAGTAGTCCTACACTCTTGACAGCCAGAGGGTTGGTCGATGTGAGAAAAGGGAGGGTCCCCGTACGCATATTAAATTATGGTGATGACGAAGTCAGACTGCCAAGATATGCAACTGTCGCAAAATTGTACCAGGTTGAAAACAATGCTATACTTGATGTAAAATCCTCTTCCCAAACAGTAACTGATGAACCCCCTCACTCCAAAGATCAGTTAGAGAAATGGTGTCAGGAGCTCAGTATAGGAACTGACAACACACCCTCTCATCAGAAAAATGGAGTTTACCGGGTAGTTTAGGAGTATGAGCAAGTGTTCAGCAAACACCCACTCGACTTTGGGAGGATTAAAGGGGTACAACACCATATCCCCACAGGCAACCATGCACCTATCAAAGAAAGGTACAGGCCTATACCACCCACACACTACCAAAAAGCAAAAGAGATGCTTCAGGACATGAAAAATGCAGGGGTCATTAGGGATAGCTGTAGTCCCTGGGCAGCACCACTGGTCCTGGTTAAAAAGAAAGATGGTAGTATGAGGATGTGCGTAGACTACAGGCAAATCACCAAAGTCACACACAAGGATGCATACCCGTTACCCCGCATAGAAAAGTCACTAGCTGCACTTAAATCTGCCAACTACTTCTCCACATTAGATCTTACTAGTGGGTACTGGCAGGTCTCCGTGGCAGAGGAGGATCGTGAGAAGACAGCCTTCACAACACCTATGGGGCTATACGAGTTCAACAGTATGCCATTCGGGTTGTACAATGCCCCAGGAACATTTCAGAGATTGATGGAGTGTTGTCTGGGCCACAAGAACTTTGAGACTGTGCTGTTATACCTTGATGATGTCATTGTATACTCCCAGACCTATGAAGACCACCTGCAACACCTGAGTGAAGTGTTCGAGTCTCTGTCCAAGTACGGGATGAAGCTGAAACCGTCCAAGTGTCACCTGCTGAAACCCAAGGTCCAATACCTAAGACATGTGTTTAGTGCCGAAGGCGTAGCACCTGACCCGGACAAGGTAACTGTCATCAAAGACTGGCCAGCACCAACCACTCACAAGGAGGTACGTCAATTCTTAGGACTGGTCGGGTACTACCGACGATTCATCAAAGGCTATACCAAAATAGCAGCACCCATGCAAGATCTCTTAGTAGGTCAATCTAAAAATGGCAAGATCAGGGGACCCCGTTCCACTGGGGACCAGAACAGGAACAATCCTTCCAAAAGTTGAAAGATGCTTTAACAGGAGACGAAATCCTAACCTACCCTGATTACAATCTCCCGTTTTTACTGTACACTGATGCAAGCAATGAAGGCTTAGGAGCAGTCCTATCTTAGCGTCAACAAGGGAAGGAAAAGGTGATAGCCTACGCCAGCAGAAAGCTCCGTCCCACGGAAAGGAACCCAGAGAACTACAGCTCGTTTACACTGGAGTTCCTGGCACTGGTCTGGGCAATCACAGAGCGTTTCAAGCATTACCTGGCATCCGCCCCATTCACAGCTTTCACTGACAACAACCCTCTGACCCACGTAGAGACTGCAAAGCTGGGAGCCCTAGAACAGCGCTGGGTATGCAAGACTCTCAAACTATGACTTCACTGTGAAGTACCGGGCAGGTCACAAGAACGGCAATGCTGATGCCCTGTCCACAATGCCTAACCTTCCTGAAGAGGGAGAGGACATAGATGACCTAGAGGAGATAGAACTACCTGCTTTCCATTGTACGGGTACGGCAACGTGTCATCAGGCGAGCCAAAAACGAGTAGAGAGGACCGTGAACCCTTTACCTCACCATGACTGGAAGGAGGTTCAAGCTAACGATCCAGATGTCAGCTTGGTAAGAGAGCTGATAACTCAAGAGCAGCCAGCATAGACCCTGATGCCTCCCAAAATGCTAAACGCCTATGGAAAGAAAAGGGGAAGTTGTTTGTCTACCAAGATAAACTATGCAGAAGGTATCTGAATCCAGAACACACAAGCTCATCTGGCAGATTGTAGTTCCAAAAACTGAAGTCCAAATGATCCTCGAAGCCTACCATGACGATGCAGGACACTTTGGATGGAAGAAGCTGGAGAGACTCCTGAAAGATCGTTTCTACTGGGTTGGTATGCGAGGCTCAATTGACAAATGGTGTAAAAACTGTGGACCGTGTCATCTTCGAAGGAAAGACCATCTAACTCAGAAAGCTCCGTTGCAGCCAATTGTTACCAAGAAACCCCTGAAATAGTTGCTCTCGACCACATAAAGTTAACCCCAAGTCGAACCGGTTACACTTACGCACTCACAATGGTTGATCACTATTCAAGGTTCCTGGTAGTAGTTCCGGTTAAGATCTAACTGCAGAGGTAGTGGCCAGAGCCTTCCAGAGTTACTTCTGTCGCCCCCACGGCTATCCAGACAAGTCTTAACTGACCAAGGGCCAGCCTTCGAATCAGCTCTGTTTCAAGAATTTTTAGGATTATATGGGTGTAAAAAGATCAGAACCACACCGTATCATCCCCAGAACAAACGTTTATGTGAGAAAATGAACCACATTGTAATTGACATGCTCAAAACCTTGCCACTCGAAGAGAGGAATCAATGGCGTGAAAAACTTCCAGACCTTGTGGACATATACAACCACATACCTGTTAGTTCAACTAACTATACACCTGCTTACTTGATGCGAGCAAGACCAGTTAAATTACCAATTTGATTTACAGATGGGAACCATCGAACCCACACAAGATTCTCCTGATGAGGACTGGATACACCAACGCCAAGAGCAGTACCAGAAAGTACAAGAGAGTGTTGATAGAAACCAGAATATCAGCAGAACCAAACAAGAGCACAACTTTAACAAGCACGCCTCAGCAGAACCTCTAGCAACAGGTGAATTAGTGCTAAAAAGAAAGAGAAAAACAAACAAATTGGATGACAATTGGGAAATCAAAGCCTACACAATTATGCCGTCACAATATGACAATTCAAAAACTAGTGTTATCAGCAAAGACAAAGGTAATACCTTTACAACTGTTTCAAGAGACCATTTGAAGAAGTGTCCAGAACAGTTAAACCACAAGCAATCAGTTACCCTGAAGTAACTACAATTGAAAAACCAAAAGAAAATCTCGTCCATACAGAAATTGGAGACTTACCAGCCGACTGGCCACAATGCAATGGTGCATATATAATACCAGTTATTTCTTTCTACCAACCTGTAGAAAATCAAGAACAAATACTAATTCACAACACAGTTCAAGAAGAGCAAGTTCAAATGCAAGAGATGCAGCCTGTTATCTTGGAACCTGAGATTCCTGTAATCGGTGAACCTGCTAGTCTCACAGTAAGACAAAGACAGCGTAGACATTACCTACACTACCACCTTTAACAGAAGATAGTCCAGTAGACAGACTACGTACATATTATGGAATTACAGAAACACGTAGGAGCAACAGACCAACAACCAGTTTGTACACAACAGACGCAGCTTTTGAAACACCCACACTATCGCAGATCCACACGTAGTACATTTGGACAAACCCCAAACAAATATGGAGAATGGGTTTAGGATGTAGTGGAATAATATTACCTGTTAGTAAATGTAAATACTACCGTGTTCAAAAACTGTAAAAAGTAGTGTACAGAAGGGTGGAGGAACTGGGCTCTGTCCCAAGTAGATTAATTGGGGACAGAAAGTGCCTGGTAGGGTAAGAAAGGTTAGACCCGGCCTCCCAAGCAGAGACACCCATAGGGAATGTATAAAGTTTAAAAATGTATACCCGTGATATGTGTTTAAGCCATCAGAGACTTTACTGCTGGACTTTACCCTTTTTCCCTTTTAATAAACTTGGACAATTGTCACAGGACTTGTGTGACCAAAACTTCCTTATGCGGCAAGTGGACTAGTGCGTTTTGGACTGTTTTTCTTATTTTTCCTTTTTTCCCTTTCTTTTTCATTGATTTTTGTATTTTTCATTAAGACTTTGTAAATACCAGTTATTAAATGTTTATTGTTTAGAGGTTAAATTGTAAAAGAAAAACATTTTGCTCAGTCCGGAGAACTGAAGTTAACTTAAGGGGAATGTGGCACCTTGGCACCCTGGTTAGGGCACCACAGAACTCTTGGTACACAAATGGAATGTACACAGCAATAGCCCTCACCACTAACAACACCTAACAACACCTTTAACACCCTGTTTCACCCCAGGCCTCTAGGGGGAGCTCCACTGTTTACCTTAAGCCAGTTTCCCCTATAAATAGGGTCCTGGAGAGAGAAACAGCAGAGTGTGCAGACGATAGGAGAGCTGCAGGAAGTGTGCAGTCACTGGTACTGGAGCTATACTAGGCCCAAACCAGCACACCCAGCAAGTGAGAGACCCTTGCAACTGGGGTCATAGGACAGGAGTGTCAACCTCATCACCCGGTCCAAGTGTACCTGTTGCCACCAGTAAAGGTACCTAAAAGACTTTGTGTGTGTTTGCGCATTATTCCTGAATCTACCACACAGCACTACAAAGCTGCCATATTCCATCAAAGACAGCTCCTGGCCCCGGGGACTCCCTCTCATCCTATGGGGAGCTTCCCATCTTGCTGCCGTACATCCCCCGGAGGTCCAAGCAGCGCTGGTGGAATCACCGGAATTCCCGCAGGTGGCGTCACGACAAGTAAGAATTAAACCCTTATCCGTTCAGCCAACCCCTTTTGATCTGGACCACCGGGCCCCACAGCCCTGGGCACGAAACCGTGATAGGAGAAGCAACGCCCGAGATGTGAAGACCCGGCCACGGTGAGTCACTTACTATGTACAACTATTTTGCCCTTTCCCTGCTGTGTTCTCTAACACTGAGAGAAGGGAGGGATTAGGCAAACAGAGCCGTCCGCACCAGGAGCAGAACTCCCATGGTTTTGCATAAGGGCTACCTCATTGAAAGGCTTGCACAGACTTTGAAGCTGCAAAAATGATTTTTCTGATTTTAGGAAGGAAAACGTATTTGCATCTTAAGTTAATTTGCCTGACTATAACAAGTATAACTAAGTTTTCCAGGCCAGGGAAAAGGTCTTCTCGACACACATTTAGTGCATATCCCCTAGCACCTCTAGATGGTAATCTAGTGATAATGCATTTTAAATGCTGAGAAATCTGTCAATTTCTCTTTTGTAGCAAATAATGATCCAGTTTTCGCCATCATTTGATAAAGCTTTCACACACTTTTGAGTTAGATCATGTCGGTACTGTTCAGCCGGACCTTATTTTGAAGGACGTGTATTCACTCATTCTTTGGTGGTTTAGTTCATCTACGGAATGTGGCGCTGTTTGAACTTTCTTTTCCACTTGATGATGCCTCGATATATTTTTTTTTACATTTTGCAGACTCTAGTGCAATGGAGATAAATAATTTATCCTCATCTGCTCTAATTACGAGTTTTCTCTCGGCTTCTCGCGGCCAGTGAGACAGATACGTCTTCTAAATTCTAATCAATGAGCAATTGATAACTCCCTCCGAGCGCATCGCCCATAGCGGGTCAGTAAATTCTGCTTTGGCACACTGAGTATATACGGCAAAGTAACGATGTAATGCCATAGCACGTTCAGTGTGATGGCCTCTGAATCACATCCCAGTCGGTGGGTGGTTGTGTGGATATCATTGTGCCATCTGGGAGTAATGGATTATGGTTTTGATGAAATGCTTAAATGGTAGAGTTGCTGATAGGAAGAATACATTTGTATATTAACTAAATTAAAATGACATTCACCTATGTGTAAAAGTGGGCAAATTCCTTGTAGGCTCCTTACCTCTACATAAAAGTTGTCCTTGATGTGCCCTTCTGTCATGAGTATCTCTTGTCATTAGTAGACTGGTGACAGCTCTGGGATCTGAGCTTCACATGAACTTGTGAGACTCTAGATTTTAAATGGGATTAATTTCTTTTGTTGCAGGAAGGGTTAATGTCATTTTCCTTACTGATAGCTCCTGTTTAGTTCTCATCTGTTGCTGGTTTGTGACCACTCCCTTTCCCTTTAAACAGTCACATGATTTATCACTTGATGCCGATATTAGTTGCATTCTATTCTGACCACTGAGGAGGAAGGAAGTCTCTATAGCTGCTGCAAGAGATCTTCTCATAGTTTCTGTTGTAGGAGCCATTTCATCTGCAGTGCTGGTGTTTGGCTGCAGCAGTGTATTTTGTTTTATATCTTTTATTGTCTATGTTTCCCTATGTTGGACTACTGTAGAGATAATGTCTACTGCACTCTCTGGCCTGCGCACAGCTCTGGGACTAGGCATATGATGGCAGCTGGGAGAAGGGACACTTAGGGACATTACGGGAGCTCAGGTAAGATACAAACTAGTGTCAGATGTCACATCCCTCGCTCCATATTGTTGTAGTCTCCTCCCTATACATCTGACTAGCCCAGGGTATGGGGACTCCGGTATCTGGGCCCTCTGCTGCGGTAGGGATGTCACTGCTGGCCCGCCCAGACCCGTGGCCCTGGTGGTCAACTAAAAAGGGAGTAGTTGAAATGGGAATAAATGCTTATAAGTTTATCATGACGCCACCTCTGGTTTCTGATGACTGCACCAGCGCTGCGTGGGGCCTCCAGGGATGATGGATGAGCAGCTAGGTGTTGAAGCTCCCCACAGGCGGAGCTGGATCCCTGGGGTATTTGGTGATGATGATGAGGGATGAAGCAGGGATTTGGTCGGGCTGCTGGATAACGTGACAGTCTCTGTGGATGGCAGGGGCGCGGGTAAGGAACTGACACACGCACTGCTGGTCGTTTATTTACCTTTTACTGGTGTAGTTACAGGTAAATGTCCAGGGCACTGCAGGGTGTTCAGGTAGCACTTCTGGGTCTCCACAGTGAGTGGGTATAAGGTCTCCTTGTCTCTTTCCCAGTGTGTGTGAAGCCCCTGCCCCGTGTGAAACTTGGCTGGCATCCTCTGCTCTCTGATCACCTGTGCTGCCGTATGGAAACCCTCGATGGACTACCGCTGTTCCCTCTCTCCACGGTGCCTGTATCCATGGTTGGTGACTGCGCAGGTGCTCGGGAGACTGAACTCTCCATGGTAGGCCGGTCTTCTCTACTCGGCCAGGTGCTCTCCAGTAGATTCGGACTCCGATGTACAGTGTGCTGTTTGGGTGAACCTAACGCTGGCTCCTCAGTTCCCACTTTGCTTTTTCTCTCTCTCCTCGCCTTCTGACCCCACTCTTGGGTTTTGCAGGACTACTCGAAGGCTGTTCAGGGTCACTGGCTCAGGCCTAACACAGCACCGACCACCAGTACGTCTTCACAGCTCTTGTAGCGTCTGCACACTCTAACTCCGCCCCCAGCACCAGTATTTATAGGGGATCTTGTCTAAAGGCAGCAAGTGGAGCTCCCCATACTGTGCTGGGGTGGAAGGTGTTGTTTGTGTCTATGTACCCACTGTGGAAACCCATCCGTGCTGTAGGTGAGTCTGTGGTTACCTGTGTGAGCAGGGCGCCACATATCTCTTGTAACCTCCTTGTTGCGCCGGACATCCCCTGGTCCATGAATGACACTTTCATTATATCTCCTCTTGGATCTACAGGCCCTAAGATAAGCGGCATGAGGTTACCAGATTAAAAAAATAAAATACTTTAAGATACTCTGCCAGGAGATGTTAATGCTACAATATATGTGCCTGCCCAAGCTTATGCATCCATTATGCTTCTTAGTATTACCTTTTGGCTTTTTTGGTGTTTTATTTTATGCAATTTTAGACTTATGTCTGTTGCTTAACTTTATGCTTCGATTGCAAAATTTGGTGGGAGCATAAGGTTGCAAAAGTAATGACCATTTGGAGCACTTGTTGTTTGACTTTCCTTGAAGGTCCTGCTTCTAAACTTTTAACAAATGTTGCAAATGACAGGTCTTTTGGGCACCTTCTGGCCAGGAGTGTATGGATATTCAGCCCCTCCCACCTTGGAAATCAATTTTTGCACTCTATTTCATTCTACTTCGATGGCCAGCTTAACACTTGATTCTTATTAAGCCACTGCCTTAAAGGAATTCTCCAAAGATGGAAAAAATAATTAACCAATGGAAATGTAATTATAAATAAATTCCTAAATACCGGTACTTTAAATTAGCAAATAGCAATCGTTTTGTCCATATGGGTAAAATCACTGTAGAATTATAATGTCCATCGCCTTGTAACACTGACAAAAACCGGTCAACGAATATTAATAGGACAGATGTGGAGTAACAAGCTCTGCTACTATAAGAGAGTTTATACCATGTATTGTCATTTAGACTGGGTGGACAGATATGTGAGCAACCTCTTCTTGCCAAACCACTTCTGGTTTATTGGAATATATATAGACAGTGTGGACCTCAGTGTGCGCAGCTATTTCTTACCTCAACACTTCTGGTATCTTCAGTATTAGATCAGATAGACAGGATGAATATCAGTGTGAGCAGCCTCTTTTTTCCTTCAACACCTTTGGTATCTCTAGTATTAGATCAAATACAGGGAGAACAGCAGTGTAAACAGCCTCGTCTTACCTCAACACCCCTGGTATTTCTAATATTGGATCAGACAGACAGGGGGAACAGCAGTGGGGTCAACACTTTCTTACCTCAACACCCCTGGTATCTCTAATAGTAGAGCAACTAGGCAGGGCAGACGGCAGGGTGGAAAACAATGTGAGCAGCCTCTTCTTATCTCAGCACACCTGGTATATTCAATATTATATTTTATAGAAAATATAGACAGCAGTGTGAGCAGCCTCTTCTTGCCCTAGAACCCCTGGTATCTCCAGTACTAGTAATCCAAAAAGAGAATATCAAAATTCTAACCAACAAGAAGCCAAACCTAATACAGGATGCAGAGAAACTTCATTATAGAGATGGGTGCAGCCCAGGTGCAGATAGCTGATGGAACAACCACTCCAAGATGAAGGGGGCATCTGCTAGCATAATACTAAGCACTAATAAGGCTTGCATAGGGAGCCTGTCACATAGCCACAGTGTGTGTGTCTTAGGGGTACTTCACACTAAGCAAGATCGCTAGTGAGATCGCTGATACGTCACAGGTTTTGTGACACAACAGCGACCTTGCCAGTGATCTCGCTATGTGTGACACGCAGCAGCAACCAGGCCCCTGCTGTGAGATCGCTGATCGCGTTGGAATGTCCTGGACCATTTTTTGATCGTCGGGCTCCCGCTGGGCAGCATGCATCAGTGTGTTTGACAGGGACAACAACCAACGACCTCAATACTACACGTCTGAGAAACAGGGTCCCAACAACCTCCGTATCATTCCGCATCGTTGCTGCGTCGCTGGTGAGATCTGACTGTTTGACATCTCACCAGTGACCATGTAGCGATGCTCCAGCGATCCCTACCAGGTTGTATTGTTGTCAGGATCACTGAAGCGTTGCTAAGTGTAATGGGGCCTTTATTCTGGCTGCCACCCCCTCCATTTTACAAGATTATAAGTAACTGTGACATCAGCATTTTGCACCTGGGGCTTGGAGCCCCAAAGTGCGATTACTCTAGAATATGAGATAATATGCGCAATAGGGTCTTATCTCCTTAGTATAGAGGCAAGGTAAATACTTGACGGAATCTGCTCACCTGGTTGGGTTGTGTATACCCACAACCAGTATGAACGCTCAGAAGGCAGCTGCCGCAGGATCCACACATCCACGGATAACCGCGGTGAAGAAATCGCCTGTACAGGACGAAGTGTCGCTTGATCCGCGCTGCTGCCAATAAGAACCAGAGTATCTGGATAAAGGTGTTGTTTTATCCGACGCGTTTTGGAGCAAAACCCTGCTCCTTCCTCAGGGACAATGAAGAACAAGTCGTACAACCAGCTATAGATACATATAAAAGAGTGCCATAAACATTAATGAATCATCATGAGGTCACAAACAGGGAGGGACAGTGTCACGCAATGTTATGTGTCATCAATGAACAAAAAAAACAGAAAAACAAAGGAACGTGGAATATATACATAATACAAAAATACAAAACAATCCTTATATGTATAATGTGTGGAACAATTATTAAAAGAAAAAGGTTTGGTACCGTGTTAAAAACAATTATTACAAACATAACATTAGAAGAAAAATAATAATAGTGATCATGAAATTAAATTAAGACAAATCAAAGGGATGGAGGTGGGAACAAACCCTTTAAGGAGGATCTAAATAGAGGTCCCAAGGTGTAAGCTGTGATACCATTATGCTAAAGCGGCAAAGCAACTGAGGTAGCCTCTGTTTGTGTGTTCCAAAAAATGCGGTAAATCTGCCGTATCTGCCGCATTTTGACGAAAACGCCAGTATCCAGATTCTTCTGGTTTTCATTGGCAGCAGCGCGGATCGAGCGACACTTCGTCCAGTACAGGCTATAAAGTGCAATTACTGACAGTGCTAGTATGACAGGGTAAGTACAGGGTCTTTTATTTTAACTCGGGGAAATAAGTGAAATCAGAAGTGGTTGTCCTAGTAGTGGAAAATACCTTTTAATAAATATAATTGCGTGAAGAAAATTAGCACTTCAGTGAGGAAGTGAAAAAACTCTAATGTCACCCATTAAGAGTAGCAATCATTAACTCCTTCCCGACATATGACATAGGAGGACGTCATGGGCCAGTAAGGAGTATTTGATGTGAGCTCCGGCGCGGCGCTCACATCAAACAGCCGACATCTCAGCTGATCTCATCAGCTGAGATGTCAGGGTAACAGCACCGATCAGATCCGAGATCCGATCGGCGCTGTTAACCCCTAGGATCCCGCTGTGAATCACTGACAGGGGGATCCAAGGCGGCCCTGCAGGGAAAGCGCTGTTCCCCGCCTGCTCCGGAGATCCCACGATAGTATTGCGGGATCTCCAGCGCTCAAGTGACAGCCCAGGGTCCCGGCTAGACCCCGGATGCTGTCACTGAGCAGTTCTGTGTTGTGGTTGGCAGGCGCTGCCAACCACAACAGGTCCGCGATTGCAGCTCATCTGTATCTCCCCAGAAGCGATCGGACTGTGCAGCAAGGTGCCTCTTAAAGAGGCAGTGTAAAAATAAGAATGAATAGAAAAATAAATTTTTTAAAAACCTGTAAAAAAAAAAAAAAAAAAAAAAAGTTCAAATCACCCCCCTTTTCTCCCAATCACAATAAAAGTATTAAAAATAATAATAAAATAAACATTTTTGGTAGCGCCGCGTTCAGAATCGCCTGATCTATCATTGTATTAAATCCGTTAATGAGAGCCGTAAACTCCGTAACGGAAAAAATAGTCCAAACGACAAAATTCAGTTTTTTTGGTTGCCACAACACTGCTATAAATTGCAATAACGGGCGATCAAAACTGCGGATCCCCCCCAAAAATGGGTTCATTAGAAACGTCAGCTCAAGACGCAAAAAATAAGCCAGTACACAGCCGCAGATCCTGAAAAATGAGAACGCTACGGGTCGCAGAACATGGCGCAAAAAGTCTGTTTGTTTTTTTGAAACTTCTGAATTTTTTTCACCACCTAGATACCAGTGAAGGTATACATGTTGGGTGTCTACGAACTCGTACGTCGGTTTTACTATATAGTGAACATGGCGACTAAAATACAAAAAAAACAAAACGTGTTATTGCACTTTTTTTGCAATTTCACTGCATTTAGATTTTTTTTTTTGCAATTTCCCTGTACACTATATGGTAAAATAAATGATTGCATCTGAAAGTACAATTCGTCCTGTAGAAATCAAGCCGTCATATGTCTAAAATACAAAGTTATGGCTCTTGGAAGCAGGGGAGCAAAAAACGAAAATGAAAAACGAAAAATGCCCGGGTCATGAAGGGGTTAAACACATAATCGACTCTTTAACAAGCCTTTTAATATGACTTTGGGGTTCTGATCTGGCACAAATCCTAACTGCAGACGCTGCGTTTCGGGGTGACTGCAGTTAGGGTCAGTGCAGTGTGTGGGAGTTCTGATCTGGCTATACCTGTAGAACACACACATTGAATATGATATATGCATATAATGTGTTTGTATATGTTCTGTTTGTATATACATGTGTGTTTTGTACACTTGTGCTGGAGGTGCACGAGACCTGTAAGATTCCTAATTCATTAAGTGGTATGCACCGATTAATGAATTTGGTAAATATTACTGCAGTCTCTTCATTTATTAAAGATGGCATACACAACACATGTCTTAATGAATCGGGAGCATTGTTCTCGGCAGCGCATCACCCGCTGTAAACACGAGATGTGCCGATGATAACCCGATCTGTATGGGGACCTAATGATCTATTAGTGATCATTCGAACCCCATCGTTCTTTGTTAACCTGTGTAAGGAGCTGATAAAAGCGCTGGATGATATTACTATAGTCAATCACGCTCGTTTAAAGGTCTGAAATAGGTCCTGAACATGCAACCTAAATGTTTGTGTGTGATGGTGCAATATGTTAGCAGTTGGGGCTCCATTTTAACTTTTGCCTAGGGCCCCACTTTGTCTAAAACCAACCCTGGTATCTCCAGTACTAGATCAGATACACAGGGTGGACAGAAGTGTGAGCAGTCTCTTCTTACTTTAGAATCCTTAGTATCTCCAGTATTAGATCAGAAAGACAGGATAAATAGCAGAGTGACCTCTGTAGATAAATCGACTGTGATTTGCTACTTAAATGTATTTAGAAATTTTATTTACAATGACATTTCATTTGTAATTATTATTTTTTTCTTTTCCCAGAGAGCCCCTTTAATAATATAGTGCATATACCCAGTCTAGCATTCTTGTGAATTCCATACATCAAGCTTGTCTGCAAGCTAATAGAATCACAAGGGTTCATTAAGGTCACAAAGATGAAAATCTTAAGTAGCTATTCCCTCACTTCTCTCATTTGAAGTCTACAGCTGTGCTTTATCACGTTCCCACGCAATTCACACTCAATGTCATCCTTTCCTTTTGTACTGCAACCACAAAAATCAACTTTAAAAAAAATAAGATACGTAGACGACATTTTAGATGCTTAAACCTAGTAATTTGGAAATTCACCTTGACCCAGGTGCAGCCAAATAACAAATGATGACAGCTCCATAATAAAAACACCAATTGCCTGGATGAGGGGAGATAATGGCATCTTAAGGGACTTGTTTTATTTTTCTGCTATTTGATGTTTAATTTATTGCTCTATTCTTCTTCTATGGGGACTCAAATTTCCCATCTGTATCAGTTTAATGTGTTTCTTGGTTTTTTAAACAAATAAAATATGCGTTGGTGTTTTGTTTTGTTTGTTTTTTTCCATTTCCCATTTGCTCTATGTCATTATGCAACCTCTGATTCTGTTTTATGGAAATTGTCTCCCACTAAAGAAAGGAGCAAGAAAAAATAAAAAAAGACAAGATATTTTTAAATGTCACTCTATAAATTAGACGTCACAGTAAATATCAGAGATCATTAGTGCATTGATACCTCTCCTCTCCAAGTCGGCCAGAATGCATAATTTGTAAGAGGGAAAGTGCAGTTTTATTATTTTGTTTATTTTTATTTATTTTTTATTTAGATTATTTTTATATCATTTTTATATCATTTTTCAGTCTATCTTCATTCATGTTTATATCCATTCTGCTAATTTTGTTGCACATAAACTTTATTTTTTACAGAGCTCTAAATTTTTTTACAAGAACGAGTTTAAGAAAAAAATAAAAGCCCCTTGTTTGAACTGAAATATAGCAGATCCATTAAATGGGATGGCAAGATATTTAAGGAATATGAATTTTATGTATGAACAAAGCAGTGAGGATGACATAAATCTACCATTAAGGATTTGCACGTTGTATTCATAAACAAAGATTCCTATGTTATTACGGAGCGCAAAAAACTCTTGCGAATGAGACAGCGCTATGAGATTTCTTTGTACCCGATGTACAAAGCTTTATTGTACTGATGAAACAATTGTTAATGAGTTGAAACTTTGTTTCTCGGTAGGAAATTACAGTTAATTGTCATTCCAATTCATGGTATGGAGTTAAAGACTTCATGGTCCACGTCACACTTCTTACAAGATAGTGGGACTGGGGAGGAGGTGAGCTGATCTTTGTTGCTTGTTACAAGACTTAAGGGCCCATTACACGCTGCAATGTGGCAGCGATCTGACCACCGATGTGAATCGCTGCCACATCGTGAACTGATCCCTGGTGAGCTGTCACACAGGCAGACTCACTAGCGATCAGGACCAGCGAGAACGCTGGTAACCATGGTAAACAGAGGGTAACTAAATGCCACGCTCTGCTTAGTTACCCGCTGATTACCTTGGATACCAGCTCCCAGTGCTTTCTGTGCGGCGCTGGGAGCTCGCTAATCGTTGGTCTCCCGCTGTCACACACAGCGATGCTGCACGTCCAGCGGATGACTGACAGATTTATGGTCCTGTCCATAAATCTGAGATCAACGACGTATCATTGATCGTTGATACGTGTCACACGCAACAATGTCATTTTGACATCACTGCAACGTCACCAAACCAGTAACATTGCAATGATATGCACGATATTGTTGTGTGTGACGGGCCCTTTACTCAGCAAGCCCCTCAATAACTGTGCCAATCTAACCGATGAATTCATAGGTTAGATTGGCACTGTTATTGAGGGGCTTGTGGAGTAAGTCTAGTAAGAAGTGTGATGTGGACCATGAAGTCTTTACCTCCATACCATGAATTGGAATGAGAATGGCAGGTGCTAATATTTATTACACCTTTGACATACATAATTTAGTCTGAAATCTTAATTCCTTCATTCACTTTCAGACTTCTCATATGCAGTATCAATGTGGCACCCCAGGGGTTAATGTGCCACAATAACATCACAAGGGTTAACTCCACACACAACACTGGACACTGCACTAGTACCTCTAGGCCAGAAGGGGGAGCTTAAGCAGCTCCCTGATATATTCTGGTCTGAGGAGGAAGTAGTTAGTTGATAGTTGACAGTTCAGTTTAGTGCAGGGGGCACTAGGAGGAGGACCTGTAAATGGGAGCAGTTGCTAAGCTCCTGACAGGGACCACTTACTACTTTCAGGCCTGAAGCCAGGGTCTGAGGAGAGGAGTACAAGAAACCGAGGAACATATCTGGGAGACTGAGTTACCTCATAACTCGCCCCAGAGGAGCGCAGAGACCGGATACCAGATCCGAATCTGTGACTGAAACACGCAGCCCAGAAAACACCGGGATAGTGGAGGTTGTAGATCTACACTGTACCTCAGCGAAGCAACACTGCGGGGTCAGAGACACAGAGAAAAGACTCAAGTTGCCTAGCAAGTGGGTACCTGTGAGGAGAGACAGGGCCAGCAGCCTAGCTAAAGCAGCAGCAGGGTCACACACATAGCGCAGCAGTGGGAAGCTGAGGACCCGGACAGGGTGGGAGCAACCCAACCCCGGTACAGACTCCGTGCACAGTACTCCGCTAACAACATCATCTGCAGTAAAGGTTTGGAAAACTTCAAAACCGTGAGTTTGTGTGATCCTTGTGCTCAAATCCTGCATTCCCTCACAAGCAGCTATCATCTCCACAACTACCCCTATCTTGCAACATCCATAGCACCATCTATAGACTTTATGTGACGACCATCCGCTGTGAGGCTGAGCTGCTGGTAAGGCAGCACCCCGAGAAACCCCGAGACCCTTAACCCCTATACAGGGATCTGGAAATACAGCGCAGCCCAGGGGGTAGCTGCCTATTATGAGCAGCAGAGCAGGAACGTCGCCAGGGGAAAAATCAGGACCCGAAAAATGTAGTCAGGAGTCCGAGTCTAAACCGAGAGGGCAGCGAAGGCACAAAATCGTCAAGCTGTAGCAGAGTCGAAAATCCAGGCAAAGGTCAAAGTCAAAAATAAAGAGGGCAGCTGAGGTACAAAATCAACAGGCTGCAGCAGAGTCAGAAATTCAGGCAAAGGTCAGAGACAAAACTAAACACACACTATCACTGGGGAACCAAAACTATATCTAGTGGCCTGCAAGACAGGCTCCAATGTAGTTGAAGGGCGCGGTTACCTCCCATAGGCTGGAGCTCACAGCCTAATGATCTCATCCGGACCGCCCCTAGAACCAGGCCAGATGGTGATGCACGACTGGCACCAACCACCCCACTTCTGACAGAAGAACGAAGGCTGCGCCTATCAGACACCTCTGCAGGGCCCGCTCCTCTGCCACCAACATCACCCCAAGGAGAAACACGGTGGTGCTCAGCGACAGAGGCAGACGTCGAAGGAGCAGGTCCATATGAGGACAAGGCCCTCCTGTTACCGCCACCATCAGCCGAAGGAATCCGGCACCTCCCAGCGGCCAGGGCAGGAACACCAGCCACCGAGTCCAATGGCGATGTGACACTTTAATTACCACTGCCCCGGGAACCAGGCCCTACCCGCGGAGAGCCATTACATCTCCAGCTGCCAAACATCATCCCCGGAGGTTCTGCAGCAGCAGTTGTCCCCTCACTGACCCCAACCCGTGGGTGGCGTCACGACAAATTGCCCTGTAAATATTACCCCCATTTACTTGTGAGAACCCAGGACCAAGACCGCCGTGATATCCCCAGCATTACCCCGGTCCGGTACCGAGTACCCCGTCCCAGTGGGCTCCAGAACTTGGTGTCTACAAACATGATCTACCGTGCCCGGTAAACCGGGCAGTGTGTGTCGTTATTTGTGACTGTTTTGAACCTGCCGTCATTGCTGAGCGCGCGGCAAACTGAATTTGAACTGCGCCAAAAGGACTGTAATTTTTAAATTCCGCCATTACAGAGCGCGGGAAGAAAAGGGGGCATGTCATTGTGGGCGGCACTCTGCAAAGCGCTCTGACGTCATCAGTTGGGGAAGAGGATCCCTGCTGCACCGTAGAACCTTCAAGAGACATCCGGATGGAAGCGGAAGACGGGAGGGTTGACCTTAACTAAGGGGGCACAGGATGTCGCAGCAAGGAGAACCAGAGGCGCCGGGCAGCGGCGGAGCAGCCAGCGAAATTCCAGCACCGGATAATAGAGGAGCACCTGGTGGTGCTGCGGCGCAAGGAGCAGTACCCATCATGCCACTCCTGATGCCGTATACTCCGAGAGCAATGTGGCTGCCCCAATACTCCGGTGAGCCTAATACCCTTAATGACTTTATTACTAAAATACAAGCTTACTATGTGATGTACCCCCTAACTGAAGCCCAGCGTGTCGGCATGATTATTGAACAATTAACTGGCAATGCATGGCGGGAAGTAGCGTCCTGGCTGGATACAGACAAGGACACTGTAGAGCATCTTGTAGCTGGACTAAAAGCAGCATTTGAATCTAGTACTGACACCGGGCTAAAATTAGGTTCTTTGGATGTCAGCAAAAGCCTAAGGAGAGTGCCAGAGACTATGCCTTAAACTTGCAGGAAGCACTCAAAGCACTTAAACTGGCAGAACCTGCCTTAGCTCCGGGAGCTGACAAAATGCTAATTGACCAGTTTATAGAGGGCCTCTTATCCCCTTCTCACAGAGGACAGCTGAGTATGATGATTATCCAGAATCCCAAAATTACATTTACTGAGTTAAGATAGAGCCATCCGTCTTCAGCAGATAGAGGCGCCCAGGGATCTAAACTTCACCCAAGGCCCCAGAGCAGCACCCTAGCAGCCAGGAGTAATTGAAGGATTTTGTTCACAAATGCGTTCATTTAATCCCAGGAGCTGGCCACTTCAGGGTCATAGATGAATCATATTTGTAAACAATTAACCAGGCTTATGCTTCTATTGTCTAAGCACTATAAATTTGGTAGAACCCTGACACAGACAGAAGCTATTTTTGTGAAGACTTCTAAAGGAGTTTCTCTGAGAATTAGACAGATGATGTTCATAAACTCCTCGATGAAGAAATCGTTTTATGTACCTGAATCCATTAGATATCCAAATTCAGTGTTGATTTCCGATTGATCTCTCTGTCTTCGTCATAGGCTTCTCCGATTTTCCAGACTGATGTGTTCATAACTCTGTGGTGATGTGATGTAAGTAAATACATAAAGTTTGCATGTTGATTATACAAATAGTGTACCAATATCATACTGTTTCTTTACTTTTGTATTCTATATTAGATTTTTAAATAAAATTAAGTGATTATCTTCTTTAAAGTCATATCTGAGCCTGTTTGTCAAAAATATTGGCAAAACACACATTGGCTTTGTGAGACTATTGGTTTTACACTTATATTATTATTATTATTATCATCATCATTTATTTATATATGCTTTCTTTTGGTGTAGAAAGGACTTGTTCCTTGCTAGTAGGTCCTTGTCAGTTCTATCTCAGTTGAAGCAGGTTGTGACCACTCCCCTTCGATTTAAAAAGTCACATGTTCCACTACCTAATGCTGGTGGTAGAATATCATCATTCTGAACTGACCACTATGCAGGGAGGAAGTGTCTTAAGTTAATGAAGCTGAGTATCTTGCACCCATGGTGTTTGGCTGCAATCGTTGGTGAATATCCTTTTTGTGTTAATCTCCCTGTCTGTCTTCCTTCCCCTGTGTCTTATTATTGTAGTGGTGAAGTCTATTGCACTCACCGGTCTTGGCACTATTCAGGGTGAGTGGTGGGAGAGTTATGGACTAAGCATGTGATAGCATTGGGGGAAAGACCCGCTTAGGGACATTAGGGGAGCTCAGGGTGCAGACACAGGTTGGTATCTGTTAGCAGCGCGTTAATCAGCGTGATGTCCACAGCGAGCAACAGAGAATGTTCATTTATTCAGAATTAACAACATCCAGCTTATAACATGAGAATAGATCAATCTGGTTTCTGGAGAGGGAGAGAGAGATCTGCTGTGACTTTCAGCTTTCAGTTCCACACTAGAATGTGTGTCAGGGAGCAGGGGAGGGACATCCTGTCTCTGACTGAGGACCTTTTTTTTTTAACTTTGTTGACATCTGAACAATATGCATGCAGACATAAAATCACATCATATTAAACAAACAATAGTTGTTGCAATACATACAGATCAATATGCATTAGGCCAACAGTATCAGGAGGTGTCTCATCCTCTGCTCCCTATTGTCAGGGTCTTCCTCTGCCTTTTCATCCCTGTTGTACCTCTGTGTTGTGTCGGGTATCACCTTGCATGAGGTGACACACTACTAGCAATGATTCCTTACACCTTCAAACATACAACATCTGATGGAGCCAAAGGTCTGGTAGATTATGTACCTTTTTCACACAGAAGGGTCTGGTAGGGGGTTCACAGGGCATGGTACCTCCTTGTGTAACTTGTTTGTATTTCTCCTTATATTTACTAAATGGAAGCTTATTTTGTGGATTTCCAGGTCTTTATTAGTGTGAACAGAAATATGAGCGATTTACAACCGGTATATTTGTTTTTGCTTCTCCTAGAGCTTGATTTATTTAGTTTTATTTAATAAGGGAGACTATGATGGTCCCAAAGTTCAAGCTCGCTATTGTCCAGTTATGGCGCACTAATCGGATCTACACAAATTTGCTTTTCACTGTGGTTCATTGATGTCTCCACTGCATCAGATTTTTTTTTTCTGATTATATTATGTTTTTTTCTTGCTATTGCTCTTGTAGCAAATGCAGAGAATTACAGAAATAATTATATTAACCAACTCTAACAGTCCTATATAAAGTCAATACAAATGACACAATAGAATGCAATTTGCAGGAGTCATCTCGAAATCGTCCTTGCGCCTTGCTGTTAAATCGCGAAGATAATCACAAGTATTTTTAGTTAATTATTGAGAGCAATTCCTATAAAAATAATTTCCCTAGAATAGAAGCTACAAGTATTGTTGTTTTATTGTGTCTGGCTCTATTATACTTATTTTTTCTTTTTTTTTTCGTGGAAAGGGATTGAGCTCTGAAAAGCTGTAAAACGCGTCACGAAATGTAATTAGGAGAGGTTACCAGACCTTTAGGTAATTGAAAAAACACCGTATGTGCGTCATTTATCATGCAAGTTATTCATATGCCTATTGTTAAAGGAGATATCTAGATCAGAGCATTATTCTGCAATCTCAGAAATGAAGAAGAGAAAGTCTGGACACCCTTTGGTAGTTGCAGGTCACGCCTGGTTCCATATATAAATCTCCTGGTCAACAACCTTATCCAGATGCTTAATAAAAACAAAATGTATGCAACCATGCCAGGATAGCAGAACACAGCTGGTGGGTGGGAAGGTCCTCAGAGGATGGGTCTGAGTGGTAGATTAAACAGAAACTAGAGAGAAACAGATCACTGAACCCCCAGGGAGGAAGAGAGTCCACTACATAATTTTTTAAAGACTGACTGCTGCATTGGTGTGTTAACTAAACCCAGACAACTGTCACTAATTGTATCATGACCACCATGGAACAGACAAAAACTGTACCCCTAAACATCAAGGAGCAGTCACTGTCTGTACCGCTGACCGCCATGGGCCGTGACTGTTGTACATGACCATGGCGTGACTATCTGTACCCTGACCGCCAGGCCGTGACTGCTGTACCCTGACCGCCATGGGCCAGTGACTGGCTGTATCCCGTAAAAATCATGGACCAGTCACTGGCTGTACCCCGTAAACATCATGGGCCAGTCACTGCCTGTACCCCGTAAACATCATGGGCCAGTCACTGCCTGTACCCCGTAAACATCATGGGTCAGTCACTGGCTGTACCCTGTTAACATCATGGGCCAGTCACTGGCTGTACCTTCGTAAACATCATGGGACAGTCAATGGCTGTATCCTTGTAAACATCAGGGAATGATCTGGCTGTACCAATAAACATACATGACAGTCACTGCTCTACCTGTAAACCACAGGGACAGTCACTGCTGTACCTTGTAAACATCATGGACAGTCACTGACTGTACCTTGTACAACATATGGGACAGTCACTGGCTGTAACCCATAAAACTTCATGGGACATTCCTGGCTGTAACCCATAACATCATGGGATACGCTGAACGTAAATTAGCCCGTCTGCTGTACTCTTTACATCATGGGCCAGCCACTGCTTGTACTTCGTAAGCATCAAGCCATTCAACTGCGTACCACGAAGCATCATGGCAGTCACTTGCTGTACCGTAAACATCATGGGCAGTCACTGCGATACCTGTAACACCTCATAGGGCCAGTCCTGCCTGTTCCCCGTAAACATCATGGTCAGTCACTGCTGTACCTGTTACATCATGGCCAGTCATGGCTGTACCTGTAACCATCATGGACAGTCACTGCTGTAAGCCAAAACATCATGGCATCACTGGCTCAAGCCTAAATATGGGCCAGTCATCGCTGTAACCCATGCATCATGGGCAGTCACTGGGCTTACTTTTAAGCATCATGGCCAGTCACTGCTTACCTAACGTATGCCAGTCACTGGTGTTACACTGTAACATCATGGCCAGTCACTGCTTGTACCGTAACATCATGGGTCAGTCACTACGTTCCCTGTTAACATCATGGCCATCACTGCGTGTACCTTAAACATCATGGGACAGTCACTGGCTGTACCTTGTAAACATCATGGGCCAGTCACTGGCTGTAACCCGTAAACATTATGGGCCAGTCACTGGCTGTAACCCGTAAACATCATGGGCCAGTCACTGGCTGTAACCCATAAGCATCATGGACCAGTCACTGGCTGTAACCCATAAATATCATGGGCCAGTCACTGGTTGTACACTGTAAACATCATGGGTCAGTCACTGGCTGTACCCTGTTAACATCATGGGCCAGTCACTGGCTGTACCTTGTAAACATCATGGGCCAGTCACTGGTTGTACACTGTAAACATCATGGGTCAGTCACTGGCTGTACCCTGTTAACATCATGGGCCAGTCACTGGCTGTACCTTGTAAACATCATGGGACAGTCACTGGCTGTACCTTGTAAACATCATGGGCCAGTCACTGGCTGTAACCCGTAAACATTATGGGCCAGTCACTGGCTGTAACCCGTAAACATCATGGGCCAGTCACTGGCTGTAACCCATAAGCATCATGGACCAGTCACTGGCTGTAACCCATAAATATCATGGGCCAGTCACTGGTTGTACACTGTAAACATCATAGGCCAGTCCCTGGCTATACCTCGTAAACATCATGGGCCAATTGCTGTATCGTTGATCATTAGGGAATGGATGCTGACTGTACCAATGTTAAACAGTTACCATACACTGACTGCTCTACTTACCACCAGGTAATGGATGCTGACTATACCTTTACACACCAAGGACTATATATACTGACTGTACAACTTTAAAGAAGGGAAATGCAAAACTGTCCAGCAGGGACCATTCTCTGACTGTACTTCTTTCTACCAGGGAATGAATAATTACTTTGCTATCTTTCACCAGGGACCATACCCTACTTTTTTTATTTATTGTTTATCAACCTTCAACTCATCACAAGCCATGGTGACTTGATGGATGAAAGATCTGTAGGAAGATTGATCTTGTGCAGCCTAGATAGGTCCGCCAGGTTCTTCTCCTAGCCAAGATAGGTCCACCATGGACTTCTCCATGCCTAGATAGGTCCACCATGATCTTCTCCAGCCTAGATAGGTCCACCAGGATCTTCTCCATACCTAGATAGGTCCACCAGGATCTTCTCCAAGCCTAGATAGGTCCACAGGTCTTCTCTACTACGATATACGTCTACTCTCCATGCCTAATAGGTCACTAGGGGTCTTCTCTAGGGTGAGCGAGTATCTCGCTACTATTTCGGTATTCGCCGAATAGCAGTGGTATTCGGGCTACTCGCTACTCTCCAAGTACTTATGTGTACTCAGGAGTAGCAAGTATGCCTAATAACGTTCGTCAAAGTAAAATAAATTATTCACTGCGAAAGTAGCCCAAAAGTGAATGAATAAAGTTGTTAAAAATAATAAAATTACATACTCACCGTCCACGACGCTGCATCGGGACGGCAGAGAAGACTCCGATCGCTGGACAAGGACCTGCAACGCCAATCAGTCAGCCACCAGTCAGATGCACGTAGTTGTGATGTGGCACCATCTGATTGGCCAAATCGCTACCGGCCATCTGATTGGCTGGTAGTGACAGGTCCTTGTCTAGTGATCGGATGTCTTCTCTGCCGGTCCCGATGCAGGCGCCGGACAGGTGAGTATGTAATTTTATTATTTTTTAACAACTTTTAATCACTTTTAGGCCACTTTCGCATGTATCTATAGATACACTGCGAAAGTATTTGGACTCGCTATACTCGCAACGAGTAGCGAGTATCGATACCTACTCGTTGCAAGTATAGCGAGTACGAATATTAAGGTACTCGCTCATCCCTAGTCTTCTCCAAGCCTAGATAGGTCTACCAGGGTCTTCTCCAAGCCTAGATAGGTCCACCAGGGTCTTTTACAAGGCTAGATAGGTCCACCAGGGTCTTCTCCATGCCTAGATGGGTCCACCAGAGTCTTCTCCGACATTATCTTGACAGTATCAAGCCATCGGGTTGCTGGCTTCCTCTTCGTCTTATTATTTTATTCCTTCTCCAGTGATTTCTCTCTTTGTATGATGTTTGACAAGTTGTAGCTTGGTGATTCTTGCTTCGAGTGAAATGTCTGGCTTGATTATCCCAAATTTGATTTGTTTTTGTTCTGTACTATTTAGCACTAGGACATAGTTGATGGCCGTTCCTCTGTCCAACAGGGACCATACACTGAATGCACCACTTTCACCCGGGAATAAATGGTGACTGTACCGCTGTCCACCAGCGTCCATACATTGACTGTACTTCTTACCAACAGGGTGTGAATGCTGACCGTACCTCTGTCCACAAGGGACCATACCCTGATTGTATTGCTTACCACCAGGGAACAGATGCTGAATGTATCGCTGAATCTTCTTCTGCCATACCATTGACTGGTTATTTCCTCTATTTTAGGAATGGTACAGACAGATTGGCACATAAACTAAATTGTAATAGCTAAACTTCAATTATAATCAAGTTCGAATGGCAAAGTCGTCTTGTGCCGAAGCCCGAAGGTCGTCCCCGGATGAACCTTCTCCATAGTTGTCATTGTTTCTTGGAAAATATGTTTCACTCTCAATAAAATCTGGAATGACCTTGGCCCATTTCCATGTGACAGCTCTTATATTTCAATGTTTGCTTAATGAAAATATAAATGATCAAATTCTCTTCACCCTCCACAAGCAAATAATAGAAACTGCAACCATATAAATGTCAAGTATAAGCTGATGGAAATCTCCATTCAGCCAGGGATTCTGTGCATCATTGTAGTCGGCCATTATCTATCTGTCCAGTAATCATAATAATGCATTTTTATTTTGCTTTTAGTTTTCTTTGGAGCTTTTGATAATGTGAAATATTGTCATCTAAAATATGCAAAGACCTTCGGTGCAATTTAAAGGAATAATGTAATAAATGTAGAGGATATGAAGTTTTTGAAAATTCTTAATTGTTTTCATTGTGTGATGTTGAGTTGGTCAACGTCTAGGAATGTCTCTTTATGCAGACAACATTCAGACACTATAATGCATTTCATTGTTTTAAAACTTTGTTTCTAAAGCCGAAACAATGTGACATGAAATGCGTTGGTAATATGTCTTTTATCTTCAGAAGCACACTCCTCCTCCTGCCTCCCAGCTTCCTTTATGCTAGTGGCTACTGTACTCTTGATTGATAGTTCGGACCTGTGGCATGGCTGAGCCCCTAGCCTTAACTGTGCGACCTCCAATGCTGCTGGCAGAGACACCTTTACGGTTGCAGCATTGGGGATGAACAATCCAGTGACCCTGTGCAGTATAATCCACTTCCTTTTCTGTTGAGCCACAGCAGGATCAGTCTTCGAGTGCTGATTATCTTTTATCTTTGTTTCATTCTTTTCGGTCAGCAGGTGTTCTTTAGTCTGTCCTATGACATTGTGGTTGTGGCTATATATACCTTCCCCTTGCTGGTCCTCTCTGCTGGTTATGTTCCAGTGTGGATCCTGCTTGGAGCTCTAATCACACTGCCAAGCATATATGTCAGTCAGGAAGACACCAGCTAACTTTATTTTCTTAACTGTGTTGTCTGTCTATCCTACTCCTTAGTTTATACGAGGCTTTCCTTTCTTACGGTGGTACTTTTACTTCCGCCACTCTGCATTCCTGCTTATTGTCTTACCTAGGGCCTCTGCTATCTCTACAAGCTTTCCTTACTGAAGGTTATAGTGCTCTGCACCTCTCTCTGGTTCCTAAAGAAGTATGAGAAGCGCTTTATGGCCTTTCAGGCAGCTGGGTCAGAATTGTATTCTACTAGTTTGTGATCAGGATTGTTCCATGCACTGTACAGCTAGGAACCTTATTCTGTACAGGAACCATATTCTGCCCATGTGAATTACCAAGAGTGCATAACAAATATAAATGGAGCCACTTTGTGGTCTTTGAAAGAGAGAGCACTTGTTGCTCCTGCCCATGATTTTTGGGTCACTTCCCATAAAGATAACATCTATAAGGAAAGAACCCCCTGTGCAAATTCTCCCACTCATTCAATGAAGGATACAACTAATAGACTAACCTGTTGAGGTGGATCTTCCAAGCCCAAGGTCTGGGTTGGCACACAGGCCATGAGTATGTGGAGTAGGCAGGTCAGGTATGCAGGTAAAGGGTAGTAAAAGCGAGGAAGCAACTGACAGAGATTCTGGAAGATGCAGGTAGACAGTGACCTGTAAAGGCCTAATTCAATGCAGACAGGAGACTGGTATGGTACAAATTATTGAATGCTGACAGTGACAGCAGGAGATGTCACGGCAAAGACACAGCGATGCGGGAGCCGCAAGCTAATAGGAAGCGAGTAAAGATACTGGAAGTCATGAAGCAAGTAGCAGAGATACTGGAAGCCCCAGGTAGACAGAAGTACTGGTAGAGGTACTCGAAACTGCAGGTATGCAGAAGATCAGTAGAGAAGGTACTGGAAGCCTCAGATAGACAGTAGACCATACAGCTGGTACTAGAAACCACAGGCAAACAGGATACCGGTAGCAGACATACTGGAAGCTAATGAAGCAGGTAGCGGAGACACTGGAAGCTGCTGGCTTACAGGGAGACTGTAGCAGCAGTAGTAGAAACGCAGCAGATAGGAGACTTGTAAAGGTATTGGAAGCCATGAAGCAGTCCGTGGGTACTCGGGATCGGTCCCCTTCAGTCTCTGTTGCCTGGGGATGTCACAGTGCGTGGACCAATTTCATGGCACTGGGCGACGTCAATAAAATGGGAAAAATAAAATAAAGAAAAGGGAAAGATTAAATTAGATAAAAGATGGCACTCACCAGATCTCTTTGACGTGCTCTTTATTCACAAAATACTGGTTCATTTGAGGATGCCTGAGTCACAAGAGACTGAGCTAACACTGGTCCCTGGAACACTTGTACCGGCTGTGCTGTCTAAGCTTGTAACGCTGGTGCCTCGCTCCCTTATGCAAAAACTTTAATGTCTGTTTAGAGGACAGCGCATGCTGAAAGCCATTAAAGCAAGTCGTAAATCATGGAGCCTCAGGCATCCTGAAGTGAACCAGTATTTTGTGAATAAAGAGTACGTCGAAGAGATCCCGGTGAGTGCCGTCTTTCCTCTCATTAAATCATGCCCTCTTGCTGACTGAGCAACACTGGTCCCTGGAACACTGTGTACCCGGCTGTGCTGTCTAAGCTGAAACGCTGGTGCCTCATTCCCCTGATCGAAAAGGAAAGAGTTTGTCATGGATGTGATGCCACCCATGGCCTCGAATAATTTGAGCCACCGCTGCTTGTCACGGTCCTGGATGATGGCAATGGGCAGCGACGTGTTAACCTCCAGGGCAGGGCTGTTATACCCCTGGGCCGGATATAGTCTATGTGTGTGGTAGGGTATGTGTGGAGGTACAGTGGTGACAGCAAATGTAGTCGGCGAGCTCCGCAGGTGCAGGCAAGCCCCGGCTATGCACCACAGCAATAAGTCTCTAACACACAGGCTTGAGTTTGACCTGTATTTTACTCTACTGCTTTTTCTTAAATTTGCACAGTACAGTCCATACATTTCAGTAGTATCTTCAGTTCCGGTAGCTGGTCTGCAGCTTCATCACTTGCTAGAGGCACTCCCTCTCTTTGTACCTTTTCGGGTCTCTTCAATCCCGCGCACATACTCCAGGCCAGCTGTCGCAGACTTTCCGTTGCAACGTGTTCCTTGGGACTCCAAGCCCTATTGACTGCCTTTCCTTCGCTGTGCGAGGGTGGGTAGGGGACATGAAGACCCCGCACCAGCCGGTTAATTCGTGGTTAGAGGTTTGAAGCTTCCCCAGCCACATCAACAGGCCGGCCCCCTGGTGTCGACCCGGTCCCTGATGTACCTGTTCACCCAGATCCACCTAGACCCCTTCTGCTTCAGTCTCCGATCGTTAGTCTGTACCCAGACAGGCCACCGGTCCGTGTTCTTACTGGCGGGTATATCAGTGCCATGGCTCCATGGTGTCTCTGCTTGGTACTCTTCCTACTTCAGCACCCCAAAATCCTTCCGAACTTAATGTTCCTAGGTTGTGTTTATTCTAGTTCCTCCACCCCTTTTTCCCGGGTTTCCTTCACTACACTCCACCCATCACTCAGCTTCCCCCCACTATCCCCTGCCTGACATAAGTACTAGTCTAGGGATTGGGGATGTGTTGGTGTTGGTGTGGGCACTCAGCCTACCTGTTCCCAGCTGTAGTACCATACTGTGGCCACCGGTCCACAGGGGCGCCACATTAGTATTTAATAGGCCCAAGCAGAAGATCACTTAGGAGCATCCTTGGCCACCAGCAAAGCCTGACAACAAAGTTTAGTAGACTGGGATGAGGGGATCAAAAGCCCAGATCTAGAACAGGTGAGTAACAACAACCAACCTGGTCTGATACCCCTCTTTAAAGGAGCCCCATATCTGTCACGTGGCCTGCCTATAAATTATTACCCATCATCCTCCCTCCATCTTTGTGTAGGACTTGTTCTTAAATTTCCAAACTTTCGATCAACTTTTTGAATTCTGGAAAAGAGAACAAGAGGGGTGATCAGGGCACTGCAGCACCTTTTTTATAGTGCCTTAAATGTTTCTGCTTGAAAAGGGAGTTTGCAAACCCCGGAAAGCAATGTTTATGAATTTTGAATAGCATTTACCTTACCTGTATCCCAAAACCACTTCAAATCTCATAGTGGAGCAGCCCTCTCCTTTCCTTCCTTTCAGCAGCACTGAAGTCCTAGATGTATTTGTACATGCACTTAGCTTCCATTGTTCCGTCTAACCTTTCCATCACCACGGAGGCTTTGTATCATGATTGTACCATTCACATTTTAGAAGTTTTCTTCGACTTATCGCCAGTGTTTAAGGTCAAGTAAATATACGATGAACACAGAAAAACATATTGAAAGACAAAAAATAAAACCTTGGTAATAAAATAATTGCTGTATGACCTGATTGTCGGATACGAGCCACTAATGAAGGACATTTGGAGCTTGTGCCAAAACAATGTACCGGAACATAGAGCTTTACACCTGAGAATACAATTCAGCTCAGAGTGAAGGTGATCGTCATGTATTATCAGTAATCGCATTATTATTATTTTTGGCATTTCCTTCTACAGTATCGGAGATGGGGAGGGATTAACCCCTTCACCCCCCAGGCGATTTTCCATTTTCGGTTTTCCCTCTCCTTCTTCCAAGAGCCATAACATATTTTTTTTTCTTTTGTCCATTAATATGGACATATGAGGGCTTGTTTGTTGTGGGATGAGTTGCACTTTTGAATAGCATCACTGATTTTACCATATAGCATACAGGAAAACAAGAAAAAAATCCCAAGTGCGATCAAATTGCAAAAAAGAAGTGCAATAATTGTTTATTTTTTATTCACCATGTTCAGTATATGGTAACACTGAGGTGTCGGTATGAAGCCTCAGGTCGGTATGAGTTAGTAGATACCAAACATCACGCGGCAACAGGAAGATAGAAACCGGCAGGTGTCGGAGACAGTTGTACCTTTACCTTCAAAACACCTTGAAGTGGCTGCGTGTAATTCAGGTATCTGCAAGGTGTTTTGAAGGTAAAAGATACAATTGTCTCCGACACCTGCCGGTTTCTATATTCCTGTTGCCGCATGTAAAGTGGCCATTACTGTTATCTAAGTGGTGAAAAAAAACTGAAATTTGTCAAAAAATAAAAAATTTCACTTTTGGCGCCATTCTTTGAGAACTGTAACATTCTCATTTTTCGGGATCTGGAGCTGTGAGATGATTATTGTTTGTGTCTTGAGCCGGTGTTTTAAATTATACTATTTTGGTGTATAATCGATGCTCTGATCACCCGTTATTGCGTGCATTGTATACGGCGACCAAAAAGTGTAGTATTAACATTGTGACTTTGATCAACTGTGAAATGGAAAACAATCAGATTAATTGATTTCATATCTTGATAGATTGGGCGTTTCTAAACGCGGCGATACCAAATGTGTATTTTTCACAAGAAATCAGGACTTCTACTGTTCAGGGGATGCTGAAGCATCACTCTGAACAGCAGAAGCAATCAGACAGTGAAGGCTTGAGGACTAATAAAATCAATAAAAAGTATATAATAAAAATTTTTTAAATATGAAAAATAAAAGAAACAAAGTTGTCACTCCCCTTTTGTCCCATTATAATAACACTATAAAAAATACACATTTGGTATTGCCACATTCAGAAATGCCTTATAGCAGCAGGGAATGGTGCAATCCCCACCATCACGTGTTAGATGGTGCTGTCAGAGTTTGACAGCGTGATCTAACAGTTAACAGGCGCATGTGGATCTTCAATCTCTGAACCACCTGCACCTGTTAGCTGCAGATCAGCTGATCAGATCATCCAACATGTGCAGGGAATGATACGACTCAGCTTCTGAGCTCGCATCAGTCAGGACACCTGTGCCTGTACATCTTTGGTTGTGAAGAGGTATCGGAACACGCAAACTAAAGTGCAACATTTTTGCCCTTTGAGTTTCTCTTCATCACTGGTCGTCACAAACAAGTCCAAGCTGTTTTCTGATCAAGTCGTCAGCACATTTGGCCGTATCTCGTATAACACTGAAGTAATACGAAACAGAAACAAATCAATGTAAATGTCAGATGAAATGTTTAGCTGTGATTTCTCGGCGTGACTTCCAGTTATAGTAATAACAGTATTTGTAATAGAATCTGAAGCCCACACCTGACAGTTTATCAAATGTGTCAAAATAATTAGTTATTTCTAGCTCAGCGAAAAATATTGTAAAATGTTTGCCGGGAAGGTCATAAAGGTATGAGTTGGTAAATATCTACTATACCCGGATGATCAAGGTGCTCAGCAGAAATATAATGATGAAGGGCAGCAACAGTGAATCATTACCAATTAAGTAAAGACTATCAACTAATCTTAACCCATTCTCTGGTCTTGACCTTTCTGCTAGTCTTCACTTTGTGTTACGTTCCTGTCAAGACTCAGGATTGAGCTCCGCTTCCTCCTCGTTTTGCTGTGCCTGCCACCCTATTTTACTAGTTGCTCACGTGTCTCCATTAATTCATTATGCAAAGACTTTTAAACTCACCTTTGTGTGTCTGAACATTTAAGCAGTGTTGACTTTAATTGCTATTTGTAGTAGTTTTTCATTATCTATTGTCTTCAGCTATAATAATTTTGTCAAGTTATGGTGATTTTTTACATTTTGCTTTTGCATTTTGCATCTACTGCTCCTCATACCAGTTGGTCAACCCATCATTTGCAGTAAGAGTTACGGACTGTTACTTAGAGACTTTTCACCTTATGCTGCAGTCTCTGCATTCTATTTTGGTTTCTACACCTTGAACCCGACTCTGACATCACCCAGATTACAGCCGTAAATTATCAGTTGTCGCAGTAAGTGATCTGGGTGCCGTGATAATGGTCATCCGAGTTCACAGCAGAGCCGCGTCAGCTCTGACTTCGGATGAACCTAACTGACGTCACTGCTGAAGTCAGTTTGCCAGTGACGTCAGTCAGGTTCATCAAAGTTCACAGCTGATGCAGCTCTGCTGTGAACTTGGATGACCTTTATCACCGCACCAGGATCACACCCGGGTGTCAGTGTGAGCCTGCTAGTCCCTGTCAACAGACGTGTGTCTATTCACAGCCATGTAGTATAGCTATGTTCACCAAGGGACAGACCAGGCTGGCTTTGTCTTTTATTCCAGTTACAATTTTTTTTCTCTGTGTTGTTTCTTTTTTTTAATGTTTGCTACAGATTCACATTGGGTGGGTCTAACATTGCCCTGACAATATTAATCTCAGGCTTGGTGCCAGCTGGTATTAAAGGCTGGCATTAACCCTATTATTAGCCAGGGTGCCACTGCCACCAGGGCCACTGTAAGAGCCAGGTAAAGCACTTGAAAATGGTGCTATGAAAAAATGCACAATTTTCAGGTGTCCAGAATGCTTGGGCCTTACCACGCTGAGAATCCCAGCCCCCAGCTGACTGGGATTTACCTTGGCTGTCAATTAAAAGTACGGCGAAGCCCGCACAGTTTTTAAAATTATTTAAATACCGTATATACTCGTGTATAAGCCGACCCGTGTATAAGCCGACCCCCTACTTTTGCCCCAAAAACTGGGAAAACGTATTGACTCGCGTATAAGCCGAGGGTGGACTCCAGCACAGGTATACAACCCCCAGCAGTGAGGTATACAGCCCCCAGCAGTGTGGTATACAGGCCCTCCCAGTGGTATACACGCCCCAGTAGTATCGTATACAGCAGGCCCCCAGTGGTATACAGCAGGCCCCCAGGGTATTCAGCAGGCCCTCAGGGGTATTCACAGCAGGCCCCCAGGGGTATTCACAGCAGGCCCCCAGGGGTATTCACAGCAGGCCCCCAGGGGTATTCACAGCAGGCCCCCAGGGGTATATACAGCAGGCCCCCAGGGGTATATACAGCAGGCCCCCGTGGGTACATACAGCAGGCCCCTGGGGGTACAAACAGCAGGCCCCAGTGGCACCATACAGCAGGCCCCCACACTGTGCAGAGCCCCCCCCCCCCCGCTGAATTATCTTACCATCCAGGATCTTCTTCACCAGAGGTCCTGCAGTCCATCCTCGCGCGCTGTGTTCCCGGTCTCTTGTGATCCAGCGGTCGCAGTCAAATGACGTCATCGCGCCGGGTCACGTGAGACCGGAATGCGCGATGATGACTGCAGGACCTCCGGTGAGCAGCGGGGGGCTCTGCAAACTGTGGGGGGCTCTTCAAATGATGGGGGGGCTAGTGCCACTGGGGGGCTGCTGTATACACTGGGGGGGCTTTATGCATGGCTCCCCCTGCCACTGTGATGGGCGGGGGGAGCCGTGCATATCTAATGAGCGGCCCCACGTGACGGCCAATTTTTGGGCTGAAAAACTTGACTTATACACGAGTATATACGGTAATTAAAAACCATATTGGATTTCCCTGTATTTTGATTGCCAGGCAATGTAAAGCCAAGCACCTAGGGGTGGTAGCCCATAGCTGTCTGCTTTATCTGCTCAGAGAATCAAAAATATAGCAGAGCGCTACCTCATTATTTTCCTTTTATTTTTTTTTAAACTATTATGATGTCAGTCAATGGGTGAAGGGTCCAACAGCCATTCACAGATGCTCTTACAGGGGATTGGGCGTCTGTGGTTGGCTGTTGTATTAACCTGAAAACTGCCCATACCTTCTAGCATCTAGAATGTATGGGCAGTTTCAAGGTTACACCAACAGCCAATCACAGATGCCCACTCTGTGTGACTATGTCTGTGATTGACTGTTTAAGCCCCTCAGCAGTGAAAACCCAGGAAGTTAATGAGTGGCCCAGAAGTAGAAGCGGCAGGATGCCGCTAATTATAATGATGCTGTTTAATCACTATCTGCTTTCTTTTTACAGCCCCCCGCCCCATCTCATAATTTTTGAAGTGTGAGTTTGGGGATTGGACTCAAGTTCGAGTCATGTTTGGCCCCGAAATCGAACTTTAAAAAAGTCCAGTCAGGGCCTCTGAACCCGAACCTTGGCGGGTTTGCCCATCAATACTGGTAGCTCATTTACTAATGAGAACCCAGCAGGTCAATTCCCAAGCCTGCCTGTGCAACTTGTAAGCATCAGAGAAACCACAATGTAGAGTTTATAGTGTGAACAGGGTCAATAGCCTTCACGACACTCTGCAACTTTTGAGTCAAAGGCCGTGTGACAGTATTATGCGGTAATCTCTGCATTCCATTGTGGATTCTACATCTTGCATCTACTGATCTTTGTTATGACGGTGTAGTAAACTCATGCAGTGTAAATTGGTAAAACACTAAAAATACTGCAACTGACTTGGCTGTATCCAGTACAGACTAGAGTTCAGGCCCCGCAGTCCCTAGGGGTTCCTGCATGGACTGGAATGGCTCTAATCCCAGACTAAAATGTGGGAACTCTGACCTACGCTGCTTGAACGGTCATTGAGCGCTTCACGTCCCTCCTAAGGAACCAGAGGGCAGAGCAGGATTCACCATACCTACATAGGTAGCACTGAGAAAGAAAAGGTTTCCCAGAATTAGTTACAACAAACCACTAAATACTAAAGACAGGATAAGGTAAATACAAGAGTATGCCACCTACTTCCTACTAAAAAATAGATGATAGGTGCAGGGTGAAAAGCATGAACGGCAGAGAGAGAGAGAAATCTTTAGCTGGCCATTAACTTATTGGCATAAAACAATGGCAGTTTGGCTGGACATCCAAATGAAAATATCACCAGCAGGAAATACCAGCAGGGAGAAGGTATACAGTATATAGCTGCACCCAAAAGGTGATTGGACAGGCAAATAAGTAAATGAAAGCACCAGTTATCCTTGCTTTTGTCTTCAAGATTAACAGATAATAAACACCCAGGGAAACGTATCCTCTGCAGCCCTATGAACAGAAAAGCCAACCACAGAGAACAGACTCAAGAGTTTAAACCCCAACAAATGACAATCCTCAGACCTTCTGCTTAACCCAACATTTGTTGTAAGCATTACAAACTTTGATTTAGACATTTTTCACCTTGTGCTGTAATCTCTGCATTTTTTTTGTGACTTCTACAACTCGCACATACTGCTCCTTAGGTCAGCTGTCCAACCCATAGCTTGCTGTAAGGACTACGAACTATTATTTGGTTGCGTCTTCATTTTTTTTGCTGCAGTTTCTGAATTATATTGTGGTTTCTATATGTATATTTGCTATAAGCATTACAAAGTGTTATTTAGAGACTTTTCCCATAAAGGTACCGTCACACGCCGCCACATCGCTGGCAATTCCCGAATTCGGCGATGTGGAAACCACATCGCATGTGCGTAGTGGCGTGTGACTGGGCGATTGTACAGCGAGAAATAGCTGGTGGAGCATTGCCTGATTGCCCTGCACTGCAGTGAAATCAGGCGATATTCACCAGGTGATATCAGCGCATCGTGCCGTGTGACAGGGCGATAGCGACGTACACAGCGATCCTGAAATTAATCCTGTAGGTGTGCTTGGATGGTGTTTTTTTTAATCTATTTTGGGCTAAAATAGACCATTCTCCTACTCTTGATCTATCAACTAGTCTTTAGGTAACAACCAAATTTGAAATATCGTCTTGAAGTCTTTTCTTCTAGTTTTGATGTCCTCATTTTTGATCCATCTTTTCCATCTTTTGGTTTTGACCTGCATTCTCCAGATCTACCTTCTAATCTTGACTTTTCTACCAATCTTGATGTACTTTTTCAACTTAACTTTCTTTTGTCTATTATCATGCTGGGCATAGGGAGACACCCAGCACAGGTCGATGAGTGGGGAAAAAAGTTCCTGACGCTAAGGGCAAAGGGCATGGTGACCCCTAGGAACACTAGCGTTGACACCTGGTTCCTCTAAAAACCCTATACAGTCTCCACAACTGTCGCCGAGCAGGATACCTATTCCATTTCTGTCCCTAAACAAAGCTTACGTAGGGATCAGACAGGGTGAAAACTGGTTTACACAACTAAAGGAAAGCACCAAGGAGACAAACACGGGGGAGTGGTAGGTATACTTAGCTGAAAGCTGAATGAAAAGAAAGACAGCAAACTACACCAGAAATCCACAATGCACTGCAAAGGCAGAAAGCAACACCACCTCCAAACACACTATCACCAGCAATGCATCAGGAGGGCCAAAGGGTATAAACAGAGACAGCTGAAAGGTCGGCACATAGGAGACCTGCTGGGGCCTAAAGACCTCAAGCTATCATCAAGCAGAGAAATACTATTTAAAGGGACATGACAGCAGTTCAGGATTTTGGCTGTTTGGCCAGATGCTGCAAACTTTTGGCGGTGGCCCCAACAGCCTCGTCCGTGGCTCCTGATACACCCATGACATCCACTTGTTCTTTGGTAATTGATCTGTAGATCTTCCAAAATATAGGTACAGTAACTGTAACACTATTGTAGTATTCAGTAGCACAGCTTGTTAGAATTCTTTGTCCTATAACATATTAGGCTTCATGTTTGTATTCACTGTATTAATCATTGGCATCAATCGGCTTCAGATGCACAATCTGCACTTGTGAATGCTTTTGTGCTGTATTGTTTATCACAATCTTTAATTATGATGACTAAATACAAGAAATCAACCCATGCACGTTCCCCTTCGCTCGGCGTTTCCATCCTCCTTGCAGGAGCTGCACAGTTCTCCTCCTTTCATCCGCATCATTCAATTCCAATGTATTGATAAGTTCTGCGCTTCAGTACCTTTCAGCTTTCTTGACCTTTTCTTCACTCTTTTTCTCTCTGCTCCCATTCTAAATATTTCTCCTGATTCTATCTTAGATGCTTTATGGTGACATCTACCAGTTCTATCGAGATATTAATTTCCTCTGCTGAACAAAAAGGTAAAAAGGGAGAAGAAATTGATTATATAGAAGTAGTGATGAGTCCAGGCAAGATTAGGCTGGCTCCATCCCATTGCTGGCTAGAACCTTGGGCTACCGCAATGTAAATTTGGAATATGTTCACACAGATCGTTTTTGTTGCATTTCTTTCTGCAGTACAACCTGAAGTATGTTGATTAAGTAAAGATACCTTGGCAGTAAGATAGCTTTTTGGTTTTTGCATTCTTCAGTCCAGTTTTGGCGAGGTTTTTGCAGCATTTTTAGTGCGGTTTCATACACAGGTTGTTCTTTTTAAAAACTCTCTTTTCAGCAAAAACACTGAAATTAATTGACATTTTCATTCTTTCAAAAACACTACAAGGACCAAGCAGGTTTCAATTTATGTCAGGAGAAAAAACTGTTTCAATGTGTGTTCATGACTTTTCCATATTCTCATAGATCATAATAAATCACAGACTAAACATCAGTTAACAGTGTGATGCAGCAGCAAAAAAGGCAAAACACAATTCTGGGATGTAGTAATAGAAGCATTCAGTGTACTGTAGATCATGTGAAGCCATTATCACCCTCTGCTCCTCTGTGGTCAGACCTCATCTGGATACTGTGTCCAGTTCTGGGATCCACATTTTATAAAAGACATCAACTAACTGGAGCAAGTTCAGAGAAGAGCAACTAGTATGGTGACTGGTCTGCAAACCATGTCCTATGAGGAACAGTTACAGGATTTGGGAATGTTTAGCTTGCAATAAAGAAGACAAGGAGACAATAGCAGTCTACAAATATCTCAAGGGCTGTCACACTGTAGAGGGATCAGCTTTATTCTAGGGCTGTCACACTGTAGAGGAATCAGCTTTAGTCTAGGGCTATCACACTGTAGAAGGATCACCTTTAGTCTAGGGCTATCACACTGAAGAGGGATCAGCTTTATTCTAGGGCTATCACACTGTAGAAGGATCAGCTTTAGTCTAGGGCTATCACACTGTAGAGGGATCAGCTTTAGTCTAGGGCTGTTACACTGTAGAGGGATCAGCTTTATTATAGGGCTGTCACACTGTAGAGGGATCAGCTTTATTCTAGGGCTGTCACACTGTAGAGGGGTCAGCTTTACTCTAAGGCTGTCACACTGTAGAGGGATCAGCTTTATTCTAGGGCTGTCACACTGTAGGGGGATCAGCTTTATTCTCATTTGCACCAGGAAAGGCTAGAATCAATGGAAGGAAATTGATTGGGAGGAGACACAGATTAGGCCGGCTTCACACCATGGCACAATCAGATCCGGGGCTGTCCAGGGTGCAAACACAACGGGAAGGCAAATAAGCCCTCCCGGTCCTGTTCATAGCCGGATGCTGCAGAGCGCAGCTGAGGTAGCTGTCCCCTGCTGAAATGGTGGTGAACCACTTCACAGGGGACAGCTCCTTGGTGCTGAATTTCAGCGTAGCTCACGCTGAACTGCAGCCGCCAGTGTCTGGTTCCCTGATCCTCCTGGATCTGGGCAATCCGGCGCCATACACTCCCATGTAAGAGAGCGCCGGATTGCCCCGGATCCGGGAGGATACGATTTGGGCAGATTTTACGCCCCGGACACAAAAACGTTGCTTGCAATGTTTTTGTGTCCGGGTGAAAAATCCGAATTGTCCCGGATTCTCCCGGACAGATGGAAACCGGATGGCAGATAGCTGCCATCCAGCCCCATAGGGCAACATAACCGCAAAATCAGGTTCACCCCGAACAGCCCCGGACCTGATTGTACCGTGGTGTGAAGGCAGCCTTAGATATTAGAAAAAACGTTTTGACAGTGAGAGTGGAGCAGGCAGTGAGGAGTTCCCCTTCATTGGAAGTCTTCACACAGAGGCTGGACAGATATATGTCTGGAAAAGAAAGCAGACCAGCGGCACTCACCATAGTTGAATCTTCTGTTTATTTAACGATTCCAATAAAGTTGCATGAGGAAATCGTGCTGTAGGGGAGGGAGGTGCAGGGACGTCAGGTAGACGACGGTGACCGTTTCGCAGCAGACAGCTGCTTCAACTGTTGGCCCTGTTCAACTTGGCCCTGCGACCAAGCAGTGGCGAAACAGCTGTTAGGGGCGTGCTGCAGGACAGGGCCCCCAGGGGAACCGCCAGGTTATCACTAACAACACACCATGGGTGAGTGCATGATTTAATGGTATTATGCCTTAATCTGTCTGCTAAACACTGCCTTGCTATGTAAAGTTGATACTAATGTGAATTGTGCCTGTGTTTGGTTTACACCCAGGGGGTTACTACCTCACTGCAGTTGTTTTTGGAACCTCCATGTACTTCGTTTCAGTACGTTTATGTGTCTGCTTTTATATTATTAATAAAAGTTATATTTTATGTAACTCCAACTCCATAGTGGTTTCCACTTAATTTGGTCCAGTTGAAGCAGCTGTCTGCTGCGAAACGGTCACCGTCGTCCACCTGACGTCCCTGCACCTCCCTCCCCTACAGCACGATTTCCTCATGCAACTTTGTTGGAATCGTTAAATAAACAGAAGATTCAACTATGGTGAGTGCCGCTGGTCTGTTTTCTTTTTTTGTGATATAATTACACTTACCCTTAGCGGGCACCACCTGATATTGTGCTATCAATCATTTGGACTGATTCTTACCATGGATAGTGCCCGGTTCTCTTTACCTCTGTGCTTAGAGTTTTGAGAGATATATGTCTGGGATGGTTTAGTGAATCCTGCTTTAAGCAGGGGGTTGGACCAGACGACCCAGGAGGTCTCTTTACACTTTACAATTTTAGGATTCATAGGTTTTTCTGGGAATGAAAAATGCTGCTTTATAATGATATGTATTTGCATAAAAGCAAGGAAAAAAACATGCTAAAAACTGCAGCTAAAACACCCTGTGTGAACATCTAAAAACCCACCCAAAAATCTTATTACATGTCAGTCATATTGGCTCAATTTTACATGCCACCTGATCCAACCTCTTCCACTAAAATCAATGAGTACCTAGAGATGTGTCCAAGATGCAAGATAAACACCTACGGTATGAAAAGATACATGATTTTGTGATACTTTGTCATGAACGGGGAGTTGATTTGAATTGAATACATTTAGTGTAAATTCAATCTGTCCGAATCGGGAGAGAAAAATAGTGAACTATCATACTTGTATGTCCTCCTAAGGCTACTTTCACATAACGATTTTGTAAAATCCGATGCTGTCCGATATAAATCGGACAGCATCAGATTCTTCTGATGCCTGGAATCTGATGCCAAATAGGCATCCGATTCCGACAGAAAATAGGATGCCCGCCCTCCTGTCAGATCGCTCCCTGAGCTGTCACTGTCTCTCCCCCGGTCCTCTCCCTCTTATCCCCTGTGTCCCCCTCTTGGCCCTCGGTCCTCCCCTCTTGGCCCCTGGTCCTCCCCTCTTGGCCCCTGGTCCTCCCCTCTTGGCCCCCGGTCCTCCTATGTGTCCTCCCCTCTTGGCCCCCAGTCCTTCAATGTGGTGCCCCATGTGTCCTCCGGTCCCCCCATGTGTCCTCCGGTCCCCCCATGTGTCCTCCGGTCCCCCCATGTGTCCTCCGGTCCCCGCATGTGTCCTCCGGTCCCCCATATGTCCTCCGGTCCCCCCATGTGTCCTCCCCCTCTCCTCCAATCTTTTCTCACCTGTCCACGACTCCTGCACGGTCCCGCGCGTCTCCCGGTGTCTTGCTGTTCTGTCTTCTGTGCTGCCAGGACCTCTCGTGATGTCACAATCACATGACTGCCGGTTATTGGTTACTGGCGGTCATGTGATTGTGACATCACGGCAGGTCCTGTCAGCACAGACAGCAAGGCACCGGAAGACACCAGAGACGCGCGGGAGACGCCGGGGGCCTCGTGGACAGGTGAGTATAGATTTTTTAAATTTTTTTAACCCTTTACTTCACTTTTAGGAGCTATTTTAGTGTACTGAGGATACTCAGTACACTAAAATCGGGTCCGAGGAGACATCAGATGTTTTCTCGGACCCTTCTCCATAGGGCCCCATGTTAAATTGATCGGGTGGGATCGGATGTGCACTAAATGCCATCCGATTCGGTCCGATCTGATTCTGTCAGATTTTATTTTCGGTGCAAAAATTGGAGCATGATCCGATTTTTGCACCGATAAAAAAATCGGACAGAATCGGATCGGACCAAATCGGATGCCATTTAGTGCACATCCGATTTGGTCCGATGCCCATAGGGCTGCATGGGGCCCAAAATCGGTCCGATGCTGTCCGATTTTTATCAGACAGCATCGGAAATGAAAAATCTGCAATGTGAAAGCTGCCTTACCTGTTGTGACGCTAGTCATGACAAAAAACAAATCGTGACACAGTTACTAATTACAGAAATAGAGGTAACAGAGAGGTCAGGTAATCTGGGGTCAGGTCCAAGACAGTTCACAGTATTCGGGGTGTGGATGTGCAGCGGGCCCCAGGGCCGGGTGTACTCGGAAACCGGGCCGGTGGATGCTTGGGAGGTCACAGTGGCGGTGACCCGGCTCCGTGGCCCTGGGCGTACAGTGAAAGGGGATTATTTACAGGGAAAGTTTGTGACGCCACCTGTGGTATTTGGCCAGGGGTGGCTTACGCTGCAGGGTATTACCGCTGAGGCAGATGGTAGTGCAGCCGGGATAGTATGGCTCCCACAGGTGGAGCAGGGCGCAAGGTATGATGTAAAGTCTATTGTGGTAGTGGTCTTTGTTGGGATGCAGGACTGAGGGAGCATGCAATAATTGGAGGACACAGGAAGGTGCAATTTCCGTTACCTTTACTCGATGATCAGTCAAGTTCACCCGGAGAGGTGCTGTGCTCCTCCAACGTACAGCCAGGCTAGTTCCCAGATGATCTGGGCCATTCTGCCAAGACATCGTTCCTTGCCTTTCCTGGTTGTTCTTCTCCTGTGCTGAATACTCTCCCTCCTTCCAGCACCTTAGTGGACAGGGTCCCAGGCTGATGACTGAGGGCCTTGTCGGTCGACTGTATCAGCATGTCCCCTGACCCTAGTTCTAGCCACCTCCCCGGCGATTATCCACGGTAGATAGCCCCACTCGTGCTCCCACCAGATCGGGGCCAGTTCCCTCAGGCAACCTGTCTCTCTGCCCAACTCGGGTTGGGCCAGATTTGTGGCACGTGTGACTTTCCCACTCCCGTGTCCTCTAGGACCGCTTTTTCCTGCGTCTGTTCTGGACGCTCTCCTCTGACATTCTCCCTTCTCTGCTAACTTTGTAGCTAACCCCTCCTCCAGCCAGGAGATGGGGCCCTCCCTAAAAAGGGTCCACCCAAATCCCCCAGCCTGGATTCAGGATGGTGTTGTGTGCAATTGTTGTGTCTTGTTGTGACCTCTTTCATCCTGGAACGGTAACACCACACCTGTGGAGTAGGTGCAGCATCACTGTGGCAACCAGTCCGCAGGGGTGCCAAAGAAGGAGACATAGTATTGTAATGGTCCAGGGTCCAGATTTCCAGGCGATCACAGAGGATATAAGGATTAAACAGAGGCATATACAGGTCATGGTCCAGGGGTTAAAATACCAGAAAAATAATTACAAGTACAGAGGTCAGAGTAGACCTAGGAATGTAGGCCATGCAGCACTTCAGACAGAATATAGGACTGTCAGCATTCTGGGAGAAGCTGCTCAGCTAAGTAACAGAGCAATCACTGGAAGTTGGAATGCCTGAGCAACCCAGCACCTCCCAGAACCAGAATGGAAACTGCTGTGAAGAGCAGCATACTGACATCTCTGCACACCCAGGTACCAGTCACAGTATAATCAATTTAATGGCCTAGAGGTGCTGCATGGAGGCATCATGGCACCAGTCCTGCTAATGACACTCCATGCCCAGTCCTCTGACCGGCTCATCTTTTTTTCTACTCTTCAAGATTTTCAGCAGGCTCTGCCACGGACCAGCCTGTATGTGCTTGCGTGTGGCGTGACGCTCACCATTGACTCGATTGATATACATCTTTTCCCATGCAATCATTTGGGGCTTACGGCAAAATTGGTGATCTGGGGCTTAGCCATTGTCCGCACCCACCAGAGCTGTATCGTGAACTACACATACTAGGAACAATTATGGAGCTGGGACAGCAAAACAAATATGGGGCATCAAGGAGACAGAAATAAGGGGTTATTGTTATTATTATTTTTTAACCCCTTCTTGGGCCATAAATTCCATCAAAATTGCTTTGGACCCCATGAGAAATTGAGCATTTCTAACTTTATGGTTTGGAATCTACGGTGGAGATACAGATTGCAGCCTGTCGAGGGGTTTCCTGGCATTTCATGACAATGTATTGAATTCCTTTTGTGAAATATGGGCATCTATAGTTACATATAGTGTAAACTTCTCCCAACAGAGTATCCCCAAATCTTTTTTTTTCTCTTTAATGCTGAAGCAAGTGGAAAGGAGGAAAGAAAGACCCTTCCGTATCTCATGCGTTCACTTTCCTCCCATCAGAGCAGCTTTATTTCCAGACTTCTTGGCAGAAAAAGTTTTATTATTTTTCTCCATATGGTTGTAAAGTATTATCTTCCCAGATATCAGTTTTATGCTTCTCAGACAAATAATCAATGAGGGTTGAGCAGAGCTTTCTAAATCACAATGGGAAATGGCAGGCTCTTATTCTTCAGAGATGTTTGTCGTGGCAGAGGTGGATTCTCCCGACCTCATTATTTTTCTTCCCAGACTTCCATTATGACTAATTATCTTCCTTTCGTCAATAATGACACGGCGGGAAACACTTTTTTTAGATAATGCAGCCATAAATTGGATGACTTTTATATAAAAAGAATTTATGAAAATCACATTGTGAGGATGGAACGTGCATTAGATCCTAGTGATTTGCTCATTGTTGCCGGATTTGGCACCGAGCTTGAGCTATATGGCACCGTTCCTATCCGAAACATTTAAATAGGTCCCTTATGCCCAGTTTGGCTCAGAACCATGCCAACTTAGGTTATAGGTCTAAAGGCAAACATGGCCAGATTATTGGGGAACCTATCTGTCTCCATTGCCATGTTCCGTTCAGCCTTTTCCATCATCAGAAGAGACCGGAGTGTTGGGTAGTAGTCATTGTTGTCTATCAAAATCAATGAAAACTTCTGACAAATACAGCTGATTTAATCTAAATGTAACGAGTGAGTCACGTCCTGATGTAACCTCTGTGGGGATCTGGTATCAGAAGGTCACAACGCATAATTGATTGCAGATCCTCATTGCTGCCCACTTGACTATTCTCAGGTATTGGAATGCTTTTACTTTTTTTCTGGCTGACAGCTTGTACTCTTTATCTCAGCTGTAGCACTTTTGACCCACACCCGTCCCCTATATGTATCCACATGCTTCCTGGCTGCCATTCAGTGCCAGTTATATTCTTTACACTGATCACTTTGAAGAAGCCTGTCTCTGGAGAAGCTGTGGAGTTCATTGCTGTGCTTTAAAGAAGTTCCTGCTGGAGCATCTAAAGGTTGAGGTTTGTGTATTTCACCATCTGTTTTACATACCTCATGTTGTTTTATTGTATTAGTGAGTCTAGTGCTTCACTGGCGCATGCACTAGTCAGGGTGGGTCCAGGGCCAGTTAGGATCTAGTCACATGACGATGATGGGGGGTAAGAACCTATATAGGGACATTAGGGTAGCACAGGGTTACGTCAGGTGTTAAAGAGAGCAGAAAAGGAGTCACCTAATGCCAGTGACCATTATAATCTTCCCTGGTGCTCCCTGGTGTGTTGCATTGCATATTGAGCACTCTCTTGCTCAGGCGTGACATGGAGAACCTTCTCTAGCGCTCTTCCAGGACGTTTCACACATTGATCATCATATCATAGTTGTGACAGCCAGTCAAGAGAAGTAGAAGTATAAAATGCACTATTGAGCAAGTACTTTTTGCTTCTGAAAGAAGACAGCGTGCTTCAGTACAATAAAGTGCTCTGTACTTTTTAATAAGTCAAGGTGGACAAGGTGACCACTACAGCCAATCATTGACCAACATTGCATTAATCACTGATTCAACCAGTGATTGGTTGCAGCTGTCCCTGCCTGTATGGACTGAAGAGGAAGCACAGAAATTGATGAAGGACCCAAGTAGCTTAGCAACGAGAATATTAAAGGGAATTTATCAGCAGGTTTTTGCTACATAATCTGAGAGCAGTATGATGTAGAGGAAGAGATCCTGATTCCAGTGATGTGTTACTTACTGGGCTGTGTGTTGTTCCCTCAATACAATGAGTGTTTTATCAGCAGGATATTATCACTACAGGACTAGGTGTCTCATGCCTCCTGGTCTAAGGCTGCCTCCTGCATGAATATACAGTGTATACAGAAAGCAGCCAATCAGTGATGTGGGTGGAGTTATACAGTATTAAGCATTCAGAGATCTGCAGCAGAGAGAACTGTGATTGTATAGGACTGCTGCACCCAGTAAACTGAGTGACACATTATTGCAATCAGGCTCTCAGTCTCTACATCATGCTCCTGCAGGATTACATAGCCAAATCTGCTGATCGATTCCCTTTAAGGCAAACATTACTTTGTGTTCTGAGTGGTTTAGTGTACTGTATAGATATATCAGGGACCATTTAGTTCATAAATGTTGGTACTTTGTCTCACTGTTGTTGAAGTGTTAGCAAATACAGTACTTATCAAAGTAACTAATAGCCAGAAAGCTGAACTACCCAACCAATATCCTGAGCCCTTGGGGGGGTAAGTGTTAGATCAAACTGGGCTTGTCCCTCCTATGTAATCACACAACTTCTCATACTCCAATGTGTCACTTCATACAACACGTTCCCCTAATTCCCCCAGTGCAGCGGGTACTTATGATGAAGTGTGACTGCACCATATTCTAATGATCAAATGACTAAAGAATAAAATAAATGAGAGCTGTAAACTGTAAATGGATAATCAGGACTTGTAGGATCTGATTCACTTCTGATTGGGTTTAAAGGGGTTTTCCCACAAACAAGTTTTGTTTTAATCTATAGATCTTGGAATAATAATAATTTCCACAATTGGATGTGATTAAAAAAAATGTTCCTGTGCTGAGACAATGTTATATATCTCAGCACAGGAGATGTGGTATGATCAGGCTATGTCCCTGTACGGTCAGACACATCCATTACACAGTACACAGCAGGACACATATATAAGATTATCTCAGCACAAGAGATGTGGTATGATCAGACCATGTCCCTGTACAGTCAGACACATCCATTACACAGTACACAGCAGGACACATATATAAGATTATCTCAGCACAGGAGATGTGGTATGATCAGGCCATGTCACTGTATGGTCAGACACATCCATTACACAGTACACAGCAGGACACATATATAAGATTATCTCTGCACAGGAGATGTGGTATGATCAGACCATGTCCCTGTAAGATCAGACATGTCCATTACACAGTACATAGGAGGGACACATATATAAGATTATCTCAGCACAGGAGATGTGGCATGATCAGATAATGTCCCTGCACGGTCAGACACATCCATTACACAGTACACAGCAGGGACACATATATAAGATTATCTCAGCACAGGAGATGTGGTATGACCAGACCATGTCCCTGTACGGTCAGACACATCCATTACACAGTACATAACAGGGACACATATATAAGATTATCTCGGCACAGGAGATGTGGTATGATCAGACCATGTCCCTGTATGTATAAAGAAGGCCTGGCACACTGTATTGGTAGGTGCCTGAGGAAAACAACCAATATAACATAAGAGACCTCTGTCAAAGGAAACCATGAATACCAAACATGGTACAGGTCAATGTGGTCTAAGATAACAATATCTAATGATAATTGGATACTCCTTGCAGGACCTAGAGAAGGACCCATCATGTAAAGAGCATGAGTGAAAAAAATCACTAATGGCATGTAAAGTCTTACCAAAAATCGCAGGTGTAAGGGCTCTTTAGCAGGGTAACCAGTGTCCACGTTTAGGATAACAAGTGGTATTGACTCTATTAGTCTAAAATGAGTGATATTAGACAATGTCAGCAATTACGTCACCCCCAGGATGGGTCCTTCTCTAGGTCCTACAAGGAGTATCCTATTATTACATATTGCTATCTTAGACCACATTGACCTGTACCGTGTTTGATATTCACGGTTTCCTTTGATAGACATAATTAGGCTGTGATACAGCTGATGTATTCTTTGTTGTCATATGTTTTTGATCTTTATCCCATGGCGGTGTTTTTCTTTACTCTGATTGCTTACTTATCCTGAGTTGCTTTGCACATAAAAGAATATAACCTGTTATGGTGTTCCTTAATTTATTTTTACTGATGTACCATGTGTTACTGTATAATCATTTTGTTGTGTCCATTACTCATACAAAATGTTTTTGTGTCATTTCATTGTACAGAATATAAGCGTTCATGATGAAGGCATTGTAAAAGCCGAAACGTTAACGTCAACGCATTGTATATGTGAACTTTTACATGGACTATTGAAAAATAAAATTTAAAAGAACACGCGACAAAGACTTTGTTTCAAGAATTTTTTCTCGCATACCGGGTTTCAACCTACATCTTTATAGTGTGCAGAGGTCTCTTAAATTACATGTCCCTGTATGGTCAGACACATCCATTACACAGTACATAGCAGGGACACATATATAAGATTATCTCAGCACAGGAGATGTGGTATGATCAGACCATGTCCCTGTACTGTCAGACACATCTATTACACAGAACATAGCAGGGACACATATATAAGATTATCTCAGCACAGGAGATGTAGTATGATCAGACCATGTCCCTGTACGGTCAGACACATCCATTACACAGTACATAGCAGGGACACATATATAAGATTATGGCTAGGGTCACATCTGCGTTTTGTTTTATAAATCCTGATCCGGTTTGGAGCTTTCAAAAAGCTCCAAACCGGACCAGGAAACGCTCCTCATAGGAGCCTATGCAAAACACCGGATGGCTTCACAAGCCATCCGGTGGCCGGATCCGGCACTGCTGCCTGCGTTTTAAATCATGCAGGCAGCAGTTTTCGCAGCGTTTCTGGGACCGCACTGCGGTCACCGGATGGCTCAGGATGTGTAATCCTGAGCCATCCGGTAACTGCATAGTTTGCGGATCCCGGCTATTGCCGGGATCAGCAAACTGTCCTCTGGCTATTCAAGAGTTAAATTTAGTAAGTAAAGTACTGTTTGAGGTCTGTAGGGGGGGCTAAGACCCCCCTACAGACCAGCCGCCCACTCCGGTGGGCTTCGACTACAATTTGCTATGGCTCGGGGCTCGGATGAGCCCCGTGCATGTCTCCAAAACTCCCGCCCCCCCGTATCACTATACAGGGGTGCCTGCACCCTTCTTGTATAGCGATTCCTGCATGTGGCCCTACAGTTAGAATACAGAACACATGTAAGCTCATACTTACATGTCATCGTCGGCAGTGTAGTGTGAAATCCCTGGGCGGGGCTGTTTGCTGCAGCCTCCGCCCCCTCATTCCTTATGGCCGCCCCCTCTGTGCCTCATCCAGTGATGTGAGGGCGGCCACGTCATGAAAGGGGCGGGGCTAAATATGTGCCGCGGTTAGCCCCGCCCCTTTCATGACGTGGCCGCCCTCACATCACTGGATGAGGCACAGAGGGGGCGGCCATAAGGAATGAGGGGGCGGAGGCTGCAGCAAACAGCCCCGCCCAGGGATTACACACTACACTGCCGACGATGACATGTAAGTATGAGCTTACATGTGTTCTGTATTCTAACTGTAGGGCCACATGCAGGAATCGCTATACAAGAAGGGTGCAGGCACCCCTGTATAGTGATACGGGGGGGCGGGAGTTTTGGAGACATGCACGGGGCTCATCCGAGCCCCGAGCCATAGCAAATTGTAGTCGAAGCCCACCGGAGTGGGCGGCTGGTCTGTAGGGGGGTCTTAGCCCCCCCTACAGACCTCAAACAGTACTTTACTTACTAAATTTAACTCTTGAATAGCCAGAGGACAGTTTGCTGATCCCGGCAATAGCCGGGATCCGCAAACTATGCAGTTACCGGATGGCTCAGGATTACACATCCTGAGCCATCCGGTGACCGCAGTGCGGTATTATGCACACATTTTTGACAAAAAATGTGTGTGACCGGAATTGCATTCACCGCATCCGGATCCGGATGCGGTGAATGCAATTCATGTTTGCAATGTGACCCTACCCTATCTCAACATAGGAGATGTGGTATGATCAGACCATGTCCTGTATGGTCAGACACATCCATTACACAGTACATAGCAGGGACACATATATAAGATTATCTCAGCACAGGAGATGTGGTATGATCAGACCATGTCCTGTATGGTCAGACACATGCATTACACAGTACATAGTAGGGACACATATATAAGATTATCTCAGCACAGGAACATATTTTTAATCAGATCCAATTGTGGAAATCATTATTATTCCAAGATCTATTGATTAAAATCTATTTTGTTCATGAGAAAACCCCTTTAATACATGCCCACAGTAAAAATATCTGGTGCCTATGGCCCCAAGGTAAGACACCTCCTGAACAAAGCACCCCTGGTGTTTATTTACCCTAAGGGCAGATGCATCACTGCGCTCCTGAATTGCTACCGCTCCATCCGGTGGCCCTCTGACATATTTCATATGGACCCAATGAGAAATGAAGTCTTCACATGTTTCAATATTGTATTAAAGAGCATATTTGTCCCTGGTAACTTTACTTCTAGCCTGGGCACTATATGGCGGCACACATTGTGCTTCATACAGACCCATGAAGGCTCCAGTTTAGGTTCAGGAGAAGAGACTATGGAGCTTTTCTTTGAGGAACCTAATGACTGGGATGAAAGTCTTTATTATGGTCTTTATTGGTTGTTCTCATACCAAATTGTCTCCCCATAACTAATGAGTTCCCATAAAAAGCACAACCACAAGCAATTCATGATGGACTAAATAATCACCACAAATACAGAATAATCCAGGCTTGGGACAAGTATCTCTCCTGTTCTTCTAGAGCCTATAGTCTTTGCTGGTTTAATATCTACCGGGAAAATTACATTTTCACCCTCCAATTTCTCACCCTACAAACAAATACATTGAAAAGCATGCAACAGGATGCAATTCTCATCACATCCACTAGTTGGCCACATTTTGACACATGCATCAAAAACCTCTCCCTACAGAGTATCACAAAATCATATTATATTTAAAAGTGGTCATCTGCCAGCCCTCACCTATGGATATGATGAGCCAGGAGGAAAGACTATGAAGGGCACAGACCTTGTTTCTATTTTTGCTTACGCAGCTGCAATTTGTTACAATGTATGAAGCTACTGTATGTAGTAAATAATGATAATCAGTCTTGTAGCACTATAAGAGCGGAAAACCTCAGCAGCATAAATCTCTCTCCTGTCCTGGACTCCAGACTGAAAGCTTTTAGGTGCATCCATGCAAGCTCAGCAGCCGTGTAAGCCGGACGGAGTCAGGATGGGTGGAGGTCGCTGTGAGCAAGAGGCATGAGCGCCCCGATCTAAAGATTATACATCTGTGCTAGTACATGAGGACTGAGGGTCTTTGTTTCTATCTACCAGACCTTTTAGATGCAGAATATGGAATCACTTTCTGCTCACACAACTGCAGGGTTCATCACAATAGGAAGCCCTGATATACTGTAACAAAGGATGAAACTTAAAGTGTAAATGTCATTTCATTGAAAGAAAAAAAAAACAATACTGCACTGTTTATTAATGATGGGTCACATAGCAGCTAAGATAATGCTTTTTTTCTTCTATGTGACTTATTTTCTTACATTTTACTGTGTTCTTTTAAAAACTGCATTTTAGGTCTGTGTGGGCATGACCAGCAGCTGTCAGGACTGTGTGTGTGTATTTCCACAGCTTCTGAGAGCAGGCTGATGGGGAGCAGTGTGATGTGACAGCAGACAAAGGGCAAGACAGATCTTAAGCTGTGTAGGGAGCCAGCAGACAAGGGGTTAACAGTGATCCTGACTGAGCTGTGTGGAGCCAGATGACACATCAGAGAAGCTTGTGCCAAGGAGAGGGCAGAGGAGTTTGCAGTGATCCTAACCTCCTGGCATTGCTTAACAACTGTACTGCAACCTGAAGCAATCTGATACATTGTTTCCTCAACAGCTGCAGTCAGCAGTGTAGGCCATGTCCCTTTACTTATATGGTTACACGCCCTGCATTCAGTGTGAAGACGGATCTGACTGATAATGAACCTATGTCTCCTTCACACACACTGGGTGTAGTGGGGACACCTTGTGGAAGGATTATGAATGGTTTTCAGCCAGATTTCTCTAATGAAGTATATTAGAAAGTTTATTAAAATCAATTGCTCTACATTATTATTAAATGAAAATGTAAACAGCGGGTACACTTTAAAGCACCACTCCAACATGCTTTTTGTTTTGTTTTTTTCAGCACAAAATTGGTGTTCTTAATCTATGGTCCCGGACCCTTGAATTATACTTTCCCTCTGGCTTCTTCATCTTTTTTCAGATTCACTCAGGTCCCGCGGCGTCAGCTAGTGACCGCAGCTTCTGACAGAATTTGCAGTCACAAACTCTCAATGCAACTCTATTAGATGACCAGAACGAACCAGAAGGACACCATAATGAGGCTAGAATGAAGCCTTAGAGAGGTCATAATTTTGCTAGAACAGGGCCAGAATAAGGGTAGAATGGGACCAGAACGAGGCTAGAATGAAGCCAGGACAGGGCCAAAACGAGGCTAGAATGGGGCCATGACAGGGCCAGTATGATTCTAGTATGGGGCCAGAAAGAGGCTATTATGAGACCATGAAAGGGCCAGAATGATCCCAGGACAGGACCTGAACAATGCCAGAACGGGACCAGAACAAGTGTAGAATGTGACCAGAACAAGGCTAGAATAAGGCCAGGATGGGTCCAGAGGAAGGCTAGAACAGGGCCAGAATGGGTCAAGAACGAGGCTATGATACAAATTTATTGAGTAATCTACAGCACCTCCATGAAACATTGGAGCAGCTGGCAGGTCACAAATTGCTGGAGACTGACCAGAGTGATGTTAGAAACGGCTGAAGACGAAGGAGGGTGAGTATATGACTGAGGGCAGGGGATTTACACTGTGTGCAGAATTATCAGGCAAATGACCATTTTGATCACATGATCCTTTTTATACATGTTGTCCTACTCCAAGCTGTATAGTCTTGAGAACCAACTACCAATTAAGTAAATCAGGTGATGTGCATCTCTGTAATGAGGAGGGGTGTGGTCTAATGACATCAACACCCAATATAAGGTGTGCTTAATTATTAGGCAAATACCTTTCCTTAGGCAAAATGGGTCACAAGAGAGATTTGACGGGCTCTGAAAAGTCCAAAATTGTGAGATGTCTTGCAGAGGGATGCAGCAGTCTTGAAATTGCCAAACTTTTGAAGCATGATCACCGAACAATCAAGTGTTTCATGGCAAATAGCCAACAGGGTCGTAAGAAGCGACAGGAATTGAGGAAAATCAAGCGTGAAGCTGCCAAGATGCCATTTGCCACCAGTTTTGCCATATTTCAGAGCTGCAACGTTCCTGGAGTGTCAAAAAGCACTAGGTGTGCTATACTCAGGGACATGGCCAAGGTAAGGAAGGCTGAAAAACGACCACCTTTAACCAAGAAACGTGAGATAAATGTCAAGAATGGGCCAAGTAATATCTTAAGACTGATTTTTCAAAGGTTTTATGGACTGATGAAATGAGAGTGACTCTTGATGGGCCAGATGGATGGGCCAGAGGCTGGATCAGTAAAGGGCAGAGAGCTCCACTCCGGCTCAGACGCCAGCAAGGTGGAGGTGGGGTACTGGTATGGGCTGGTATCATCAAAGATGAACTTGTGGGACCTTTTCAGGTTGAGGATGGAGTGAAGCTCAACTCCCGGACCTACTTCCAGTTTCTGGAAGACAACTTCTTCAAGCAGTGGTACAGGAAGAAGTCGGTATCATTCAAGAAAAACATGATTTTCATGCAGGACAATGCTCCATCACATACATCCAAGTACTCCACAGCGTGGCTGGCCAGTAAAGGTCTAAAAGAAGAAAAAATAATGACATGGCCCCCTTGTTTACCTGATCTGAACCCCATAGAGAACCTGTGGTCCCTCCTAAAATGTGAGATCTACAGGGAGGGAAAACAGTACACCTCTGGGAACAGTGTCTGGGAGGCTGTGGTGGCTGCTGCACGCAATGTTGATCGTAAACAGATCAAACAACTGACAGAATCTATGGATGGAAGGCTGCTGAGTGTCATCATAAAGAAAGGTGGCTATATTGGGCACTAATTTTGGGGGTTTTGTTTTTGCATGTCAGAAATTTTGTGCAGTTATATTAGTTTACCTGGTGAAAATAAACAAGTGAGATGGGAATATATTTGGTGTTTATTAAGTTGCCTAATAATTCTGCACAGTAATAGTTACCTGCACAAACAGATATCCTCCTAAGATAGCCAAATCTAAAAAAAACCACTCCAACTTCCAAAAATATTAAGCTTTGATATTTATGAGTCTTTTGGGTTGATTGAGAACATAGTTGTTGATCAATAATAAAAATAATCCTCTACAATACAACTTGCCTAATAATTCTGCACACCGTGTACAATTAAAGCACCAATGCATCAGTGCAATACCTCTGTTGTAGGTAGATTTGTCTCTCTCGGTAAAGAATATTACTTCCATTCACTGTAAGCAAGCAAAGATCTTTAAATTTGCGACAAAATGAAATACAAAGTATATCACAAAGCTGTAGAGCATGTCTTTATATAAAATAGAAAAATCCCTTTAAGTTCTGAGACACAAAGCCAATAGGAAGCATAATCTGGAGAGATGGCTGGGCAAGCCCTGTATGGCCATATTCATATCAGGATAGACATTGTCATGTTCTTTCACCATGAAGTCATCTCAAGGTGATGTAGACATTTGTGGCGGGTTTCTGGTCCCTCCAGTGGCTTCGGAGAGGTGACAGCCGGTGATGAGATGGATCGCTCAAGCGTCTTCTACACTAAAAGGATTGCACGCTTGAGTAACAAGTCTATCCTCTACCAGAATGGAGCACGAGGCATAACCAAAGGTCAGCGTGTTGTGTTAATGCCGCAACGAGGCGCCACGTCTTCTCTGTTCTTCTGGTATCGCCTGTCTGCACTACAAAAAGCGAGCGCTGATTGTTATCTAATCCAGAAGAACAGCAGGGAAAGTTATCCTGCTACCCCTAGTCTGCAAGCATGGAAGGAAAATGTGCAATGTGCAGGCAAATAATAAATGTACATTATATAGAACCATCCATATCTTGCATGTAGACTGTTTCCATGCCATCGTACCCCGCCATGTTATCCCATGTCTTCAGACATGAACTGCAAAGAAAGTCACTGCTATCCCTTGACTTAGATCATAACTGGAAGGTTCATGGCTCTCCTGGCAGATCCCCTGAGGGTCTTTCTTTGTGAACCAATTACTGCTTAGTTCTCTGTTTTTTGACTACAAGGGTCCTCATTCTGCCATGTGGCTTCAGCCCCACTGACTCACCTCATGCCTTTCAGCTCTTTTTATAGTATATAGTCTATTGTGCCATAGAGACATCTAGTGGTGAAAATACACATTGCATGCAGAAACACAATCTAATATGTAAAGCTGTGTGTGTGTGTGTGTGTGTTTCCACTAAAGAAATCCACACCATCGCATTTACAATCATGAAATTTTGCACAGCGACCTCATTTGACTCAGGGAAAAACATAGACTATGTTGTCTGTGAAAATTTAACCCCTCACTTTACAATAAAAACAAAGGCCTCTTTGCTGTTTGTATGCATCACATAATAGATTCTGCCTTGGCTGTTTTGACAGTTAGCCTGGAGATTTATCAGGTGACCTATAGCAACCAATCATAGCTCAGCTTCAGATTGGTTACTATAGGCAACAAAGGACATTCGTAGTATAAAACAGCTTATGCATGTCTGTGAAACATTCAGGGAAGCTGCCAAAGACAAGGATTTTTGGAAAATGGTGCACGCTGGGAGATGACTCTCAGTGAAGCAGCAGCCACACAAACCCCAAAGTGATTAAGACACCTCTTTGCTATTCTTCTAACAACCTGTAACATTTAAAATCTCCTGGAGATTTGGACAAAGTACAAAACTGATCTCAGGGAGGGCCAAGGGGGGATTAGGAGTAGCCAGGGCCCTGGGCTGTTTAGAAGGCGAGGGGCCCCCCAACCCCAAGTATTATGTGACATGTCACATGATCAACTTTTGAGAGATCATATGATCGGTCACGTGATTACACGCAGGAACAGATCCTTAGAGGCAAAAGACTAGTAGTGGTGCGCATAGCCACTTAGCCCCCTACAGCAGGAGGCCGAACACAGCCCCCAGTATACAGCAGGTGCCCCACACAGCCACTAGTGTACAGCAGGGGCCCAAACACAGCCCCCAGTATACAGCAGTGGCCTGCACACAGTCCCCAGTATACAGCAGTGGCCTGCACACAGCCACCAGTATACAGCAGTGGCCTGCATACAGCCCCTAGTATGCAGCAGTGGCCTGCATACAGCCCACAGTATACAGCAGGGCACACACAGCCCAGTTACAGGGCCACACAGCCCTCAGGTATACAGCAGGGTCTGCACACAGTCCCAGGATACAGCAAGAGAGCCCACACACAGCCCCAGTATACAGAAGGAGCCTGCACAGTCCCCTGTATACAGCAGAGGCCGCACACCAGCCATCAGTATACAGCAGGAGCCCACACAGCCCTCAGTATACAGCAGAGGCCACACAGCCCCAGTATCAGCAGAGGCTGCACACAGTCCCCATATACAGCAGGAGCCTGAAGGTCCCGTAACAGCAGGAGGGGCCCCACACACAGCCCCCACTACACAGCAGGAGGTAATACACAGCCCACACTACACAGCAGGTCGCATACAGCACCCAGTATACAGCAGGAGGCTGTACACAGCCTCCAGTATACAGCAGAAGGCCACACACAGCCCCCAGTATGCAATCAGAAGGCCGCACACAGTCCCCAGTATACAGCAGGAGCCTGCACAGGTCCCTGTATACAGCAGGAGGTGGCACACAGCCCACAGAATACAGCAGGAGGCCACACACAGCCCCCAGTAGACAGCAGAGCTCACACATAGCCCCTGTATTATACCAGGAGCCCACACATAGACCTGTATTACACTTGCAGCTTGTGTATCTCAGCAGAGAAAAGCAAGATTTTGTTAACCCATTCTATTTTGTTATAGCTAATAACAGTTAATTACTATCTCGGGTAACGCCGGGGACTACCGCTAGTACTTTATATCACCTTATAGAATCAGCACAGATGATATATTTCCAAATAATAACTGTAAGAATGGATCATTATAAACCTACTGAAGTCTTTTATGAAAGGGGGAACATATGGGGTTCACCTAAAAGCGATAGAAATACCATTGCTGCAGGTGCCCAAGGGCTAAGGGGGCCAAGTAATAGCTCAAAAGCTGGAGGTATTGTACATGATGAGCTATTGGACTGCAAAGGGCCCATACATACTGTTCTATCACAGGGGTCCTCTTTTGTTTGAATCCACCCCTGGTTACCTTCTTGCATAGAGGCAAATATCCTAACCAAATGAAAAATGATCTGTGCCTTAAGAGCTCAGGCTATCAGTTACATAGTGTCAGGGCATGCTGGGAGTCAGTCCTGGACTGGCAGACAGGAAAGCGGGAGAATCCTCCGGTGGGCCCCTTTGCAGTACTTTGACACCTACCTCCAACATAATCAGTAGTTGGCGTTTCTCTATATACAAAGGAATTGTCTCATCATTCATTTTACAATCTCCCCAGTATATTATTCTATAGAAGCAGAGGTACACTTGTGAATGTAATATTTGCATGTAGTTGATCTGTGGCCCCAGAGTCAATGTTACTGGTGCCCCCTCCACCCCACCCCAGTCTGACACTGCTAGGAGATGTAGTATTACAACAGCTAAAGACCTGACACCCAATGACACAATATTTGCCTTATGGATGCAGGTTATCAGAATATGCTGGGAATTGTAGTCTCAATGTAAACTGGGATCGTTGGGATCGGAGACCTGATATCACGTCTCCGTGTTCCTGACTTGTTTTCGTTCCCGCCATGTGAATTACTGCCGCACATTACACTTGTTTACAAAATTCTCATTCCGCTTCTTAACTCAAGGATACAACCATCAACCATTCAATTTACCGACCCTCTATTAAAATGTGATGTCGCGGAGTTTGTATATTATATTAGGATCACTATGTTTATATACAAAGCACTCGCAATCTGGTGATGTCCTATTACCGGCTAATGAGCGGGACCTCGATGCTGAAGCTCCCCGCTAATTGTCCTGGAAGGGAGGTATATCGTTCAGGGTTTAATACTTTACTATAAAGGATGGATTATAAACAAATCGTCTGCCTATATTTTTTCCTGCTATTGCACTAACATATTCCACAGCACTGTACAGTTTCTGGCTCTCTA
>JARQOC010000010.1:108100782-108125507 GCA_033576535.1 Allobates femoralis | reverse complement strand
TGTGGCCATCTTGTCATTTACAAAACTGGGTCAACCAAAATGAATAGAGCGGTGGTTGCACATGCGTGGTTCTCTTCATTCACTTTTAGAGGATTTCTCTCCCAAAATAGCTGAGAAAGTTTGCTTGGATATTTTTGTATCGCAGACGATACAATCTAGAAAGGAACAAGTGTAGATGGAACAAAGGATTTATTACAATGTGTCAATATGGAAAGCTCCAACATGGGACTCATACTCAAGTCAAAGAATACAAAGATACGGACTACTGCCAGGAACGACTGGGACACATGTGACATAGACGGCCAGGGCCAGCGTCAGCACCTGGCAAATCCAAGCAAATGCCGGGGCCCAGGCGTGACTAGGTGGCCCATTGCCACCCGCTCGGGTATTATTATTATCTTTTACCAGCGCAGTACAGTGCTTAAACTTAATTAATCTCGGACGCTGGCCAGCAGCTGCCAGCCCCCGCTCCACCCCCGGGCCATGCCTGTGTGGGTTCCACACTGTGAAATGCATAGAAGAGGGTCCCCGCTCCGCCCTCTTCATGCAGTCCACAGTGTGGAACGCACAGAGACACATCATCTCCCACCCTCCACTCCTCTGTGTTTCACATTCACAGCGGTTCCGCATAAGCCGGAGCCCAGCACCACCTCAGATGTTAGTGTAAGGAGGCGGGGCCAGGGCCAGGCAGGTACTGCAGAGCGAGCTGTTGGAGCAGAGCTCGCTCTGTATACAGGCTGCAGGAGGCAGCACACAGTCTGGGACAGTTGCCGGTGGGTAATAACTTCATAATGATTAAAGTCAGAGATACTCTCTTCCACCCTGCCCCCAGACTGTCTTCACCCCCACCCACTCCTCAGTTATGCTTGTTTAGTTGTTTTGCTGAGAGTGCAGTATTGTACTGCTGCCCCAGTGGGGTGTATATAGAGGCTGCTGGGGTGTATATAGAGGCTGCTGGGGTGTACATAGAGGCTGCTGGGGTGTATATGGAGGCTGTTACTGTGCTAGTTCACATATATTATTTGTAGACTGTGCTTGACTACACACCGTATATACTCGTGTATAAGCCGACTTTTTCAGCCCAAAAATTGGGCTGAAAAGTCCCCCCTCGGCTTATACACGAGTATATACATGTGTGTGCTGAGTGTGACGGGGACGGGGGCTCTGACTGGGGGCAGGAGGAGGCAGGAGGGGGCTGCAGTGACACCGCGCGGTCACGTGGGCCCGCCTCATTGATATGCACGCATCCCCCTGTCCATCCCCGGCAAGGGGATGCAGTGCATATTGCCGGACACAGCCCCTGGCGGCCCCCGGCAGTGGTATGCATCCCCAAAACCCCCCGCCTAGTACCGGGCCCCCATGCTGCGGCACAGCATACAGTAGTTCATACACTACCATCTCTCCCTGCAGCGCGCAGCTCCTCCATGTCCCAGCCGGCATCTTCCTGTAGTGTCATGTGACTGGCGCGTCACATGACACTACAGCAACAAGCCGGGCGGGAGATGGAGGAAGCGCGCGCTGCAGGAGATGGTGATGTATGAACTACTGTATGCTGTGCCGCAGCATGGGGGCCCGGTACTAGGCGGGGGGGCTGTATACCACTGCCGGGGGCCCTGTATATCACACTGCTGGGGGCTGCAGTATACACCTGTGCTGGGGCTTGCTGTATAAACCCCCGGGGGCCTGCTGATACCCCCGGGGGCCTGCTGATACCGCCGGAGGCCTGATGATACCCCTGGGGGCCTGCTGATACCCACGGAGGCCTGCTGATACCCCTGGGGGCCTGCTGATACCCCTGGGGCCTGCTGAATACCCCTGGGGGCCTGCTGATACCCATGGGGCCTGCTGTATACCCATGGGGGCCTGCTGTATACCCCTGGGGGCCTGTTGATACCCCTGGGGCCTGCTGAATACCCCTGGGGGCCTGCTGAATACCCCTGGGGGCATGCTTATACCCCTGGGGGCCTGCTTATACGCCTGGGGGCCTGCTGTATACCACTGGGGGCTGCTGTATACCATACTACTGGGGCCTGTATACCACACTGCTGGGGGCTGTATACCTCACTGCTGGGGGTTGTATACCTGTGCTGGAGTCCACCCTCGGCTTATACGCGAGTCAATAAGTTTTCCCAGTTTTTGGGGGCAAAAGTAGGGGGGTCGGCTTATACACGGGTCGGCTTATACACGAGTATATACGGTATATTTACAGCACAGACCAAAGGTTTGGACACACGTTCTCATTCAAAGAGTTTTCTGTATTTTCATGACTATGAATATTGTAGATTCACACTGAAGGCATCAAAACTATGAGTTAATACATGTGGAATTATATACTCAACAAAATAGTGTGATACAACTTAAAATATGTCTTATATTCTAGGTTCTTCAAAGAAGCTCATCAAGAGAATGCCAACAGTGTGCAAAGCAGTAATCAAAGCAAAAGGTGGCTACTTTGAAGAACCTAGAATATAAGACATATTTTCAGTTGTTTCACACTTTTTTGTTAAGTATATAATTCCACGTGTGTTAATTCATAGTTTTGATGCCTTCAGTGTGAATCTACAATCTTCATAGTTATGAAAATAAAGAAAACTCTTTGAATGAGAAGGTGTGTTCATACTTTTGGTCTGTACTGTACATACATACAATGGACGCTGTGCCAGAGTATATATAATATTTGGGGGCTGCTGCTGGGCTGCCACATCCTCCAAGTAATATATACAGCCCACAGCCTCTATATTATAAATACAGCCTGGCAGTCTCCATATTATATATACAGTCCAGCAGTCTCCATATTCTATCTACAGCCCTGCACAGCCTCTTTATTAGACAGCCCACCCAGGTGCCTGTATATTTTATATATATATATATATATATATATATATATATATATATATCAGGGTGGATTTGATTTAAATCTAACTGATTTAAATCACGATTTAAATCACTAGTCGGTAAGGCTTGATTTAAATCAGTGATTTAAATCAAAGTTTCTACCTAAACTAGTTCTTGCTACTTTAACATGCAAGTAGATGAAGATTTTTAGAATCACTTTTTATATTACTTTTTTCTCCCCAGTTTAATGGGTTAATCATTCATATTTGGACACCACTGTTCTGTTGTACTTAGGAAGGAGAAAAATAATCCTGACCTTAATAACAATTTAAATAGATTTATTCAACTGAAACAATAACAACATTACAGCATAAGTTATTTGCTTAAACAAACATCCATGTTTGTTAACTAATTTGGCTAAACAAAATATATATATATATTTTAAGAAACTTAGACTGTCAGCCCAGCCGACACATGAAAAACTTAAATACTACTGTCCCTGCTGTCCTCTGTAGCTCACTTGTCGTCATCTTCATCATCATCTTCTTCTTTGTTCCTATTCATAATATGGAAAAGAAAAACAAGCTTTCCTGCTTTATTGGGTCCCAACCGATTTCTCAATTTATAATGAATGAGTCCAAAGGAAGAGAATATTCTTTCAACGCCTGCAGAAGGAAGTTACTGCTGTTAAAAGTGAAATCATTACTTGTACAGTCTCTAAATCCAAGTGCTTAAGTGACTTCCACCAGTTTACTGGTGTGACCTTCCTTAAAATATCTTCAGCAAACATATATTTCTTGAATGGTTCCCCCTTAGCTCTGAAGTTTATTATAGTTGGCATTAAAGGTGGATGATTGCTGGATACCCATGTCATAGCTAACTCCTCTTCCTCAGCACTTAGGTTTTGACCCTGATATTGGATATTGACAATATTTGCCAAAAAATGAGCTGGAGTCAGTGCTTGACCCATTCGTTTGTTTACTGCTTGTAATTTGATTCTGTCCATGTGTAGTTCTGTTTTTAAGTGTTCACTCAGTTCCTTCCAAATTTCAACAGCATCCGCAATGAAACAGCTATTTTTCTGTATTTTGTTTAAAGCTTGAGAGATGGGTTTCAGGAAGCTCAGTATATGTTCAACATTTCTCTTAAGCCCAATGTTGAGGATTTTGGCTGTGACAGTGCCATCTATTTTATCTCGATTTTCTTCACAAAGTGTCATCAGAATAGGCCAGTTTTTGATATACTGCTCAAAACAGTCCACCACAGAGTTCCATCTAACATCTTGTGGGAGCGTTAGCTTGGTTCCACCCATCCTTTTCAGAGCTGCTGCAGCAAAATGATTATTACGGAAGTATTTAGCAATTTCAACAACATTAGCCTTTATTTCTGGAACACTTAAGTCTTTGGCTAAGAGGTGCAGCAAATTAGCACTGCAACCATATGTTATTAGCAGCTTTGTATTCCCTCCCTGCTCTTCTAAATCTCTTCTCATCTTGGATACGTTTGCAGCATTGTCAGTGACCAAACTGCGTACTAGACATTTGAATTTTTGTTCACATGTCGTTATATCTTTTACTGCCACTTCTTGTAAGTATTCTGCTGTGTGTGCATTTCCTGACGTATCAGTTGTTTGTGCAAGGAAGACTTTACCTTCTTCTGTTGTTATACAAGCACATACAATAGGATCATTGTGGACATTACTCCACCCATCAATACTTAGGTTAACAATTTTACCCTCCAGAGCTGTTGCACATTTCTCTGTCATACACTTGATCCAGCAGTTTCCCTGCAACATCAGCTCTGCTGGGTGGACTGTATCCTGGTCTCAGTGACTGAACCATATTAATGAAATGTGGGTTCTCAGTCAGACGGAAAGAAGAGTTTGTTGCATAAATAAACTGGGCAATCTTTTCATCAATCAACTCTTTTTCTAATCTCTAATCTTTTTCTAATCACAAACCTATCTATGAGGGTTCCAGGAGGTAAAGGTTTTTTCTTCCTTTTGGGTGATATGTGGCTGTGGGTTTCTGATGATGAAGCACTATCCTGGATGGATAACTCTGAAACTGTAGAACAGGATGATGGTGCTCTTGGAGGTGGATAGTTTCCAGAATCCATGAATTCCCCTAAACAAAAAAGTCAATGCTGTTATTTTATTGTTTATTATACAATTTCTGCTTATTGTACACAACACATCACTGCCGCTGCCCCAAAAGGAATATTTGTTTTTCTTCATAACTGTACCAAATGACAGTAACATGCACTAATAATAAGAAATATAATTTTTCTCACATATGACAGTTCAGTCTTTAGAAATAGGATTCAATAAAAATGTTTACCAACCTGAAGATCCTGCCTGTTCAGAAGTGTTTCTTTGGTCATCTTCATCACCGCACTTCTCATGATGTTGCCTCATTCGCGCCACCAGGCCTTGCATCTCTTTGTTGCATCGTTTGCATTTTGCACGCATGCCTGCCTTACTGATAGGCGGAGGAGCTTCATTAAAATATTCCCAAACTGGGTCTCTTTTACGGCCTGCTGCCATTATAAGGTAAGAATGTAATAAACCTCAGATCGTACACACAAACAGATCCAGACTTGTCTGTCTGTGGCTATGCTGCAGTATTGTGCTCAAAGTTTCACTTTCATTTTCTTGTCTGCTTGCCCTTCCTCCTCCTCACACTTAGATTCACATTCTTCTTGTATGGTGCAGATCTATTCCACTCCAAACAATCAGAAACATATTGTCTAACTTCTTGGACTTGGCACTGAAGGGGTTGATTCTGTATTCATAGGTTTGTAGAACAATAGGATTAAGGTCTTTTCTCAACTCTGTTCATGTTGTAACATTTTTGCTGTGAAGAAGAGGCTGGGACCTCTGCGGAGTCAAATTCAGTTTTGAGAACTGCGTAAGTAAAGCGAGCGTCTGTGATAATATAGGAGAGAAACTGCCCACTAATCCCACAGAAACCTCTGGAAGAGCATGGCATTGTGAATGTTACACATATACAGCCTTTATTCTACTGAGTTAAAGGGAACCAACCACCCCAAATGACCCCCCCGGACTGTTAATATGTGTCCCTACACCCAGCACACACATTTGGGGCAATCGTTTTTGCTAAAAAAACTGTTTAGTAGAAGCTAAGATATAGCTTTATGAAGTTTAATAAATTCTGACGAATGGGTGTTACCTAGCTTTGTCCTCGTGCATTTGTTCGTGCCTGTCAGCCTCCTCTCCCCCCCTCCCTTCAGGGAAGCCCTTCTATGCAAGCCGAAAAAGCTCCACCTGTCTGCTGCTGCCTGATAAATTATGCACGCCCATCTCTGCTTCTAAGAGCCTGGCCGCGTCATGAAAGGGGCAGGGCTAGATCGCGTCATGCCGGAGCCCCGCCCCCTTTCATGACGCAATTTAGCCCCGCCATTTCATGACGCGGCCAGGCTCTTAAATTATGCACGCCCCTCTGCTTCTATCAGGCAGCAGCAGACAGGCGGGGCATTTTCGGCTTGCACAGAAGGGCTTCACTGAAGGGAGGGGGGGAGAGGAGGCTGACAGGCACGAACAAATGCACGAGGACAAAGCTAGGTAACACCCATTCGTCTGAATTTATTAAACTTCATAAAGCTATATCTTAGCTTCTACTAAACAGTTTTTTTAGCAAAAACGATTGCCCCAAATGTGTGTGCTGGGTATAGGGACACATATTAACAGTCCGGGGGGGTCATTTGGGGTGGTTGGTTCCCTTTAAACAACTCAGCTTTATCTCATGATGGAAGAACCTTTGGATGGTAAAATATTTTCCTCAAAAAGCAGTTTATTGAAAAAAATCCGATTTAAATAAAAAAAAATCCGATTTAAATAAAAAAAAATCCGATTTTTTTGATTTTTTAAAATAAAAACATTGATTTTTTATCCACCCTGATATATATATACAGCTCACAGCTTCTATACTGTATTCATGAATCATGGTATGTGGTTAAAGGGGCCCACTGACACTGTTTCGTCCGGGGCCCACAAAAACCTGGAGCAGGCCCTGTGGACTGCGATCAACTGGTAGTTGTAAAGAACTTCAACCTACTTGGATCAACGATCACCCAAATGCAGTGATGACACCAGAAGTCAAAAGAGGAATAACTGTGGGAAAATCACCAATGAAGTCACTGATCTTCACATCAAGGAAGATTTCACTGGTGATGAAGAAACCGGCTCATACATGCTCTGGTCTGTTCTGCAGTACCATATGGAAGTGTAACCTGGACGATAAAGAAACAAGACAGGAGAAGAATCAACGCCTTCAAAATGTGGAGCTGGAGAAGGATATTACAATACCATGGATGGAAAGAAGAACAAACAGACATGTCACTAGAAGCAAGGATCACCAAGCTACAACTTGTCTACACATCATAAGAAGAGAGCAACCACTGGAGAAGGACATCATGGTCAGTGTAATAGAAAGAGCAAGGCAAAGAGAAAGACCAGCAACCTGATGGTTTGATACTATCAAGATAACTGCAGAGAAGACCCCGGTGGACCCATCTAGACTTGGAGAAGACCCTAGTGGACCTATCTAGGCTACACAAGATCGATCTTCCTACACAGTGTTCATCCATCAAGTCGCCATGGCTCAAGATCAAGCTGAAGGCCGGTAAATAATGATAATTGAAGAGAATGGAGAGAGATGTCTGTCTACTCATAGCGGTTGACACCAATCTTGCTGCCAATGTGAATGACAAGGTGGCCAAGACCAAGTGGCTCTCTTCATTAATCACAACTGGAGTGACAAAGACAGCCAAAGACATTTAGCTATTTTCAGAACTATTATGGGCAGAGATTATGCCAAAGGCAATGAGATGTGATTATGCCGAACATTTCTCACATTGCAATAATATATTAAAGGGGTTTTCTAGGACTATTCATTTTTTACTATGAACCGAAGAACTAGCAGGCAGGTAGTTTCTAACAACCTGCATGTTCTGCCCGATGCGGATCTCTGCCGACACAGAGCAGTAACACAGCGTTTCTTTTGATGATTCTGTGGCTTCTGCTGATGTCATGATGTGCAAAACACAACCACAATAAGGTCTGATTGTGGATATGCCAAAAGTGATCATAAGCAAAGACTTGCTCACGTGGAGGGGTTGTGTGAGACACAACTACTAAAATGCCATAATGACGTCTGCAGCAGCTCCAACAATGTAGAAATGCAGACGATGGAGTAAGAACAGTTAGAACCACACTTCCATTGTCAGAATATGAACGCAGGATCCTAGGAAAGTGATTTATTCAACGCGTTTCGGAGTGGATATTCCTTTTTCAGGACAATCCCCCGAAGGAGTGATTGTCGTGAGGAGTATCCACGTCGAATAAATAACTTTCCCAGGATTCATCCTCTGACAATTGAAATGTGGTTTTAACCCTTTTTACTACATCGTCTTCAGATGGTACGATGACCGAGTGGCTACTTCTCTTCAGTTCTGTTGATGGGATGTGACTGGCGATGCCATGCTGATTGACAGCCATCTCCACTTCCTAACTTCAGTGAGTTGGCTGTCGATCAGCATGAGGTCGGTAGTCATGCCCTGTGGACAGAGAAGCCCACAAGAGGAAGAGCTGCTCTGTAGACATGGAGAAACTGAATCCCCAGCAGGAGCGGCTTATGATCGCATTGGGTAGAACAATGCAATTCTTAGCCCCATGAGAAGAAGCAATTCCGGATAACCCCTTTAAGTGGGTTGTACAACACTGGAAAAACATGGCTGCTCTTTTTCCAGAAACAAGGCCATTCCTGTCCACAGGTTGTGTTTGTTATTACCGCTCAGTGTCATACAAGTAAACAAAGGTTGCAATACCGCACACAACCTGAGGACATGTGTGGTGCGATCTTATTTTCCATTCCTGGTAAACACCTATAACTTACTTCCCATCTTTTACAAGTTTTTTTTTTAAGCAAAGTTTCATCCAAAAAATATTTATTGTTTAAATCAGAACTTTGTTATTTTTTTGTCAATTTTTCTTTTGTACATCACAATCTGCATTCTAAAACAAAATTGGTAATATTTAAGTTTTTACATTGGCCACTGGAGCTTATATATATGACTAAGAGCGCAGTGTGAGCATGAAACACATTTGGTGGTTTTACTATGGCCAAGCATCCTCCAGTATATCCAGCCCAGCATCCTCCAGTGTATCCAGCCCAGCATCCTCCAGTATATCCAAGCCCAGCATCCTCCAGTATATCCAGCCCAGCATCCTCCAGTATATCCAGCCCAGCATCATCCAGTATATCCAGCCCAGCAACCTCCAGTATATCCAGCCCAGCATCCTCCAGTATATCCAGCCTAGCAACCTCCAGTATATCCAAGCCCAGCATCCTCCAGTATATCCAGCCCAGCATCCTCCAGTATGTCCAGCCCAGCATCCTCCAGTATATCCAGCCCAGCATCATCCAGTATATCCAGCCCAGCAACCTCCAGTATATCCAGCCCAGCATCCTCCAGTATATCCAGCCTAGCAACCTCCAGTATATCCAAGCCCAGCATCCTCCAGTATATCCAGCCCAGCATCCTCCAGTATGTCCAGCCCAGCATCATCCAGTATATCCAGCCTAGCAGGCTCCTTATATCCAGCCCAGCATCCTCCAGTAAATCCAGGCCAGCATCCTCCAGTATATCCAGGCCAGCATCCTCCAGTATATCCAGCCTAGCAACTTCTATATATACAGCCCAGCATCCTCCTGTATATCCAGCATATATCCAGCCTAGCAACCTCCAGTATATCCAGCCCAGCATCCTCCAGTATATCCAGCCCAGCATCCTCAAGTATATCCAGCCCAGCATCATCCAGTATATCCAGCTAGCAACCTCCAGTATATCCAAGCCCAGCATCCTCCAGTATATCCAGCCCAGCATCCTCCAGTATGTCCAGCCCAGCATCATCCAGTATATCCAGCCTAGCAGGCTCCTTATATCCAGCCCAGCATCCTCCAGTATATCCAGGCCAGCATCCTCCAGTATATCCAGGCCAGCATCCTCCAGTATATCCAGGCCAGCATCCTCCAGTATATCCACCCCAGCAACTTCCATATATACAGCCCAGCATCCTCCTGTATATCCAGCCCATCAGCCTCCAATATATACAACTCAGCAGCCTCCATATATCCAGCCCAGCAACCTTTATATATCCAGGACAGCATCCTCCAGTATATCCACCCCAGCATCCTCCAGTATATCCAGCCTAGCAGCCTCCATATATCCAGCTCAGCGTCCTCCAGTATATCCAAGCCCAGCATCCTCCAGTATATCCAGACCAGCATCCTCTAGTATATCCAGCCCAGCATCCTCCAGTATATCCAGCCTAGCAACCTCCAGTATATCCAAGCCCAGCATCCTCCAGTATATCCAGCCCAGCATCCTCCAGTATGTCCAGCCCAGCATCATCCAGTATATCCAGCCTAGCAGGCTCCTTATATCCAGCCCAGCATCCTCCAGTATATCCAGGCCAGCATCCTCCAGTATATCCAGGCCAGCATCCTCCAGTATATCCAGCCTAGCAACTTCTATATATACAGCCCAGCATCCTCCTGTATATCCAGCATATATCCAGCCTAGCAACCTCCAGTATATCCAGCCCAGCATCCTCCAGTATATCCAGCCCAGCATCCTCAAGTATATCCAGCCCAGCATCATCCAGTATATCCAGCCTAGCAACCTCCAGTATATCCAAGCCCAGCATCCTCCAGTATATCCAGCCCAGCATCCTCCAGTATGTCCAGCCCAGCATCATCCAGTATATCCAGCCTAGCAGGCTCCTTATATCCAGCCCAGCATCCTCCAGTATATCCAGGCCAGCATCCTCCAGTATATCCAGGCCAGCATCCTCCAGTATATCCACCCCAGCAACTTCCATATATACAGCCCAGCATCCTCCTGTATATCCAGCCCATCAGCCTCCAATATATACAACTCAGCAGCCTCCATATATCCAGCCCAGCAACCTTTATATATCCAGGACAGCATCCTCCAGTATATCCACCCCAGCATCCTCCAGTATATCCAGCCTAGCAGCCTCCATATATCCAGCTCAGCGTCCTCCAGTATATCCAAGCCCAGCATCCTCCAGTATATCCAGACCAGCATCCTCTAGTATATCCAGCACCATGCATCCTCTCAGTATATCCAGCCTAGCATCCTCATAGTATATACCCCCAGCATCATCCAGTATATCCAGCCTAGCAGCCTCCAATATATACAACTCAGCAGCCTCCATATATCCAGCCCAGCATCCTCTATATATACACCCAGCAACCTTTATATATCCAGGACAGCATGCTCCAGTATATCCACCCAGCATCCTCCAGTATATCCAGCCTAGCAGCCTCCATATATCCAGCTCAGCATCCTCCAGTATATCCAAGCCAGCATCCTCCAGTATATCCAGCCCAGCATCCCCCAGTATATCCAGCCCAGCATCCTCCAGTATATCCAGCCTAGCATCCTCAGTATATACCACCCAGCAATCATCCAGTATATCCAGCCTAGCAGCCTCCATATATCTAGCCCAGCATCCTCCAGTATATCCAAGCCCAGCATCCTCTAGCATATCCAGCCCAGCATCCTCCAGTATATCCAGCCTAGCAACTTCCAGTATATCCAGCCTAGCAACTTCTATATATACAGCCCAGCATCCTCCTGTATATCCAGCCCATCAGCCTCCAATATATACAACTCAGCAGCCTCCATATATCCAGCCCAGCATCCTCTATATATACAACCAGCAATCTTTATATATCCAGGTCAGCATCCTCCAGATATCCAGCCCAGCATCCTCCAGTATATCCAGACTAGCAGCCTCCATATATCCAGCTAGCATCCTTCAGCATATCCAAGCCCAGCATCCTCCAGTATATCCAGACTAGCAGCCTCCATATATCCAGCCCAGAATCCTCCAGTATATCCAAGTCAGCATCCTCCAGTATATCCAGACCAGCATCTTTCATATATCCAGCCCAGCATCCTCCAGTATATCCAGACCAGCATCCTCCAGCATATCCAGCTCAGCATCCTCTATATATACAACCCAGCAGCCTTTATATATCCAGGTCAGCATCCTCCAGTACATCCGGCCCGGCATCCTCTAGTATATCCAGCTCAGTATCTTTCATATATCCAGCCCAGCATCCTCCAGTATATCCAGCCTAGCAATGTCCATATATACAGCCCAGAATCCTCCAGTATATCCAGCCCAGCATCCTCCAGAATATCCAGCCCAGCATCCTCTATATATATATATATATATATACAACTCAAATTAATTAATAGGAGAAAAACAGGAGTTTTATTGCAAACAAGTAATCAAAATTTATTTAGATTTCATAAAAGTTTAGTAGACATACAAGTACATAACGATAAACTCATGAACGATACATTTAGTGCTCACATATATACATAAAAAACGAGCCTAGTATATAATAGGTTCTGAACTACGGCTGTCAGAAAAGTACACAATGGTTTTTGTACATTGACCATATAGGAAGAGTAAGTTTTATATCTGAAACCAGGTCTAGATAACAATCATTATTGCATAATTATGTATACACTACAGCATAAAACATAAACTGTGGTTTCAGAATCACCTATACATATCTCCCTAAAAAACAAACACATCCATTGTGCTTCCCACAGTACTAAAAGCAGATAGTGATCGGGTATTATAGAGTTAACAGTTACTTATAGGGGAAGAAGTCTTCTAAAGTGCAAAGTATAAACATGATCTCATTACCCATATCGCTCAATACTGCGGTGGAGGACCAGGCTCAGGACATACAGGGACAAAAGACCATCATCCTTATATCCCTGAGGAAGGCACTAGGACAGTGCCGAAACGCGTAGAAAAAGGAATAAATGGAATGTTGATGCAACCTACATATGGTTTCCGGATCGTTTTCTTGGGATTTCAGCAGCGCGGACACTGATACACCATTTCCCCTGAAGTAACTTCTGGATGGTTCCCACATGCATGTGGAAGGTGAAAGTCCTGCAGCAGCTGCATTTAATGCTAAATGCTTTTAGGCTGCGTTCACACATTGCGTATTTTGCTGCGCTTTTTTACGCGCGCTTTTCAAAATACGCAATGTGCCTTTTGTCTGCCAGCAAAGTGAATGGGAAATTCACTTTGCAGTGCAGACATTGCGCAAAAATACGCAGTGCGTTTTCCGGGAGAAAACGCAGCTCCGTAAACAATTAATATGTCAATTGTTTACGCAGCTACTTCTGCGTATTCTCCCAGAGGGGAGGAAGAATCCTGCTTCCTCCTCCCCTCTGTGACAGCTGTGGCCGCCCATTAGATTTCACAGTGTATTATTATACACTATGAAATCTAAATTAAACAAAAGCAAGTGTCTGAAAAATAAAAAAGAATCAATACTTCACCTCTCTGACGCCTTCTGCCGCTGTGCGATCCCCGGTTCCAAGTGAGATCTCTTCTGACAGGACCTGTGGTGATGTCAGAGGGGCGTTCCCGGGTACTCGCGGTCATGTGATACATATCACATGACCGCGAACAGCCAATCATCGCTGGGAACGCCCCGGGAACGCCCCCCCCTCTGACGTCACCACAGGTCTTATCAGTACACCTCTCACTTAGAACCGGAGAGCGGAGAAGGCACCGGACAGTGGGAGAAGGCACTGGAGAGGTGATGTATTCATTCTTTTTTATTTTACATACATTTGCCTTTGTTTAATTTAGATTTCACAGTGTATATTAATACTCTGTGAAATCCAATGGGGCTGTCACAGAGGGGAGGAGGAAGCAGGATTCTTCCTCCCCTCTGTGACATCACTGCACTTTCTGGAGTAAAGAAAGCGCAGTGTGTGAAAGCCCCTGCGTATTTTGTTGCGCTTTTTTGCGCGGCCGAAAAACGCGGCAAAAAGCGCGCGCAAAAAATGCAAATGTGTGAACGTAGCCTTACACCAGTTGTGGGTCTCACAACTGTGCTAGGTGAGTGAATTTATACCCACCACATACATTAGTGTCACTAGTGATAGGGCACTATTGCGCCTCTTGTTCCCCCCCCCTATTTTTACTTTGAAACAACATGGGAAGGTTGTTAAAGGGAAACATACTGGAAGACAAAGGAAGACATCAAAGCGTCAAGACCGGAAACTTAAAGCAATATGTCTCCAAAACAAAAAATGCACAACAAAATAAATGAGGAACGAATGGGAGGAAACTGGAATCAATGTCTGATTGAACTGTAAGAAACCGCCTAAAGGAAATGGGCTTTACATACAGAAAAGCTAAACAAAATCCATCATTAACACCTAAACAGAAAAAAACAAGGTTACAATGGGCTAAGGAAAAGCAATTGTGGACTGTGGATGACGGGATGAAAGTCCTATTCAGTGATGAATCTTGAATCTGCATTGGGCAAGGTGATGATGCTGGAACTTTTGTTGGTGCCGTTCCAATAAGGTTTATGACTGCCTGAAGAGAACATGCACATTTCCACAGTCATTGATGATATGGGGCTGCATGTAAGGTAAAGGCACTTGGGAGATGGCTGCCATTCCATCTTCAATAAATGCTCAACTTTACATTGATATTTTGGACAGTTTTCTTATCCCATCAATTGAAAGGATGTTTGGGAATGATTAAATCATTTATCAAGATTATAATGCATCCTGCCATAGAGCAAAAACTGTGAAAACATTCCTTGAAAGAAGATACGTAAGGTCAATATCATGGCCTGCAAATAATCCGGATCTCAATCCAATTGAAAATGTTTGGTGGAAGTTGAAGAAAATAGTCCATGACAAGGCTCCAACCTGCAAAGCTGATCTGGCAACAGCAATCAAAGAAAGTTGGAGCCAGATTGATGATGAGTGCTGTTTGTCACTCATTAAGTCGATGCCTCAGAGACTGCAAGCTGTTATAAAAGCCAGAGGTGGTGCAACAAAATACAGTAATGTATTAGACTATTGTTTTGTTTGTTTGTCATGATTCCATAATTGTTTCCTCAGAATTGAGTGATTCCATAATTTTTCCCCCTGCTTGGTCTACAAAAGTAACTGTTACTGGCTAGCACATTTTTTTATCTTGATTTCTTTTAGGGTGCCTTTACACGCCGCAATCTCGGCTAGCGATATGAGGTGATCTAACGTGCGGGTGCACATTTTTCATGGTCGCCTCAGATCGCTGATGTCCGTATTACACGGCCCAATCTCGCCCTGAAAGAAAGGCAATGTGTCGACCTGGAAATCGCCTCACCCACAACGGAACCAATCCGGTGGAATTCCCTCACTGCTTCACAAGCCGCAATCCCAAAGGCAAACGCTCATTGGACAACGCAACAGTGTCCCGATTGGTCAGCCTGCTCTGGAAGGCTGGCTAATACATGACGCTATTGCTATTGTGTGGTGCTGAATGGACAGATCTTCAAATATGGCGCGGTGTCAATTGACAGCCAATGGGAACACAGTAGCCCACACCAATCATTTCTCACGGGGCACGGACTACAGCACGTTGTGGCACGCCTATGGGAATTCATAGGCGACGCTGATTCTATCACTATCGCCCGTTCACATGCCACAACCCGAAAATATTGCCTTCATGATGAAGGCTGATTTCAGAGCAGTGCTCAGGAATCAGTCGAGGTGCGATTTATCACTGCGAAATTCCCCAAACACACGCCGCAACTGTGAGGCAATTTCACATATCGCCTTTAGGATTCCCAGCCGCGGTTGCGGCGTGTAAAGGTACTTTTAGTGTTTTTTGAAGGCAGAGAGTTGCCATTTGAAATGACTTTAGTTTTGTGCCATTTCTGTGATCTGCTTTTTTTCTACAAAATTAAACAACTTAATGGACATCCTCCGAGCCAGGCGATTCCATAATTTTTGCCAGGGGTTGTATACAGCCCAGAATCCTCCAGTATATCCAGCCCAGCAGCCTCCAATATAGCTAGCCCAGCAGCCTCCATATATCCAGCCCAGCATCCTCCAGTATATCCAGCTCAGCATCCTTCAGTATATCCAGATCAGCATCCTCCAGTATATCCAACCCAGCATCTTTCACATATCCAGCCCAGCATCCTCCACTATATCCAGCCTAGCAACCTCCATATATATCCAGCCCAGCAGCCTCCAGTATATCCAGCCCAGCAGCCTCCAGTATATCCAGCCCAGCAGCCTCCAGTATATCCAGCCCAGCAGCCTCCAGTATATACGGCCCAGCAGCCTCCATTTATATAGCCCAACAGCCTCCAGTATATCCATCCCAGCATCCTCCATATATACAGCCCATCATCCTTCATATATACAGCCCAGCATCTTCCAGTATATCCAGCCCACCAGCGTCAATTTTTTTTTTTTTTTTAAACCATTTATTTTTATTTAGGTTTCAAAAATTTAACAAGAAACAGTAGATATCAATATCAATATTCATGTAACAATTCACATATCTTGTAACAACACAATCAAAACTATCCCCCCCTCCCGCCAATACTCCTTATGCCGGGTATACTTGAGAGTCTTAACAATCATATCACCGCCATCCAGGCGGACCATATTTTTTCAAAAGTTCTTTCCTCATGCCTTCGCCTGTAAATACTTTCCTCTAAATGCATTACCGTACGTGTCTGAGCGATAAATTCCCTCCTAGTGGGGGGTTCTGAATCTGTCCATTTTCTCGCTATTAGTTTGCGTGCTACATATAGCAACCTCGCTATTGCCACTTTGTAGTGTTCTGAGACCGGTATCCCATCCACCTCCCCCAAAACACACAGCACTGGATTCCTGTCGAGTGTACAGGCATAAGCTCTTTCAATTTTGTTAATAACAACCAGCCAGTATGCCACCAGCCGCGGACACGACCATAGCATGTGTAGCAGTCGGGCCTGGTCTGCACCACATCTAGGGCAACTAGAGTCTCCCCTCAAGCCCGCCTTGAATAGGACCAGCGGTGTTTTGTATGTTCTATGTATTACATATAACTGGGAGAGCCGTGCCTGCTCGCTCAGAGAGATCTTTGGGACATATTCAAGAATAGCCTTCCATTGTTCTGTGGTGAGAGTACCCACCTCCCTTTCCCATTCACTCTTTGCAGTGAGGTGACTGTCCCCTAGATAGGAGTGTAGTAGGTCATGGTATATGCTCGATATAACTCCCCTCGTCCCTCCCTTCATACACACAAAGTCTAGTACAATGTCATCCTGAACCGTTATGTCTCCCAATCCACAATGTGCCCTCCAAGCATGTCGAAGCATATAGTATTGAAACCCCCATACCGAAGGCAAATCAAATTCCTCTCTCAAAGTCTCAAAGGTCTTCAGGTCTGTTCCACTCTGCAACTGGCACACATATCTCACTTCTTTCGCCTTCCAATTGCCCATTTGACACAGCTTATTAAGTTCCGGCAGATGCTCATTGTCCCACACCGGTGAGTACCGTATATACTCGTGTATAAGCCGACCCCCCTACTTTTGCCCCCAAAACCTGGGAAAACCTATTGACTCGTGTATAAGCTGAGGGTGGACCCCAGCACAGGTATACAGCCCCCAGCAGTGTGGTATACAGCAGCCCCAGAGGTATATACAGCAGCCCCAGTGGTAGTATACAGCAGCAGCCCCAGTGGTATATACAGCAGCAGCCTCAGTGGTTAGTATACAGCGCCAGAGGTATACAGCAGCCCCAGTGGTAGTATACAGCAGCCCCCAGAGGTATATACAGCCCCAGTGGTAGTATACAGCAGCCCCAGTGGTAGTATTACAGCAGCCCCAGTGGTAGTATACAGCAGCCCCAGAGGTATATACAGCCCCAGTGGTAGTATACAGCAGCCCCAGTGGTAGTATACAGCAGCCCCAGAGGTATATACAGCCCCAGTGGTAGTATACAGCAGCCCCAGTGGTAGTATACAGCAGCCCCAGTGGTAGTATACAGCAGCCCCAGTGGTACTATACAGCAGCCCCAGTGGTAGTATACAGCCCCAGTGGTACTATACAGCAGCCCCAGTGGTACTATACAGCAGCCCCAGTGGTAGTATACAGCAGCCCCAGAGGTAGTATACAGCAGCCCCAGAGGTAGTATACAGCAGCCCCAGAGGTAGTATACAGCAGCCCCAGAGGTAGTATACAGCAGCCCCAGAGGTATATACAGCCCCAGAGGTATATACAGCAGCCCTAGTGGTGTATACAGCAGCCCCAGAGGTATATACAGCAGCCCTTAGGTAGTATACAGCAGCCCCAGTGGTGTATACAGCAGCAGCAGCCCCAGGGATGTATACAGCAGCAGCCCCAAAGCTGTATACAGCAGCAGCCCCAGGGCTGTATACAGCAGCAGCCCCAGGGCTGTATACAGCAGCAGCCCCAAAGCTGTATACAGCAGCAGCCCCAGGGCTGTATACAGCAGCAGCCCCAGGGCTCTATACAGCAGCAGCCCCGGAGGTATACAGGCCCCCCCCATCAAGCTCCAGGGCCCCCCCCCTTGCGCGGCAGCCTGTAAAGTAAAATCATACTTATCCTGTCCTGTCGCGCTGTCCCCCGCTGCCATCACGATCCCGGGCTTCAATCCGCGTCTTCCGGCTTCCTGTGGTCGCAGGCAATGACGTCATTGCCCGCGACCACAGGAACACGGAAGACGCGGAATGAAGCCCGGGATCGTGATGGCAGCGGCGGGACAGGACAGGATAAGTATGATTTTACTTTACAGGCTGCCGCGCAAGGGGGGGGGCCCTGGAGCTTGATGGGGGGGGCCTGTATACCCGTCGGGGCTGCTGCTGTATATGCCGTATATACTCGCGTATAAGCCGAGGGGGGACTTTTCAGCCCAAATTTTGGGCTGAAAAACTCTGCTTATACGCGAGTATATACGGTACTTAGTCAGCTCGTTCACCCCTCTGATCTTTTTAATGGTGTCCCATACCTTCTGGATCATGCCTATGGTAGAATATATTGCTCCCAGTTTCTTAAAGGTGCCGTCCTCTAACCCCTGGATGAGTGGGCGCCTCCCCGTCACATGTACCAGCACCCGGCAAGCTGCTCCTCCACAATCGAGCTCTCTCCATCCCCTGACATGCTGGCCCTGTACTGCCAAGAAATACACCCAGGGATTTGGTGCGGCCAATCCTCCCTCTTCCTTCCCTTTTTGCAGAGTTCTCAATTTAATCCGTGCCTGCCTCTTGCCCCATATCAAGGATCTGAAGATAGAATCAATACCCTGACACTGTTTTTTTGGTAGCCATATCGGTGAGTTGTGCAAAACGTACATTAGTTGTGGCATTAGGACCATCTTAATCAGGTTAGTTCTCCCGTTACCGTTAAAGCCAATTTGCACCATGCACCTATTTTCCCTTTAAATTTCTCTAACAGAGGAACTATTCAGATCCGTGAACCGGGTCAATGGAAGTGCTACCCATATTCCTAGGTATTTAAATTGTGAAACTAACTGGAGCGGTTTCCCCCTCTCATCTATCTCCTCCGCTTCTATTGCTCTATCCACAGCCATGACATAAGACTTGTGCCAATTTATCTCCAGTACCGAAATGCTCCCAAATTGTTTAATTACATCCATCGTGCACCCCAGTGTCTCTCCTGCATTTTCCAGAAATAACAGGATGTCGTCGGCATACAATATTTTTTCTTCCAGCTTCCCGAATTTAAATGCGACCACTCCCCTCTGAGCTCTGATTTTGGCTGCCAGGGGCTCCACTGCCACTGCAAACAATAGCGGGGACAGCGGACACCCCTGCCTTGTGCCCCTATGCAAGTCAAACATCCCGGAGTGTTCCCCATTCACCTTAACTTCCGCCCTTGGGGATGAATACAATAACTTCACCCAGGCCATGAATGCGGGGCCGAATCCCATTAGTTCCATGATTTTCCATAAGTATTTCCATTCCAAGCTATCAAATGCTTTCCTAGCGTCTAATGACATCACTATTCTCCTGCCACCATTATCAGCAGGTAGTTGCATATTAAGAAATAATCTTCTCAAGTTAACAGCCGTGGAGCGGTTAGGCATAAAGCCCGACTGGTCCTCGTGGATAATGGTATGCGCAACCCCGGTGAGCCGGGTGGCTAGGATCTTAGCGAGTATTTTAACATCCGTTGTCAACAACGATATGGGCCTGTACGACTCCGCATCCATGGGATTTTTTCCCTCCTTCGGCAGAACTACTATCACCGCTTCTTCCATTGATCTCGGTAGCACCCCCTTCACTAAAGCCTCATCAAACACAGATTTCAATTTCGGAGCCAGCAGTTCCACCAACTCCCTATACATCTCCCCAGGTAGACCATCAGCTCCCGGTGATTTGTTATTGGGCATAGATAATATTTCAACACTCCACCTCCTCCACACTCACAGGTTCATCCAACCTCAACCTATCTTCCTCAGACAATTTAGATAGTGAAATGCCTTCCAAAAAATTCTCCACGTCCCCTTCAGTGTCCCGTGATCTCGAGGTGTACAGTGCCATGTAATATTCCTTGAACACCTCCAGTATGTCCCTTGTGTCTGTCAGAGTCGTCCCCATTTGGTCTCTCAGCGTCCATTTTTACAGCCCAGCATCCTTCAGCATATACAACCGAGTAGCCTCCATATATACAGCCCAGATTGGTTACTTTTATTCATATTTATTTTTTTTCTGAATATATTTTCCGTTCTCTGACATTTAGGTTCTCAATGTTCCAACTGTTTGAAAAATTTCAGCAAACATTTTTCACATTTTGCAAAACTTCACTTTTGTGACAGCAAAGTTACGGACTGCTAACCTACAAACTTTTCCTGCTCTTCACAACTTTGTCCTTTTGTTTTTATTTTTAATAAAAATATATAAAAAACTGTAAATGTCTTTTTAAATAATAGATCATTAAACGAGAGCGGCCGGGCGGCAGAGGAAATGTTATAGCAAAGGACTAGTATATTCAAATAGCAAAGGACAATTTGATGTAATGGCTTCGCTGGTGGAACTTTCAAAAGTGCATTAAAAAGAAATACAATTTCCTTTAGTTATGGCGCATGGGAACATTGGTTTTTATAGACTTTGCCTGCGATTTATGGACAATCTCTGTATTTGGGAGTCATTGGCGGCCTGTGGCAAGGAGAATAAGGCATGGAGGGATTGCTGAGGCATCTAAACATGGTCTGTAAAAATATGTTTTGTGCTGCAGTCTCTCCCTTTGCTAACAATTACACTTATTTTTTAACCCATAAAAGGCACTACTAGCCCCCTCTCCCAAAATCTCATGGATATAAGGGTCAGAGTCACTCTCCTGTTAAACAATGATTTTATCCAATGACAACCGATATAGGCACAATTATAGCTCATAGTTGTCAGAAAGAACTTTGGCTCTACTCCTGGGAGGAGGTGAGCTGTGATATCACCTATTGTGAATGGTGGATCCTGTGTTATATTATTATTATTATTAATAAGTATTTATATAGCGCTATAAGGATACATAGCGCTTTACAATTTAGAGGGTTGACATAGACAAGTGGTCGAAGACGACGACCACAAACGATGACAAACGATAACAGATCACAAATAGTAATACAGGTACAATGGGGCCGGGGATCCTGTCCGCGAGGGCTCACAGTCTAAAGGGGGTAGGGAGGGAGACAATAGGAGGGGGACAGGTGAGTTGGTGCAGTGGATAGGGTGTCAGTGTGTGTTGTAGGCTTGTAGGAAGAGGTGGGTCTTCAGGTTTTTTTTGAAGGTTCCCAGGGTCGGGGAGTGTCTGATGTGGTGAGGGAGGGAGTTCCAGAGTCTGGCAGAAGCCCGAGAGAAGTCTTGTGTGCGGTTATGGGAGGTGGAGATGCGGGAGGTTGAGAGAAGGAGTTCTTGGGAGGAGCGCAGGTTGCGCGAAGGGAGGTAGCGGGAGACCAAGTCGGAGATGTAGGGAGGGACAGGTTGTGGATGGCTTTGTATGTCAGGGTTAGGGTTTTGAAGCGAGATCGCTCGGGGAAGGGGAGCCAGTGGAGGGCTTGGCGGAGAGGGGAGGCGGGGGAGTATCGGGGAGATAGGTGGATAAGTCGGGCAGCAGAGTTGAGGATGGTGCGGAGAGGATCAAGGGAGGTGGCAGGGAGGCCGGTGAAAAGGAGATTGCAGTAGTCCAGGCGGGAGATGATGAGGACGTGGATGAGTGTCTTAGTCGTGTTGTGGTCAAGGAAGGAGCGGATGCGGGCAATGTTTTTTAGTTGAAGTCGGCAGGCGGTGGCAAGGGCTTGGATGTGGGGCTTGAAGGAGAGGGAGGAGTCGAGGATTACCCCGAGACATTTGGCGTGGGGGACGGGTGAGAGGGAGCAGTCTTTAACGGTGATGGATAGGTCAGGAAGGGGGGGACGGTTGTTAGGGGGAAAGACGATGAATTCAGTCTTGTCCATGTTGAGTTTGAGGAAGCGGGTGGAGAAGAAGGATGCAATGGCAGATAGGCATGGAGGAATTTTAGATAGGAGAGAGGAGATGTCGGGGCCAGACAGATAGAGCTGGGTGTCGTCGGCGTAGAGGTGGTATTGGAGGCCGTGTGACTCGATGAGGCTGCCTAGGCCGAGGGTGTAAATAGAGAAGAGAAGTGGTCCCAGGACCGAGCCTTGGGGGACACCTACGGAGAGGGGGTGGGGCGAGGAGGTGGTGTGGGAGTGGGTGACACTGGAGGTCCTGTCCGTTAGGTAGGAGGAGATCCAGGAGAGGGCGAGGTCAGTAATGCCAAGAGACTCAAGAATTTGGAGTAAGAGGGAGTGGTCAACAGTGTCAAAGGCAGCAGAGAGGTCGAGAAGGATGAGGACGGAGTAGTGTCGTTTGCTCTTGGCGATCAGAAGGTCGTTAGTGACCTTGGTCAGGGCTGTTTCGGTTGAGTGTTGCGGTCGGAAGCCGGATTGTAGGCGATCGAAGAGAGCATAGGAAGAGAGGTGGGAGGACAGTTCGGAATAGACGTGTTGTTCAAGAAGTTTTGAGGCAAACGGGAGAAGAGAAATGGGGCGATAGTTGGAGACTGAAGTAGGGTCGAGGGATGGTTTTTTTAGGATGGGCGTGATTAGGGCGTGCTTGAAGGGTGAGGGGAATGTGCCGGATTTGAGTGATATGTTGTAGAGGTGCGTCAGGGCAGGGATGAGGACTGTGGTAAGGTTAGGGATGAGGTGGGAGGGGAGTGGGTCCAGGGCGCAGGTGGTGAGGTGTGATCGTGATAGAAGGGAGGAGAGGTGGTCCTCGGTCATGGGGGTGAAATTGCATTTGGGTGGGGGGGGATGGGCTGGAAGTGGGATGGGGTGAGGGGAGTGTGGGTCGAAGCTTTGTCTGAGTTTGTCAATTTTGTCTTTGAAGAAGGTGGCGAAGTCGTCGGCGGAGATGAGAGGTGAGGGAGGAGGTGCAGGGGGACGAAGTAAGGAGTTGAAGGTTTTGAAGAGTTGTTTGGGGTTGTGAGACAGGGCGGTAATTAGGGAGGAGAAGTATGCTTGTTTTGCGGAGTCAAGGGCAGTCTTGAAGGTATTGAGGGAATGTTTGTATAGGGTAAAGTGCTCTGCGGAGTGGGACTTCTTCCATTTCCGCTCGGCTGCCCTAGTCGTCCGTCGGAGTTTTTTGGTGAGGGTCGTGAGCCATGGTTGACGTTGTAATCGTGTTGTGTGGAATGTGAGCGGTGCAGCCTGGTCGAGGGCTGTGGTGAGGGTGGAGTTGTAGAGGGAGGCGGCGGAGTCAGCGTCATGAGAAGAGGCCAGGTCGGAGAGGGGGAGGAGGGATTCAGAGAGAGAATGGAAGTCGATGAGCTTAAGGTTTCTGCGGGGGTGGGGAAGTGTCCGGCGGGGGGGGAGTGTGGTAGGGGGAAGAGGGACGAGAAGGTCAGTAAGTTGTGGTCGGAGTGGGTGAGGGTTGAGTGTGCGAAGTCGGAGAGGGAGCAGAGGCGGGTGAAGACAAGGTCAAGTGTGTGGCCACCAGTGTGCGTGGCGGAGGAGATCCATTGGGAGAGGCCAAGAGAGGAGGTGAGGGATAGGAGTCTGGAGGCAGCGGCTGTGGGGGTGTCGATGGGGATGTTGAAGTCACCCATGACGATGGTGGGGATGTCGGAGGAGAGGAGGTGGAGGAGCCAGGTTGTGAAGTGGTCGAAGAAGGTAGAGGGGGATCCAGGGGGGCGGTAGACAACAGCCAGTTGGAGGTTGCAGGGGGAGTAGATGCGAACGGAATGTGCCTCGAAGGAGGGGAGGGGGGTGGAGTGAGAGGGGAGAAGGAGCAGTCGCTGGCCAGAAGTAGGCCAACACCCCCGCCGCGGGTGTTGGTGGGGCGGGGAGTGTGGGAGACTGTGAATCCCCCGTAAGAGAGGGCGGCCGGGAGGTTGTGTCAGAGGGGGTAAGCCAGGTCTCCGTGATGCCGAGGAAGGAGAGTTTTCTGGAGATGAAGAGGTCGTGGATGAGCGTTAGCTTGTTACGGGCCGAGCGGGGCGTTCCAGAGTGCGCCGGGTAGGAGGACGGGGGAAGCCGGGGTAGGGGGAATGGGACGGAGATTGAGGGGGTTACGAGGGTTGGTGGTGGGCCGTTGGAGTGGGGTGGAGAAGGGCGAGGTGGTATGGTTGGGTGGGCCAGGATTAGGGGAGATGTCACCGGAGAGTAGAAGGAGCAGGGAGAGGGTTAGGAGATGGGAGCAGGGGAGCTTGCGTGGTGGGCGTGTACGTCTAGAGGTGGTGGGTTGAAAGTGGAGGAATAGTTCAGAGCATTGGGTGAGGTGGGTAGGAAGGATGGAGGATGAGAGTAGGATTCCTTTGTCCAATGGGGGGATGGGTGGGGGTAGTAGGAAGTGGAGAAGGATGGGAGTGAAGGTAATGTATATAGAGGTGTTATCAGTCATTGTACAGGAGGAGGTGAGCTGTGATATCACCTATTGTCAATGGTGGATCCTGTGTTATCTACTGTATATA